>JAESVK010000087.1:559784-605333 GCA_017140935.1 Hamamelis virginiana | reverse complement strand
TTTTTTTTTTTTTTTTTTTTCCTTTTTCCTATTTTATTAAAAAAATTTTTTTTTTTTTTAAATTTTTTTTTTTTTTTTTTTTTTTTTCCCCCCCCCCCCCCCCCCCCGCGCGGGCACTATAATCAGTGGAAATGCAACTACATGCCAACGAGACACTATTCCATTTCAATTCTAAGTTACCCAAGATAAAGATCCTTTCCAGAATCTCGTGCTATGCTGGATAGGAACAGGTACTTAATACGTCACTTACTCTGGAACATGGTACAAATACAATGGGGTAGACTTCTTCAGAAAACATAATTGAAATATGATGTGCTAGTTCAAAATGCAATATTTGTTTTCTTTTAAAACCAATATGAGAGAGTTTATGAAACATTGTCTTTAAAATGCAACTCTTTATTCTGTTAAATCCAAATTCATTAAATTCAATTCTTTATATGAAAAAAAGAAGAAAGGCTGAATAAAGAGAAATTTTCTGGATCACTATATTTAGCATCCTAGAATAGAAGTGTACCACATCTTCAATAATGCCATCCAGATAGCACATCGCTGGGTTACTAGTGTAATTCAAATAGTAGAATCCCAAATCACATAAGAAACACAAGCCTAATAATTGGTTAACTTTTATTTCATTGAAAAGGTCAGCAGCATGATAATAAAAATATATTCCTAGCAAAAATAAGCCTTATAATTGGTTAACTTCTATTGCATAGGAAAGGTCGCACAGTAATAAAAGAGTCAAGAAGGAGAAGATACAAAAATTGATGATGCACGGAGCAAGCCCAATATCACTAGCATAACAAAATACACATATCTAGTGAGTAGTCTCCTTGGTTTTCAAACTTAAGGCAAGGACCTAGTCCGGCACAGAACTTGTAATCAGGGATCAAAAGATTTTCTTAATCCATAAGCATCCAACTACATATAAAAGACCAAATAGTGGCGTGATCAATCTGTCCCCCCCATGCTACAAAAATAGAATTTATACCCACAAATATAAACCAACCAGATCAACATGCATCGTTATATATGTTAGCAATGTCAATACATGTATGACTATGTAAAAGCATGTACAAAGTCACATACACAGTCTCCACTGATGGAAATTACAACCCAAATCAAATTATGCATATGGGACACAAACATACCACTGCTAACAGCATTACAGGTGTCGCAGGGGTAAATAAGATTCCAGCATGCTCATGACATGCACAGGTTAGTTCACAGATTCCCATTACCAGTATCATGGATTAGTTCAGTGAATAAAAGATCGCCTCAACCAAATCAAGAAGCAATTTGGGTTAAAGACACAAGCAACTTGAAGGTATGAAATTGATGCATGGATCTCACTAATCTATAACTTTTTCATATCATTGACAAGTGAAATACACCCAATTAACAAGAGAATCTCAAGCAGTTAACGATACATTAACACCTAAAACCAATACAGAGAGAGTATTATTGTTTCTTCATAGAAGGAGCTCGGAACGTTTTTGCGTAGAAAAGCTAATTGTCTACATAACCTTTAAAACAAAATAGAGAAATTCAACATAAAAAAGCTAACTGTCTAAATAACCTGTAAAAGAAATCAAATATTTAACATTAATTGCAGCAATTGACTACAAAGATCAAAGGCATATACCTCTTCGATTGTTTAATTGTACTAGCTGGCCCACCAACAGACTTATCTTCGTCCGAAACATTCTTCATCGGTAACGAATTCCCCACAATCTGCTCCATCTTCTTATACCAAGGCCAATGACTCGCGGAAATGCCCCCATTACTCATCCGATGCCTCTCCAACTTATACCTCTTCTTCAAATTATCCACCTTGTTTTTACACTGCTCCACACTCTTCGTCTGCTTATCGCACCGCTCGCTCACTATCGACGCCACCTCCTCCCAATCCCTTCCACGCAGATTCCCCCTATTCAGCTGCGTAAACTTCTCCGTATACGCATCTAGAAGACACGCAATCGCGGTGTCGCTCCACTCCTCCCTATCCTTCCTATAATCTCCCCTATAATCTCCACCGGAGGTTCCAGTGCCACCGGCCGATCCAGCTCCACCGCCGCTGCTGCCAGCGATCTTCGATTTCTTGTAACAATACGGAGTTCCCCCATCACTGACCTCTTCCTGATCTTTCCGCTTCTCGTTCCGTACACTAGCCCTAGCTTTATTCGGATCAGACTCGCCAACAAACGCATTCGCTTCGTCCTCCGTAGAAAACGGGTGAACATCATGAAACGTAGAAGGACACTTCGGATCCGCCTGTGAACAGAAAACAGCGGCATCATTATAATCATCGCCGTCATCTTCCTCATCATCCCCGGCTTTAGGACTTCCACCAGCGGATGCCGGAGGAAGGATCGGCTGGGAGGGAGGAGCGGGCGGTGGCGCGTGGATTGTAGTCGCCTTTGTTGAGAAACGGTGAGGCGCGTAGGGTTGGTGGTGGTGGTGCTGCTG
The DNA here is from genome assembly GCA_017140935.1 of Hamamelis virginiana. NCBI lineage: Eukaryota > Viridiplantae > Streptophyta > Magnoliopsida > Saxifragales > Hamamelidaceae > Hamamelis > Hamamelis virginiana. The sequence continues at coordinate 602,867 of JAESVK010000087.1, read as the reverse complement.
AGGGACGCTGTGGTGGTGGAGGTGGTGGTGATTAGGGTTTGTTTGGTGGTGGTGGTGATTATCATCACCGAGGAGAGAGAAGTCATCGTCGCAAGAAGCCATTGGAGGAGGAGAAGGACGTTAGGGTTAGGGTTTGGAGAGACGACGACGTTAGTGGAGGAGAACGGGACGTTGAGGGAAATAGGATGAAATGTGATAACGGATTGAGAATGCCGTGAGTTGGTGTGGGTTGTACCGTCACGGCTTGTGACGGTCCCGTTAAGTAACAGGGAAAGTATAGCATCATCACATGGGTGGGACCCAGAAGAGCGAGGATCGTCATGGGTCATGTTTTGTGGTTTGGTTTGGTGGGGTTGGTTAAGGGATTGGCCTTTTAGGCTTTTATTAGGCAGGGAAAGCCGGAAAGGTTGCGACGTGGACTCACTGAAGCAGAAATGGGGACTCGGCTCACTCAAGCGCTCGAGCTTACTCCAATTGTGTACGTATTTCACCGTTGAAGATGCAATCCGGATCCTCTGCTAGGAAATGAATTATTTGGGTTGACTTGGATTACAATAGGATGGCGCCACGTTGCTCAAGAATATATTTAATGGCTGAAGCCTTTGCAAGACAGCAAAACGACCTTCACTCCTGCATTTTAATGGCTAAAGGCCATAACGCTGCATCTCCCCTTCTCTTTTCTTTTCTTTTTTTCGTTATTTTTTTTTTTAAGTTACATATCCTCTTCTCGCCAATCCTTTGTCTCCCTATACCCCATTCATCTCTCCACACCTTCATCTTCACTTCCTATCTTTTCTCTACCTCTATCTATAGGCCCATCATCTCTCTTCCCATTATTCCTAAAGATCCCTAACCGAAAAAAAAAAAAAAATCCAAAAAAACAAAGTACAAAAAAAAAATTCACAATAGTTTAATTCCTTAATTCAATCGCCATCTGCGATGATCAGAAATCAACATGTAATTAAATTTCAAGACAGATGTGCATGTAGAAGAGAGATTGAAAGGTGAATGAATGGGAAAAAAGGGAAAACACAGAGGACTTTCTCTCTCTATACTTTGGGTTCAAAGCTATAGATATAAAGAGAGAAAATGAGGAAGAGAGAGAGGGTTACAAGAGGAAAACAAAGTTTGAGAATCCAATAGTCATTGCCATGAGCATCATAAGGATTGCCACTAACTATGAAAGTCATTCATGTCAGGTAACCCTCACTCTACAATCCTAAATAAATCTAATATTTTTCCTTCTTCCCCAAAGGCTGCAACAAACACATTGAAGTACCCACCATAACCATTCTTCACATACTCAGAATCCCTTGTTGCTAATAAAAGAAAAGAGCATACATCTTCTCTGCTTTTATTTTTTGAGCTAATTAGAAAGTGTTGGCCCAAGTATATACCTCTAGAGGGGGGTGAATAGAGGTTTTGCAAACTTTAAAAAATAATTACCAAATAAAAATTATGGTTCAATTAAATTCAGTGGAAGACAAAGTTTGAATCACAACATAACAATTAATACAACAAGTAAATAAAATAACAATTAATATAGCAAGTATATGAATTGAAATGCAAGATATAGAGTTAGAGAGATTCAAACACAAGGGTTTTAACGTGGTTTGATCTCCGTCTACATCCACGCCTCAAGTGCCCCGTCTTGAGGATTCCACAATCCACTATGGATCACTCCTTCAAGGTGGAGAAACATTTACAAGTTGTCTTTTTTCAAAAGTGGAAGACACTCACCCACAATCTACTTTCAAGGTAGTAGATTCTCACCTACAAGGGATTCACAAAACCCTTAACTCTCACAAAATTACAAATGAAGATTGAGAATGTGTACAATAGATAAACTACTCAAAGAGTAGATGATGTACAATGATAAAGCTATCACTAAAATCTCTAAAAGATTAATAACTAAGTTGGCTTCAAGAGAGAATGATGAACCAAGTGATTAAATCACCCAAAATATTGTAAACTAAGTTTGAGTATGTTGGTGTATGATCATTAGTTGATTCAAGACTCATATAATGAGTATAAATAGGTTCCAAAACAAATATGGCCGTTGGGAGTCAAAATAGAGCTGTTTTGAGTGTTAAAAACTAGCCGTTATTGAGCAGTCAGGTCGATTAGTCGACTAGGCACAAGTGATTAGTCGACTAGGCACAAGTGAGTAGTCGACTATAAGGTTTAAAATACCTTTGAAAATGTTTCTGGGCACGGTTAGTCGACTAGGAAGGGTGTGTTAGACGACTAGGAACTTATTTTTCCAAAACAGGCTATTGCTCTGCAGTTAGTTGACTAGACATCAAGGGTTAGTCGACTAACCCCAAAAATATTTTGATATGAAAGTTACATATTCAAAAACTAAACTTCTTAAGCTTTCCGTGGATACCAAGATCATCGAAAATGGAATCCGGATGAGGGAGATATGCCCATTTTAAGTTGGAAGTTTTTGTCAGCAAAAAATCAGCATTTCAAAAACAATAAGTGTAAAACATTTTAATTTTTGAGTCCATAAAGCCCATTATGAGTTTGAATCAATTTTGTGACCAAAATGAGACTTCCCAAGTTAAAACCTATGGTCTTTAAATCATATTCAATTGAGCCAATTATAATTCATCCTATATAGATATTTACAATAACAATCCTATGCAGTCTTACACAAGAAAGAAATCAAGATCTTCATAGTTGATTCTTCAAGTCTTGTGCTTGGCTTGTGCTAGGCTTGCTTAGCTTCATCATTACACTTCAATAATATTGTGGTTCATGATAGGATTGCATCAATGCAATGGCTCTCTTCATGATCTTTAGTGAATATACAACATATTCATATTCATATAAGGTTCGATGTAGTACATGAGCTTTATCTTCATGATGGCTTGAGCCTTCTTCATTCACAACTTGAATCATGTTCTTATAAACACATATACCAAAATGGATATACAAGAACTATAGGATAATGTCAATCAATCAACAAGGTTAGCCAAACAAATATTCAATAAATATGACAAAGTTAATCAAGTAACAAATATGACATTGTCAAATAATAAACATTCATTCAAAAAGGTTTGGTAATAAACATGAATGAACAACAAAATATTCATATGCAATATATCAATATATTCATATGTAATACAACAATATTATCATGTGCAATACAACAATGTATTCATATACACATAAGAGATCAAAACACAATGTTCGTTATCATCAAAATCATTTAACAAATATGGGTGGAAGCCATAAGGCTAAAAGAAAGAACTTTTAAAAGTATATGCAAGTTACTAATAATTAAGATTTTATATATATATATATATATATATGGTCACCCTTGGAAAATCGCTATCGTCATCAGAGAACAAACGTACCATAGTACAATTCGACTCTGAAGATAGATCCTGAGGAACATGCAACGGTAATGGTCATGTCACAACCATTTCCGATTCCAAGGGAGGTGATATCACGAGGTGAATGATTCTTAACATGAAAAAGTACAAGATCGAATTCGAGAACCGTTTTTCCAATGATAAATATATATTTTAATAATATATATTCATTATTGGTTGATGCTTTAGACATATTCAATTTAAATTATAAATAATAAACAAAACTTTATTGATAATGATAGAATATTAAACTTACAGATATCGAGAAACAATACACTGCATATAGGCTTTCTTACAAGCTTTCCGAAAATCCTCACTTTCTCTACCTAGTATTGACAAAATGAAAAATTCCCTCGAAGTAATGAAAAACTGATTCCTATTAGATGTACCTACCTCCTACTTATATAGTGAAATTCATAACAAAATTTCACTTATAATCATTACTAGGAGGGTGGACACGTGCAAAGCACGTGCCCGTTGCAATATACAAAGTTGCATGAAAAAATTTTATCGAAATAATAGCACCATAATATGGGAATAATATAATTGATAACCATCAAAAAGGACCGAAAAGAAAGCCGATAACTATTAAATATAATGCCATACTTTTTGATCATATAATAACCACTTAAAATAGTGATATTTTCTAATAGCTAAACATTCTTCACAGCATATTTAATACAACCATGTTGTCCAAAGTACTAGATTCACACACCAAGTATTACATGGATCGGTTTCAGCAAATCATACAATTCATCAGAACACCAATATAGGAGAAGTAACTGACAACAGTAGTTTCAAAATAATTTTGAATACAGTAGTTGTTGTCAAACAACTCTCTAAATACACTATCTCCATAAGAATAACTTGATCGATCCATAAAACTGAGCAAACCAAGTGCATATAAAATATCATACCTATAATTAGATTCTTGAGTGGGTAATAAATTATAGGCTCCGCAAAAATTATTCATTCCTCTTCCGAGAAAGAATGCAAATAATGCAAAATTACTTTTGGATATATATATATATATATATATATATATATATATATATATATAAAGAGACTAATCCAAACAGAACTCAAGACCGATCATAAAACAAGTGATCAGAACAACATCTTCCAGAGATTTGAAATCTACTGCATTTGGAGGAGCGTCTCCATATTCTGCATAGAAGAAATCTTCGGGATTAAAAAGTTTATCTATCCTCTCCTTATTTGCTTGGTACCTTGCACAACAAAAGAAATATATCATCAGTAGAAAATTGATTGTGATTCTGAAATTGGTAAATTAATGTGTTTCAATTATCTAGCATAAATAAAACAGGACATAGACAAAGTAAATTAATTTAAATTGATCAACCATAACAACTAATAGATCATGTTGAATACATGACATTAAATTCATGCAAATAGGCCTCTATTGAGGTGAATTCCTTGTCTCTTTAAAACCGTAAAAAAACAAACTGTATTTCTAACTCCAATATAAACATTAATCTACTTAAGGCATTGGGTCCAATTTTCGTATATTTTTAAATAAGTGCATCACACAATAAAGAGAGAATCACCGAAGAAGTGCCAACTACAGGAACAAATACGGTTGCCTTAAAAAAATAATAATAATAATATTACATTTCCATGATCACCCAAAGAAGCAAATTTATAAGCACAAGAACCACGATCATAGAACAAATACCGATTCAACCAAAAGTACCAAATCTAACGAGTAAACGATAGAGAAAAAATTATAAAGAGAGGAACAAATGATCGAATACAAAATTTGTATGCTCTCTAATTTGTATCCATAAGTTAATGAGAGAAGATATTCATATTATTAGATTCAAGGCATCAAGCCTAACATGGATAAACCAAAGGAACCCTGCTTACGTGCAAGTTCAATAACAAATCAGAGGATAAACAAATGCATGTAAAGAGATTCATACATAAAATGGCCTATTCAGTCCAATCACAATTAATCAAGACCATACTCACTATACAATCCAAACAGAACTAAAGAACGATCATAAAACAAGTGAAAGATAAATTGCTTGACTAAATAAACTCTATTTTGAACCAAAGGAACCCTGCTCACATGCAAGTTCAATAACAAATCAGAGGATAAACAAATGTCTGTAAAGAGATTCATACATGAAATCGCCTATTCAGTCCAATCACAATTAATCAAGACCATACTTACTATACAAACTTCGGAGTTCATTCAACCATAGCTACCCTGTAAGGGAATTTATAAATATTCTAAACTGAACCATTAGAGAGGAAAAGCAATATCCCCCTCTCTTTTTTTTTCTCCTGGTTTTGAATCCACTTTTGAACTGTAAGTTCAATTTCCTTTTAAAACCATACTTTTGGATTTGAATGCTCAGAAGGCCTAATATATTATTCTGCTTCTCATAGTTGGACACGCTCCTGTAGCCCAATTAAGCACATCCTACTTTGATCTAAATACATTCAAGGAAATACATATATATAACTCATATGATTGGTTCCCAAAAAATCACATACATATATATAAAAGGCTACATTCAAGGAATCATTCAATATGAATAACTATAAAAACAGAAACGACCTATTGACTTCTTTGAACAGAATAAATATATTTTGAAAAAAAAAAAACACAACAACTGCAACCCCAAATATGAACCCTAGAACCTTACAAAGCCACCATACATAGCACAAGTCAGTACCTCTACAAGACAAAAATGGTGACTTTAATTAATACTAAGAATACTGTTATGAGGAACAAACCAAGGCAATAATAGTGTGAAGCGGGAATAGATAAACACTGATGGAAAAAACATATACAGGAACCTGCTCATGTGCAGATTTACCAACAAATCATACAACACAACAATAGAAACCAAACAAAGCAAAATTAAGGGATAAATGAAAGAGAAGGCACCTGAATCTCTAGCAAGAAATCAAAGAACCCAAACCTCTTACCCAACGAAACCCAAAGCACAAAAATGAAGCCGAAATGGAAGAAACAAATAAAGGGACCGAAGAAATGCTGACACAAGCCAATCAGATATAATTGTTACATACTTATATATAATGAGAACATATATAGACATATTTTATTTACTATTCGTATACACAGATTGATTAAATTTATATAATACATATATGAGTTTTGCTGGTAATTGGCAGTAAGCTTGCAAACTAAAGGCTTCTAACAAAGAGAAGCCATGGGTCGGCAAGCTTTGCACTCATCAACAAGAATGGAAAGCTTTTGATTGTGGTTATTTCTTATGGAGGAGTTTTGGATGCAAACCTGATGCTTAAATGTAGCCAAACTTTTGGTATGCATTGGAGATTGTGGAATGACACCATTTGATGGAGGGATTCCAATGAGACCACACAATATGACCTACCATAACAAGATTTCAAATTTTTAACTGGAGATCAAGTTAAACACAACCATAAATCAATTGCCATATTTACAGTTGCAGAAAACAAAGGTATTGTATGCGGAAAATAGGAGGGATGTAGGAAATGTAGATTTGCATACCATGAACCCCAAAAGAAGTAAATCATAATGGAAAGAAGGTGGTTTTCTCAAATTGAATTCCTTTTGTTGAGCAAGTTGAGAAGCTACACTGTGATCAAAATATTAGAGTACTGCAATCATTGTTGCTGGAATAAAAGCTCCAACTATATAAAGAACTGGCACATTTAGCATATCCTGTCAGTTTTAAGAATAAGCCATCAGCACTCTTTCATTTCAAAGAAATGCATATTTAGAAGTATGGAATCAGAATTTATTGCTCTTGCATCAAGATATAAATCATAAAAACATAAATACTCAGTTAGACATGCCTTTATGACGGTCCAGTTCTCATATGCACCTGGTGACCATGGATTTGGGCTAAAAAGGCGTCGTGGTACACCATAATCTGCTACGAAGCCTTGAAGCCAACCTGTGAGAAGGAGAAACTATTGTCTATAATTTAACAAAAAATATGGCCCTAGATAGATCTGAATGACAAAACATTATTCGAGTAGCAGACACCATTGGGACAAGGTTTTGTTAAGTTGAGTTCACCAGAACCATATGTAACTAAAAATATAGAAATGATAAAATTATCAGTTCAATTTTAAATAGTGAAGTTGGAGGCATTGTGAGTAGTCTTCCATTTCAAATCACCTCTTCAATATGGAAGCGATCAATCAGGCCTAATGATAATAGAGAGAGAAATTCAGGCTCTAAATAATTTTTTGTTCAGAGGAAAACTGGATTTTAAGACTGGAGCTGTAAACCACATGGTTATCTCTCTGAAAGTTAATGTTCATTTTATTTTCCTTGTCCTCCTTACAGATATGGCCATATGAATTCATACTATCACTATCTGTAAAAAGATATCAACTGTGAATCCATAGGTCATTGGATCCTCAAGGGGTGTATCTTCCTTTTTCTGTTCCTGTGTTCCAGGTTTTGGAGGATCTAGAGGAGGTTGGCTGTGGAAGTGCACAGTTATGGCCTCTACTTGGTTAATTTTGGGGGAAAGGAAATTTCTGAATCTAAGGATACCATTTTCATAAACACTACAATACATTCTGGTTGGACTACAGGCACCGAAGAAAACTATGATTTGCTCTTTTTCTGTTGGGACTTGGACATAAAAACTTATAGCTGTGTCGCACCAAGTTCCCCTGAATTAAAAATAATCTAAAATTCAATAGACTTACTAGAACCATATCTCCAAAATCTTGCTTTTCGGCTTCTTAGTGTGGTAAGCAGCAGGCCAAATGACAGAACAAAAGCAAACATCCCATTTGCAAACCTCCATGAAGGTTGGTACTCGGTTAACTTCAGATTTTCTCTTTCAGGTATGCGAAACTCATCGACAAGTCCCTAGCAAACCCAATCCAGAATTGAACTTTGAAATCAATTTACTGAATTACTTAAATCCATCAGGGCATTCTGTGAAAAATAGAAACTACCTACTTCAATACATGCCAACAATTCAAATAGCATATTCTATATTTCTATGCTAAACACGTTCAAAATTTTGAATTGGCTATTAGTAGTTAAGCAATCTATCTAATCCAAATCCAAAACATAGGTATTAGGGGTCATGCACTTTAATCAATACTCAAGCAAAAACTTAGAAAACAATGAAAAAAAATTTAGAAAGATTGTAACATATGATGATGTGAGAGTATTATAATTGTAACATAAGCCAAGGTAAGAAGAGAGGTGTAGAATGATTCATGCTTTGCTTTGCTTTGCAAGTGGAACATCTAATGGGAATAAAATAATCTCCAGCCAAGGTTAGATTTGCTTTGCTTTCTAATTAAAGTATTGAATTAATTAAGGGTTTTATTCATCAAATGCACTGTGTAAGTATTTTTTATACAAATAAAGTATTGAATAAAGATTTTGCTGTGCTTAATTTGCAATTAAAGTATTAGGTTTGAGCACAAGAATTTTTTTTTTTTTTTTTTTTGCTGTTCATATAAGCAATCAATTCAGTTTTCTAATAATTACAAGGACACTCCCTTTAGTTTCAATAATAACAGTGACACTCCCTATTTTTTTTTTTTTAGGACACAAGTATTTACAATAAGGAATTCTTCTCTTGCCTTTCTTTTCCCATTCAAGAGTTTCTAAAACATTCTTCAGCAACAGAAGTATAGTACAATGAATATAAAATCCTTTCTTAATAGTCATAGCATGCAATATTAATATAAACAAAAACATTCACCGCCTCTTTTGTAGTATGTCACTGCCACACTCAAACCGAACATGTTTCACCATAAATTTTAATCCAATAAAATCCAGACACATTTTTAGAAATGACATAAAATTCCACTTTAACTGTGAAACCCAATATCCAGATGGTGGTATTTTTAGTCATACCCCATGTAAGCATCAAGACACTAAAAAATCTGGTCTCCCCTTGTAAGATTGTAGCTACATCCAGTGAACGTTTATGGCTTGACAATAATTAGAACATGCAGTAGACAAAGTACCTCATAATTTCATCATATACAAAAAGACACAACTTCATAATTTCAAAAATGAAATACTTCAGACAACTTCATAATTTCAAGCACGAAATACTTCATACAAAAAAATTGCTACCGCATGTAACCTCAAATAACAACAGTAGCATTAGATGCTGAACAGGGTTCGCCAATTGAATCCAGAAGAGATTTCACCATACCATTTCCAGAACCCTGTTCAGCATCTAATGCTACTGTTGTTATTTGTTCGCCAACTGAATACATAAGAGATTTCACCATACCATTTCCAGAACCCTGTTCAGCATCTAATGCTACTGTTGTTATTTGTTCGCCAACTGAATCCAGAAGAGATTTCACCATACCATTTCCAGAACCTGTGTTCAGAAACATTTCATGTCATATTCTATATAAACAGAAACAGTTCACTAAGCTCAATGCCACAGATGGGTGCCACCAACAAGGAGTACAGGACAGATATAACCAAACAGAATAAACAAGATTAACAAATCTGTAGGAACCATTCCAATCGGCATCGTTATTGCAACATCCCAATCCTCTCTGTCTAGCAATCCACTTACTACATACTAAACAGTGCAATGCTTGTAAGAAAAATAAACAAAAAGGAGGTCACAACTATGCCAGGGTTGAGCAATTAAACAAAAAGCTTATACTCCATGAGCCAGAAGGCAAGGATAATAAGGATACTACATCAAAGGACCCAACTATAGTTTACAGATAATAATGAATCAAAGGAATTGAGATATTAACCTTGCAATGTAAATTTGACATCAGCATGTAGCGGTTTTACATGGCCGAGAACAACCTTGGAAGAAGATTTCTTCGCGCCAAACGGGTTCACGAAAATAAACAGCCTCTTTGGTTGACCTATTACAGAGAAGAGTGGTAGAATCTCTACTGTTAATACTCTGTTTGTAAACTGATTGAATTTATTTTATTGAAATCAGAATATTTGATGTAAACTGATTGAATCACCGAATTCTACAATGCTCTGTTTGTTTCCTACAAAAAATGAGAAAAAGAAGGGGAAAAAGATTTGAATCTCACCACCACCACCATGAACCCCAAATGATGAAACGTTTCCATTTTTTTTTCATTTTTCACCATTTTCCCATCAAACAAAAAGAATTTTTTTTTTTCATTTTTATTCAAATAAAGTATTGAATAAAGATATTGCTGTGCTTAATTTGCAATTAAAGTATTAGGTTTGAGCACAAGAATTTTTTTTATTTTTTTTTAAAGAAGCAGCTAAACGTTGACTTACTAAAAATTGAACCTAGCTTGCAACCAAACCTTCGTCAAGCTCAAGCTCAGGATTCGCCTTCCTCGCATGCGCAGTGGCAAAGTGGGTTTGGGTGTTTGAGAGTTTAAGGGTGGGTTTGGTTGTTTGGTCTTTGCTTTAGGGATACTGTTATACAGGAACCCTGCTCATGTGCAGGTTCACCAACAAATCACACAACACAACAATAGAAACCAAACAAATCAAAATCAAAAATCAAAATTAAGAGATAAATGAAAGAGAAGGCACCTGAATCTCGAGCAAGAAATCAAAGGACCCAAACCTCCTACCCAACGAAACCCAGAGCACAACAATGGAGCCGAAATGGAAGGACCCTCGCCGACACAGCCCATACCGCTGCCAGAAGAAGCTTCTTCCACACACCATTCAAGCGACGTCGTTTCACGCCCTCAGCTCTTTCAACCTTCCTCTCTCTCAATGTCCTTCGCCTCTGTCACCCTTCCCCTCTCACCCCTCTCTTACTGTGACAAGAAAAAACCCATGCACTCTTGCAGGGAACGCAAACGATGTCTCACGCCAAAGGACACCTCGCCCCCCACCAATTCCACACAACTCCCTCCAAAAACCTTAAAAACAAAAGCCTATTTTGGTAATTACAAAAAACCCTCACCTGTTTACCTCAAAGAACACGCAACGACTCAGCCCCACTCCCCCATTTAACTAAAAAAATAAGGAGCGCCCAACCAAACCCCAAAAACGACGCCGTTTATCGCTAAAAGGCAGAAACATAATGTAACACCCCACACAAGGTAACCCCTATGCGGAAATGCCACAGTGACATAAAACACCAAGCGCTTATCTTTTGAGTAATTTCTTTTTTTAAAATTAACACAGTTTAAAATAGTTTTTCAAAATACGCGTGCGGAAGACTTTATATAATTTTTCAACATCTCAAAAATTAAAGATAGCGCTGAGTACTAGTTTGTATCATGAGTACAGTCCCGTAATGTACTCGAATTCCAGAAACATCCATTTAGTTTACTGAGTTGGATAGAGTCTTATGCTGATAATGTGTCATCATCTTAGAGAAAACACATAGCAGAAAATATACAAACACCAGGATTTACGTGGTTCGGCAAAATTGCCTACGTCCACGGTGAGTCATTTTTATTATTGAGAATCATATTACAAGAATACAATATCTTCTTGTCTCAATACATTCAGAAATATTCACATCCTTCCACATTCTCATATCTGTCAACAAATTTTATCATCAGCCAAATATCACATAAATAAATCATCATATCTGTAATTCATTTATATATATTACAGAATATATCCATCACTTTTTCACAATAAATAATTTTACACTATATGCATGCTTTATGCATATGACAGATGCAATGCTCATGCAGTCATACCTGTCATTTTCTCTGTTCTGCTTTTCGTGCAAAACATCAACCATTCACACATATGGTAACCTTATTTTAGGATTCACCATTTCACCACAATAGATGGCTATTTCATTTTAACCATCTTAATCATTCTCAATAATTTTCAATCATCTACCACAACAGCATCCCCGCCTTTTTAGGATGTATATCACCCAGTCCCCGCCTTTTTAGGACCTACCGCGATTGTCACTCATTGACAAGAGGATTTACGTACTGTTTTTAGCAAGGGTGATATATTAGTTCACTAACTGTTTCCAGGATCTTTTATCCATCGGTGGTATCTCAACTCCTCATTTCCACAGTTACATAAATAATCACAAATGCATATGATTTTCTATGCAATATATTTCACATGTAACTGTATTTCATGACAGATGCAATTATTCTATGCAGTACATATGGCATACATCTCATATCAACAATTCATGTATGTTAATTCGTGCATACATTTCATAGTATATCAACTCAACATATATCTCATATCAACAGTTATATCAGTGATATACAAATAAATCATTCTGCTCACTCAACTTGAGCCACCACATGTAACTGTGCCACTGTAACACTCCGTACTTCTTCAAGTAACAATATTGTCCGCTTTGCCTGCACGCGTAACATGCGCGCCCATATACACATATTCACATGACAAGTGCACGGTTTTATTTTCTTAAAACGCATTGTTACTATGAGATGTATGGAATTTACTGATAAGCCCAGTCACTTTCTCATAACATCATCACCACATGCCATATGCCAATTTTATGTGCAATAATTATGGCAAATATCACACGTATGTATTTTATACATAACAATTAGCATGCTTCATCATTTTATTCATAATAATAACAGCATGTTATAAACTTTACAAATATCACATGCATATATCAACAGTTTATATATATGCCAATATGATTTCCATAACTTGTATTTCCAAGATCTTTCACTAATCATCACGATTTTTATAAAAATCAATTATTCATGATTTTTAACTATTTTCCAAAGACTCACCATTTGGAAGATAGTTAATTTTCTATCCACATGTATTTTCTATACAATAATCCATTCTAGGACACTTGTTTGATTTTTGTAGAATTTATCAAATTTTGTTAGATTGAAAAATCATACTAGAATAGTCAAAATACAATGAGGTCATATGGTAAGCCTTATGGTGCACCTTCACTATGCTCCATAATTTTCTAGGCGCATTCATGCCTCCCAAACAGCAACTTTTGTACCCATTAATATCAACTTAATTTAATAGGATTTTTAAAAATAATTCCAAGTCAAAATGATAGCCACAAGTGCTAATTTGCAATTGAGGGTGTATGGTTTACTATGCACCTTCATAGCACAGAATCATACGTGCACACTCACGTACATGATACGTCCATATTTTTCATCTTTTTGGCCAACTTTGCACACTTATATCTCCTTCGTTACTCATCTGATTTGGATGATTCAAGATGTTATAGAATCTGTGTGATACAAACTTTTAAAATATAATGGTGGTGTATAACACTTCCCATCCGAACATATTTAAAAATGATGCCAAAGTAGGCTAATTAATAAAATTTCAGATTTTTCGGCAACTTCGGTTCTTAATTTCTCTCACAATTCACATCCAATTGAAGTGATTCAAAGTTCTAAATTCATATAAAATCAATATATACCATATATGTAAAAATCATAATTTTTCGATAAACTATGAAAATACGCCTTGTGCCTACTATTAAAGCTTCATGGAAGCTTTCTCTCTCTAGAAATTCTCATTCACCCATAGATCTTTTTCCATGATTCTTGTCTCTAAAAATCCATAAATTCAAGCTTTACAATATACTCAAATTTCAGAATTTTCGGACATATACACAATATACTACAAATTTTCAAAGTTTCAGTATTTCTAAACTTCAGAAAATTATAGAAATTAATCTACTCATCGGAAAATTCCCAAATTTGGTACACATGATCCTGAGTTGATATAGTTGATGGGAAAAATAGTCTCAAAGTTTCAGCTTTTCATTTTCATATAAAATAAAAATCCAAGATTTGAAATCCCCATATATATATATATATATGTAAGTCATTATTTCATCATTAAATCATACCATATTCAATCCAAAAATTGAAATATAATCAAAATAGAAATACTATCTCACCTCACTAAGCTCGGAATTATGCAATTAAATTACCGAGTATTATGCGTTTGTGCAACTCCATCTTCCCCTTAGCTTCTCATTTTTCTCTCATTCTCTTTCTTTTCCTTTTCTTCTCTCTTATTTTTTTCCTATCTTTCTTTCTTTCCTCCGACTCTCCCCCTTCCCCCTTTGATCTCTCTCTCTCTCTCCTTTATCTATCTTTTCTTCCCCCTATCTTCCTTTCCCCTATCTAACTTTCCTATCTCCCTTTCTCCTCTCTTCCGACTCTCTTTCTCCTAACTCCCTTTCTCTTCCTTTTCCCCCACTCCCTTATTATTATATTATATATATATATATATATAATAAAACAATTTTGTCAATCTATACTAGTCACTAAAGCTCAATTATTATTATATTATAATAATAATTGAATTCCACCACTTGCCGACAATTTATATTAATTATATTAATATAAATTATTATATTATTATATTAATATAATTATTATATTAATGACACTCAATTAAATTCCACCACTTGCCAACACAATAATGCATTTCAATTATAATGCATTCATAATACTCTCATGCACCCTTCTCAAAAAGTGGCCACATGGCACACTATGACCAATGACAAAATGCCATGTATGCAATAAATAAAATAATAATAATTAAGAAAATTTACTATTGAAAATTTTGGGGTCTCACACATAAAGAGTCCCAACAAACCAAATCTGATAGAGTAACCCACCTAACAAAAAAAAAAAAGGAGCGCCCAAGGAACGAAACAAAGGCAGCAGAAAATGCCAAAAAAATTTCACTCTTCTTTGTCCGGTAGCGAGGAGGGAAAACCTTCCCTTTTAAGGGTAAGGAAATCTGTTACAAGGATTTTATGTGACAATAAATAAAATATGTATTTACAAAAATATCTCAAAAAGTACATCTTATTGCAATAATGCTACTTGTCTATTAGCAATATCATTTGTTTATCCGCATTTCACTTTGTCCATCTGCAAGTCATGATACTTCTCATTTTATAGCATTAATTCTGATGACCAGAATTATATATCATCTTTGACCATCTAACATATATATTATATTCATTAGTAAATCTTTGAGCTCTGTCAGGACATCTTCAACAATCCGGATCCTCCATTTGGATAAAACTTGTTAGTTTTCACTTGGGTATTCATGGGATCTTGACACATAAGCAAAGCTTGCATTTAATGGCTGGGATGAAACAAGGTCTTAAAATGGCAATGAAAAGATGCGTTTCAAACCCACACTATAATTAACGCCATTTGCACCGGCAAAATGTCATTTTTTTTAAAAGTACACTTCTCCTCTCTCTCCAAAAGTACATGCCTCCTCTCTTTCTCTCTCTTTCATTTTCTCTCTCTATATCTATCGATCTCCATTAAACTAAAAGTCTAGAGAGGGAAAGTTCCGCATCTCACCTTTTTTTTTTTTATGTTCACTCACATTTCAATCTTTTTTTCTTTTGTATGCGCCTCCGTCCTCTCTCTCTCTATATATATATATACGATCCCATCCTATCAGGACGTCATTACGCTCGTTATCGTAAGGACGTCCATTCTGGAAGCTATAGGAATGATATTCTGAAAAATCGATCGTTGGATTAGATAATCTTCTTATGAATGTCATGTCTGCCAAAAATCATAGTAATCCGATAATCGGTTTTCAAAATACAGTCCGTAAAACGCTTTGACAGTATTTACCGTTGGATGCTGTCAAAGTTGTTTAAATGACTGTATTTTAAAAACCAACCGTTGGATCGCTGCGATTTTTGGCAGACATGACATACATATAAAAATTATCTAATCTAATCTAACGGTCGATTTTTCAAAAACACCTCTCCCAGTGAAGACGTCCTTATATATATATATATAGTCCTGATCTTATCAGTTATACCTCATTTTAACTAAAATCAGCTAAGAACACAAGCCTTGGATTCTCATTCATGATTCATCTCAAGATTCCAATCTAATGGCTCAAGAGTCTTAGCTGATTTTAGTTGAAATGAGGTATCCCTCGTAAGAATATTTATATATATATATATATATATTAGAGGGGATTCAATTTTTAAATTTAATCTAATTCTAACCTTTTTTATACTATTATCAATTGAGTTATATCCAACTACTTGAATAGATGAATTTTATTCCTTTTGTGAATGAGCAAGCATTTGAATCCAACAATGGTAAAAGGAAAACTACATCAGGATGGCACCAATCACAAGTTCGAACCTCAATTTAAAAGATTAGTCTACTAAGTAAAAGTAATATGCTCACTCTACTGTCTATTTAATATGGGATAAAACTGAAAAGAAATCAACCAAGAACACAGCTGAAGTTTAAAAATTTTCGCTCATTGCTTTCCATCAAGCCGTAATCAAAACATGCTTTTGATGCATCACAATCAAACTTAACTATGAAGATAGTTTAAGAACTTACTTTAATAGCCTTTAAGTCGCAATATGAATCGAGCCACGCACGTGAATGGCCTCCAAAAGTATCCACACTAAGCAAGTGAATGTTCTTCAAGCTTTCTTCCTTCAAAACCCTAGAAGAAGCAGCCAAGAAGAGAGAGAGAGCACTATCAAGTAGTCAGCCCTAGGGGTTTTCCTTCACAATTGCATGCGTTAGCATGCAAGCTAGCTCTAATTAATAGAGCTAACTTAAATGGCTGGCCCTGGGGTTCCCAACCCTAATTTGAATTGTGTAATTATCACATAATTGCACAATTGCCCCAAGTTTTAACTTTTAATACAAGTGGCTTCAAATTTACTTTAAATTTGATTTTTCCTTATCTTTCTTTTAACCAACATACACATATGCGTATGGGTATGTGACATTTTGGGTTCACATGTATTCAGTAGTAGGTATTGGATATCAAACATGTCCCTACGCAAAACTCTTTCTAATTGGGTTCAATTAGAAACTCTTTCCAATTTCCCTTATTAAGAATAATCATCAATATATATATTTTTCAAGCTTCTACTAGTCATGAGTGACACCTGGCAGCATATTATGAGAGATATAAGTTTCCTTTATCTCAACTCTTGAGTAATTATTTTCTCAACATTTAATCTATGAATAATTATTATTCAAACATATAAGAATGAAAATAATAATAAATAAACTTGCCCAATCAATATATTTAATAAATGAAATAAATGAATGTCAAAGTCCTAAAATCAATACAAATATTAGCTTTTAGAGCATAATACTAACAATTAGAACTCGAGATACTCTCTTTCATCTAAATTTGTAACACACGATTGTTGTATTTGAACCACCCAGCCTACCAATCCATCCATGCAGCATAAAAACACCATAACATTCTCTCCCTCTAAAACCTGTAATACCCTCGTTATACTATGACCAACACAAACATCCTAATATGGGTACTTGGTGTGACACTAGATTAGGGTATGGTCTAGTCTAATATTATTTGTTGCTTGTCACATTCCGTCCTAAAAGATTATTTCATTAGGTAGAGGTAAAGGTACAACACCCGTTTTATAAGCCTAGAAATCTCCCTAGTGCCTATCCGCTATGGGATAAGAACCCAAAATAATACCTTTTATTGTAACTTTTCTCCATTGGTTAATATTTTCACATCCTTACAATTTAAATGGTATTAGAGATATAAATCATTAAATCAATTTTATTAACTTATAAAGATTAAAATCATTATTGAATTAATATTTTTAAAATTCACCTGATCCATCTATTTTCAATTTTCACTTATTTATGGAGAAAAACTTTCTTTACAAAATTATAGATAAAATACAGTAAAATAATTCAATTTTTGTGGAACGACCAAACACACCTTAAAAGTTGGCAAATGCTAAAATTTGAAGTGGTATTACTATTTTATCTCATCTGATTCTTTTAAATTATATAAATTAATTATAAAGGTGCTTTTGAGATTTAACTAAGAAGAGATCAATTGAGAGACCAAAATGGTCTTCCTCTTAACAGAGATGGTGGCAGATGCCATGCATGTGCACGCACAACACAAATCATCACACCATAATGCAAGAGGGAATTTCAATTTGAGTTCAAATTAAAATGATTTTATTACTTTATTCCTTAATTTTATTTATTTATTATCAAATGACAATAAAGGTATTTTATGATTTGATGTAGATACTAGTTTAAATAAAAACATGAGAGATCAAAGGTCTCTCATCAATTTTCTATAGGGGTTACCCCTTCTATGGCTTAGGCAATTAAAGATTATGCTTCATGAAATGAAGATGTAATAATCCAATCTTAGCACCTAACTATCAAATTGACAAAAATTGCGGATAATTTTGTCCACCTTTGTGGACTAGTCTGGACGTAAATTTTAATGAGAGTTGATTTATGATACCCATATTATCAAAAAAAAAAAAAAAAAAAGAGAAAAAAGATTGGATGCCAAACTACCCATGCATTAGACTAGGCTAAGGCCATGGTTAGTTAAACTAGGGCCACCATATGATTTATAAATCAATCTAAGTTTGCCTAATCCCAAATCAACCCAAGCTCAGCTTAAAGAATTAACAATCAATGCCAAATTTATTTTGATTATAAAAATTAGGGGTGACAAATGGGTGGATATGAGTTGGGTCTAAATGGGTTTGGCCACAAAATGTACATTACCATTTAACTAGTACCATGTCTTGACCCATATATAACCATACCCAATGGGTCGACCCGACTCAGTTCACAAACCCATATATCATGGGTCAACCCTTTTTTTTCTCTTTTTTATTTTTCTTCTTCTATCTTCTCTGACACAAACACAAACCAACACCAACACCAAAAAAAAAAAAAAAACCGCATTTAACAAACGGGTTTGTACCAATAATATAACGAAGAACAATTCTTTATCTCTCTCTCTCTCCCCACTTTTATATGTACAAATCTTATCTAGAAACATAGAAAGCATAATCTCGTATTATCCTTCACTTGAAAAACAATGGAAAAATTATTAGAACACATAGCTTAGGTAGTAAAAATAACCATATTGTCCTTTAATTAAATGTTGAACATTAAAAAAAAAAAAAAAAAAAGCTTGAATTTCCTGTTAGTGAAAACATATTATATGCAAAATTCAAAACGTATAATAGATTTTAGAACCTAAGGTCTTTTATATTTTCCTTAGTTTTCTCTTTTAACATTTGGCCTATTTTTGGCACCAAATTGAGAAAAGAATGATATCAAAAGCAATTAAAGATTTAATGGTATATTCAGATGCCCAATTTAAGCATAAAGGCATCAAAATAGTTTTGAAAGTACCGTGGATATCCAATAGAGGATCAGCATCAAACTAGTTGATTATTCGTTAGAGAGTAATATAAGTAGCACAACATGCGCAAACAACTACCTACTTCATGGTCTTAACCTGAACAAATAACTGTGATAAAAATAATCATGAAGTGTGATATGTTTTTGCAACTATGAAAATTGAATTTGTTACAATTTTTTACAGTAAAATTTATTAGAAACCGACCATTGGATCGCTGTGATTTTTTGCCAACATGAAATTCATAACAAATGTATCTAATCCAATGATCGTTTTTTCAAAATCTAATTTACATTTGTCCCTATACAGGTCACTTTGTATAAAGTGCACATTATATAAGCATCCTTTATATATATATATATATAAATAAAGAGTCACCTTATGCAAAATCTATCTAGAGTTAACTGCATAATGGATTCTAAAAAACTTACCGTTAGATTAGATAAACTTCTTATGAATTTTGTGCTCGCCAAAACCTACAGTGATCCAACCGGTTGGTTTCTAAGAAATGTCACTATGAAAATATGTGATTCTTTTATTCTTCAAAATATTACCACTTTTTTCTAGTCAATTCTTTTTTAGAATTGACCATTGGATCACTATGATTTTTGGCAACCATGAAATTCATAAAAGGTCTATCTAATCCAATGGTCAGTTTTTCAAAATCTCGATTGCAATTGGTTCTAGGCAAAATCACCTTACTTTGAATAAGTTAAACCTTATAATATAATCCACACACACACACACACACTTTTAGTTTAGTTTTGTAAACTAGCTCAAGTGCCGTCTACCGAAGCATGTATATATTCAGGCTTACCATTTAGAAAACCATTGCACGCCTTATTAATGTGAGAGCAGACCGGCCATCATCATATATATACTAATTTAATTAGTTGGATACCTTCGAGTTATCCATATCCAACCCAATTATGAATGGGCTTAATTGGGTGACCCAATTATGACCCATCTATTAAAATGTACTAACCCATACCCATTAATACTAAATGGGTTTGGATAGATAAATGGGTACGGGCTAATTTTGCCGACCCTAAATTATCATCCCATAGTGGTTCACTCTAATTCATCCCATTGTGGGATGAGGTAGCTTTCTATTTAAAACCTAATCGAATTTAGCAAACATTGTAATCTAGTGCTAATTGTAAATCAAATTTAAACAAGGACGCTCATTTCTTTACCAATGATGGCCAAGTAAGCCTATGATCTTGATGTTAGATTCCAAACTTATTAGTCACATGCCTCTTCTAACATTATAATCAAAATATATATTATAATTATATGACATACACACGGCTCAAGTTCATTTCAAATTTAAGTTTGGACTTAATGATATAACTTGGTGCCTCTGGATATATAGGTCCGAATAAAGTAAATGGCTCAAGCTAATGGGAGGGTTATCAAGGATCTCAAACACAAGTAAACAATTCCAAAATTGATCCTTTTATGAGCTAGCCAATTTTCATGACAATTGCCTTCCCTAAATACAGAAACTATCTGCTAGCCAATTTTCATGACAATTGCCTTCCCTAAATACATAAACTATCTCACAATTCCACCCCAAATTCACAAGATTCTTGCAAGCTGGAATAAGCTCCAAGTTAGAATGAAACATTGATGCTCCATTTGGTAGGGAAGATGGAAAAAATGGAAGGAATGAAAGTAGGAGGGATGAACTTTTCTCAATGGAATAAGATGTTTGATCGGATGGATTGAAAATGTGGTTTACTTCTTTCCTGAATGTTTGACATTGATAGGAAGGAGGAGGAAAATTATAAAATACCGAATTTACTATTTTACTCTTATTTATTTGGTATAAGAAATAAATTGTTGGAACTTATGAACAAAATTTACTTCTATAACATATATAGATAGATAGATATTACCTCATATATTATTATGGACTATTATGAAAAGTGAAGATCAGCAGGGTTGAGGCGCGGACTAGGTCTCTCTCTTCAAGACGTTTCGTGCCACTACGGATTATATCCGATGTAGTAGTTTATAAGCACCCCGCCTCAAGGATACAACAGTCCAGCCACTCACTGTTATCTTCTCAAAATCTATACAACTATGAGAAGA
This sequence comes from Hamamelis virginiana, assembly GCA_017140935.1. NCBI lineage: Eukaryota > Viridiplantae > Streptophyta > Magnoliopsida > Saxifragales > Hamamelidaceae > Hamamelis > Hamamelis virginiana. The sequence goes on along the minus strand of JAESVK010000087.1, from coordinate 581,234 downwards.
TGGAAGCTCCACACATCACCCTACTCTGTCCAATAAACTCACAAAAAATTGAAGGAAAAATAACAAAGACTAGCTTATTGAAAATTAGAAAAGAAAATGGTTGAATGTGTGTATCAAATAGTTAGGAAAGACCTCTATTTATAGGTGTAGGAATTTTGTAACTCATGACATGGAATTGAAATTCCATTATAATATTATATTGAAGGTCATTATAATATCCATGGGAGGTTATGAAAGTTACACAATAAATAAATATAAATTTGACCATCTAATTGTAACCCCTATAATATAAATTATATATTTTTTTATTAAAATATCCAACATAAAGGTATTTTTTTTGTCAATACGAAGAAAGTAGAAGAGCATTATTGAGCTTTCACCCCTATTTCCACTCCCCTTCCATTTCTTCTACTCATCTTCTCAAAAATGGGAAGATGAGAAAAAAAATGCAAGAAGTAGTGTTTTCTTCCCTCTACTTTTTCCTTCCTCCCTCTTCTCTCTCCATGCCAAACACACCCCTCCCCTCTTTATCCTTCTACTTTTCCCTTCTCTCCCCTCACTTCTCCTATCAACCAAATATAGCACAAGACTTCCTTCGATTTTGAATTTGATGTCACCATGATTTTCTCAAATCCTTTATCCCAAGCCAAATTCAATCCATAATACACAACCCACAATTTAGACATATGTTCGATGATACTGGCAAATATAGCAACAACGACAATAATGGTGATAAAATGTGTTGAAAGTGGTAATAACAAAAATATATTTTCTCTAATGGTTATAATGATGGAATGTATTGAAAATTATGACTGTCTATTGTTTATGGTTTTAATTAAATTCACAAGAATGACGTGGAACATTCAATCACTGAGAGCGTGACAAGTAAAGGATTAACAAAAAAACACTTTTTCAAAGCCCTTGGTCGCTCGACGTGGATGCCTACCTTAAGGTAAAGAATCACTACAGAGTGGCATACCTGGAAGTAGGAATAAAAGGTGTACGAGTCATTATGGCTTCCCTTTGGAAATGCTTGATGTATGGAATGGTATGTAGGATATTTTAATAAAAAATATATAATTTATTTTGATGATAAATATTAATATCATAAGTTACAATTTGATGGTCAAATTCTATTTATTTTTTGTGTAACTTTCATAACCTTCCATAGGTATTATGATGACCTTCAATCGAATTTTAATTCCATGTCATGAGTTATAACATTCCTACATCTATAAATAGAGGTCATTCCTAGCTATTAAAAAAAAACACCCACACTCATCCTTCATCTCTTCTATTTTCTTAGGGTATTGTAAGTTTATTCTTGAGTTTATTTTGTGAGTTTATTGGGCAAAGTAGGGTGTTGTGTGGAGCTTCCATCTTCTCATAGTTATGCAGACTTTGAGAAGATAACAGTGAGTGGCTGGGCTGTTTTATCCTGTAGGCGGCGTTCTTGTAAACTACGTACTGCATCGGATATAATCCGTAGTAGCGCGAAACATCTTAAAAAGAGCGACCTAGTTCGCGCTTCAACCCCGCCAATCTTTACTTTTTACAACAGTACATAATATTATTTGAGATAATATTTATCTATTATATATTATAGAGGTAATATTTATAATTGAGTTACAACATGGTACACCGTCACTACATGTCTGCCTAGGAAAACTTGGTAATGGTACAATAGGTGGATTTTATCATCTAAAATAGTGGTTGGTAAGTAACATCCTCAACACGAGGACAGATGGCTTAGAAGTATGGTTTGGAAGATTGGACAATGATATATCAAGGTAGTGTGGTTGTAGACATCCATTTTTTACCATAAGTAGGGTCATTGATGGTTGCTTGCGAGTTGAGTTGAAATAGGGTGTTAAAACCCTAAGTTGCTAGTTTTACCTTTGGGAGTAGTTAGATAGAGATCATTATCGCATGTAGGTTTTTAGGTTAGATTAAGTCGGTTCTTTTTGCATTAGGTTTTTAGGGAGTCCATAAGTGTCTCTGTCAAGTTTCATGGCATTCTGAGTCAAGCTTGATAGGTGATTAGGGTTTTTGCGACTTAAAGGGCAGTGTCGTCCTTCGAATCACAAAAACACTTAAAACCTTCGAGTTGGTTTCGGATTGTCCCAAGAATTTGGCATAGATAAGGGTGTGTTTGGTAGCTAAGTTGATCAATGGCAAGGTCCATAGAGCTTCCTAGCTTATGTTTGGTTTTTAAGGCCCAAAGGGCCCTTTTAAGCTCAGATTGGGGTTTCAACCGGGAATAACTGAGATTCAATCTTTTTATCAAAACCAAAGTTTTCAAAAGCTTTAAAACACTTTCTAAAATGATTTTAAAACTTGTTTCAAGATGTGAAAAGGATTTCAAGAGCAATCGGTTAGCAAATTTCAAAAACCCTAATTGGGCTTAACAGACCTAAAATAGCTGATCGGTCGACTTTCTCCTAAAAAATTTGACTAAGGTCAATGCATTTTCACTTAAAACACTTCTTAAAACATGGAGAATCGAATTACGATCGTTTTGGTTCTTGAATCGTCAAATTTGTACTTGAAACGGATCCGAAAAGCCTAAAACAGCTGAGACAGGTCGAGAGAGGCCCAAAATAGGGAAAAATAGGGTTGGGAGCTCGATGACCATCCCCCTAGGGATGGCCAACCGTCCATGAGGGACGGTCAACCGTCCTAGGGTGGATGGTCACCCGAGGCCCTTGCCTTATTTTGCCAATTTTTCAGCTTTTCAAGTGTTTTACCTGCCTGGGACTCTTCCAAACCCTATGGGAGTGTCTAACTCGGCCTTGGGGACTTAGAAGACTCAATTGAGACCCTTGGGTCATTCCCTAGGGTTTTAATGACAGCCATTGATCAAAATTAAAGCCTCTCTATAAATATAAGGCTATAGAATCAGTTTTGGGGAGCCAACTTGGCATTAGAAGAGCCAATTTGAAGATAGAGATTTGAGGCACTACACCAGCCCCCTAGCAATCTTAGCCACGTTTTTTTGAAGTCCTTGGAGCTTGAAGAAGACAGCTAGGAATAAAGAAGAAGAAGGAAAAGAAGTAAGTTTAATCAATCATTGTGTTGGTTTTAATAAGTTACATAAAATCTGCATATTTCATCTTCTTCTTCTTCCTTTTCTCTTTCATTCTTCTTGCATGTCTATATTATGCTAGGAATGGATACTTAGGTTGAGTCTTTATGTTTAGGAGTAAAAGGGTTAATTGGTTGTTGCATATAGGTTTTAATTGGTTAGTGTATAAATTTCTGTGTTTGTGAGATTTGTATGGTTAATTTTATAAAGTTTGGTTGTTTTGAGCATGCTAGTTATTATGGGTTTATAGGAATATGTTTAGGATTGTTTTTAGGTTTAGAATGCATATTAGGATTTAGTATAATGTATGATATTTTCTGTTTTAGTTAGAATGCATGTTAGGAAGGTTTGAGTCCTTTACATATTTTAAACAATGTTAGGTTGTTAGAAGTAGCATCATGCATTGTCTTTTCATAAATAAGCATTATTATTATTCATAGTTACTAAAGCTTATCACATGGGATGTTCAAGTTTTGATTGATATACGAAATGTGTTCGAGGGAGCATGCAATGGTAAGTTTCTTCCCTTATGATAAGTTTTATTAATTTAAGCATAATTATAATGTGACTTTGTGATTGTTTTACATGGTATTTTAGCATGATATTTTAGTATACATATTAGGTTGCATGTTAGTCATCCTCACTTTTTTTTTATTCGTTATTTTCATGGGTTTTAATTCACTTTTAAAGGAACCTTCAAATCTATCCAGAAATTGAAAGTCCCTTTAAAGTGCATTAAAAGTCATTTTTTAGATCAAATCAACTTAGAAATATGTTTAGGTTCACATAGTTTGATTAGATTGCATTTAGGACATTTTCATGCATATTAGTTAATTATTTCATTGCATTTTTAATGTTTTTTTCATAAATTCAAGCATGTATATATTTAGCATTTTAGGTGCTTAGATTAACTTAGGGGTAGTTAGAGACCCTAGGATTGGGGGGTCACTTGACCCCACTTAGGACTGTCCTTTGTTGTAAGAATTGCAATAAGAATAGAATTCTACCTAATTTAGGAGTCTATTTCGAGAAAAACTCTGAAAGAAAGTGATTTTGAAAGTGTTTGAATTGGAATGAAATTCCATCTTTTATGCAAAAAGTGTTTTGATCAAATTCTATCTCTCGAAGTTAGAATCCTAGATAAAATAGAATCCTTTTGGCTATATGGTTCATTACAATAGGAGAGTCCTAGGTAATCGAACTACGTGGACTTTGATTCTTATCAGGAAACTGGTAAGGTACGTAGGCAGTCAATAGGGCGCAAGTCCAATCTTAGGATGACTCTGTGCTTCCTAAGGTCTTTAGGATTTTTTTTTTTTTTTTTTTATTATTATTGTTTATTATCTAGTATTATCTACACTACTTTCTTGGTTGATTAGATATGATAGTGTTGTTTTTTGAGATTTTGATAAAGCCCAAAATTAATTAGGAGACCTTTAATTAGGGTGAGATAGGTGCCTACAAGAGGTGTCTTAGAACCTTCTTATCTCATAACCTAACCCCCGAATCCAACTTTGATTCGAAGACCATGTTTTTCCAAAATATAGGGTCATTTGTTTTATTGAAAATAAAACTCATTTTATGGTTCCTTATTCCTTAAAAATAAGGTGGCGACTCCCAGTTTTTGTCAAACTTTTATCCTTTTTCAAAACTCAATCTTAAGTGGATAATAGAGAAGGATAAATGTGGATAATAGATAAGGATAAATCGAGACGGATAAAGTCATCCACAATCCACGATGATTCAAGTGAAAAATGCCTCCCGATCCGGGGTTGGCTGGTTCACAGTGGTCCTTGAGGAACAAGGGATTTAATCTATCTCAACTTTCCCAAGGTAATGCAAGTAGGGCCGGCCCTGCCACTTTGCAACCTAAAACAAAATTTTGGGGCCTCCATCTAAGAGGCCACCAAGAGGGGCCCAAAATTTTGTTTGAGGTCAGCCCATACCCCATTAAAAAAAAAAAAAATTGTTTACATTCAAACAAAGTTTTGTTTGAGGCCAGCCCATAACCCAAGTTTGTTTGCTGCTAGGTTAGACTCACTCACATTAACACAATCAATTTCCCCTCAAATCTCCTAGGGCAAAATGGCCCCACAGCCCCTCTGTTGCTCAGTCCTCAGTCCTCTCTCTCTCTTTCGCCAAGTTAGACTTAAATTAACACAATCAATCTCCCCTGACTCCCATCAAATCTCCTAGGGCAAAATCCTCCCACTACCCCCACAGGGCCCCTCTGTTGCTCAGTCCTCTCTCTCTTTTGGTAAGTAGTTTTTTTATCATTTATTTTATGTGAAATATTTGCTTTACAATTTGTTTGTGAGCTCTCAGTTCCTCTTTAATAATAAAATTATTATAAATGTTGTACATATGGCTTTGTTCACCACATGTTTGTAAAATTGCACATGTGAGGAGTTTCGTAAAATTGCTCACCCTGTGGTTGTTCATATATTTTGCTTATATTGATATTTGTTTGATATATGTGTATTAGTGAATGGTGATATGATGTTCTGGGTGAGCCAAATGAAAACCCTTTTGTGAATTGCTTGTTGTAGTATGGTTGTAGGTTTTAGACTAAGAAAAACTAATGTATGCAATTTTTATTTTTTTTTATATGTCAAAATGTAGAAGGGCCTCATTTGAGGAACTTCGTTTGGGGCCACCCAAACCCCAGGGCCAGCTCTGAATGCATGGTGGGGACGTGTGGGAAGTACAATGCATTAGTAGTGCATTTATGTCTTAAGAGATGCATTTATGAACTTGCAGCCTCCAAAATTGATTTGTTTCAATTTTGATCAATTCCAACTACAATTGCAATTGCTTCTCTCTTGTCGGATTTTGGCGATTAAAATTGGTAGTGAGAGTGCACAGCATGTGTCCCTTCATCCTAGTATTGAAAAAAAAAAAAAAAAAAAAAAACATTTGTAAACAATAATATAATAATAGTGGTGATGAGAGTAATGATGATGTTGATGAATTATAGTAAGATTTTTTTTTTTGTCAAATCATAGAAGTTACTTCTCCAAATTTTCAATATTAATAAATGGACATTGATGCATTTTTATGCCCTCGAATTTGAGATTTTTCTCCCAAAGAGAAGAATACATGCTACTAATCTGATAGGTCATTGGCAATTGCAATAACAATGTTAATAGTGATAAATGTTTTAAAAAATAAGATATAATAAATATGATAATAGTAGCTATAACACGATAATACTAATGACAATAATAAGTAATGGTGTTCCTATTTATTTATTTGATTGAATATTGGTCAAGTGTGTTAGAGATTTGCAAATAATACACATTGCGCTAAGAGCATCTCCAAAAGAAGTAGCAAGTCGGATTTTTCTTCAAAATTGAAAAGCCACCTCGGATTTTGGAGCTTCAATAAAGGTAGCAAATGTTGGTTTCAAAAGTAGAAATTTTTTCTCTCCCTTCAAAGTTGAAAATTTTTTCTCACTCTTCAAATTTTTTTTACAATATAATATTAGAAAAGTGAGGGAAGAAAGAAAATATTTGGAGGTTTGTTTTGATGGGAAGTGTTTGATCAGTAAAAAATGATAAAATAATTAATTTTAGAGAAGCTTTTGAAGTGCACCTAAAAAAATTAGCTATTCAATTTGCCACCTAGCGCACCAAAGAAAAATTTTGATACAAAATTTTGAAACGTCTCTTGGTCAACTAATAGATTTTTGGTCTAATGACATCATTCCTCTTAAAAGAGGGAAAAAGATATTAACCTCAATAGTGATTACATAATCTCAATTAATTGATGTTTTACCTGTCAAAAAACTCCAACACTAGGCAAGTAGCTCAATTTCCTGTCTAACCAATCCTAGCGCGAGTTAGTATAATCCAGCAGACAAACACCACTTGCACGTACCCAAACATTAGAAATCCCTTGGGCTGCACAAATGCGACGGCCCCTGGGATTTGACCTTTAAACAGTTGGCGAGAATGGTGTCGGTCTCACCATATAATAATAAAAAAATAAAGTGGTGGGCAGACGCATGGCTTCTACCGTCACAACTCACAAAAGTACGTGCAATTTCTTAATAAAAAAGGTCACACAACGCGCTCCTCTAATTCATTCTCCACACGCGCACACACCACAAATCCGCCAGAGTCGCTCGCGTTTTACACACGATATATAAGACGCGTGGGCAAAACTCTGTCCCCTTCCCCACGAAACTCTTCATCGTAGGTTATAATGTTATAAGACTTGAGAACGTGTGTATTCATGCTTCGGCGCAGTATGAGGTTCCATGTGTCGTCATCACTCATCCGCTGGATCCATATATTTCGACACGTGGATATCTGAGATTTAGACCAGAATATCCTTGACCACACAGTCACGAGCTTCTGGAACCCGGTTTTTCACCATCAATATCAGGACTGCACTGGGATTTTTTATAAAGTGGGGAACCAAAGGAGCATATTCGTGGTCAGTCTTCAACCTCTTCGGTCGATTCACGCTATATGTGCTGCTGTCGAAGAACTTTCTCTCTCTAAATCCTCCCACTTCTCTTTCTCTCTCTCTATATATCTGTATTTTGATATTTATATACGCATCTCTGTTCTGTTTCGATCATTGTCTGTAGTTGAGACATTGATCATCTTCAAAAATGCATGCGAATCACTTGCTTCTCGAAGAGCCTATCAGGATGGCTTCAATCCTGGAGTCATCAAAGGCTGTAAGTATCAATCCTTCGATGACTTCTTATATTTTCCTTATTTTTTCTAGGTTAAAATAAAATTTTATCGATCTGTGATAAAATCTCCATGCGAACTGATTTTGTGTGTGTGTGTGTGTGTGTGTGTGTGTGTGTGTGTACGTATGTTTGAGTTTGATTCTTGGCTTTTGGTGTTGAATAAATAATGCAGAATTTCTTTCCTGCAATGACAAAAATTGTGGGGACTTTAGGTCCCAAGTCTCGATCCGTGGAGGTCATCTCTGGCTGCCTCAAGGCGGGAATGTCTGGTATGATACTCCGTGTCTGATTGATTCTGTAATCTTCATGTGTTTGGATTGCTGGCTGTGTATAGTTTTGCTTGTTATTTCGGATTAGGGGTTTGGTTTTGATGTTTTCTGAATGTTATTTGTTTGGCAGTGGCTCGATTCGATTTTTCGTGGGGTGACCCCGAATATCATCAGGAGACTCTGGAAAATTTGAAGGCAGCTGTCAAGAGTACTAAGAAGCTTTGTGCTGTATGTTTTATATGGTTTTTATTTTCACTTTTGTTTTTGGTGTGTTTTAATGACATATAAGACTTTTGTTCCCTTACCTTGCGTTTGGTTGTTGGGAAAACGAAGGAAAGTAGAAGGAAACTGAATTTTGAGTCTTATTCCTTGTTTATTAAAAGTGGAAAACATTTTTCAGTTACGCAAATATTTGTCTTAAACTCAATTTAGAGGAGTTTTGGTAAAATAGGATCAAGAATTAGAATTTTGATTTCATTTTCTTTCTATATTTTCTAAGTTACCAAACAGAGGGTTAATGCTTACTCATTAATGCATGTTAGATTGTTTGGTTGTATTTTAGCTGTTAGTCGTCTACTTTTAGTATTGGTTGTTTTCTAATTGCTTTAGCGAAAACAGTGATTTTGTTGTATTGATTTTTATTGCTTCAACTTTTATTGGTCTGGTTAGTGTATGAAAGGAAATGAGTGAGTATTATTCTTCTTCTCTGTTCAGGTTATGCTAGACACAGTGGGCCCTGAGCTGCAGGTTGTTAATAAGCGTGAGACGTCTATTTCACTTCTGGCTGATGGTTCTGTTGTTCTGACACCCGATCAAGGTCAAGAAGCCTCTTCTGATCTATTGCCCATCAATTTCAGTGGACTGTCAAAGGTTTAACATCCATCATGCCCATTATCACTTAATGTTGTTTCCATTCCTTTTTCTTCTTAATTTCTTTTTTTGGTAGAATGTTGTTACGTAATGAGTAGGTTTTTTTGCCTATTTGTGGATACCTAATAAATTATCTGATAGCATAAAAAGTTTAATTAGAGTGCATTGTCGGGTTGCTGGTGGGTATGAATTTTTTTGTTCTATTTGAAATTCTTAACTTTTATAGTACTGTTCCACTGACAAATGACTATTACTTTTCCCTTATAATATACAGCCAGAAACATTAATGCATCAAATCGTGAATGTTGGGTTAACATATGGAGTGCTGTTTTGAAGAATGTCTCTATGCTGTGATTTTTTTTTTTTTTGGTTTCCATTTCTGGATCTCTTGAACTACTTCTGAATACATCCTTATAATCATGGTTGTTGATAATATTACATGCTCTTCTTAAGAAAGTTGGGAGGACTTTCAGTTTCTATTATGGATAAGTGTGCTATTCTGTGGGTGAATACTAAATGTATTGTTTAAATTCATAGAAACAATGAACTTGAGTGAAATCTCCCAACATGTGCTGTATTACAATCATGGTTTAAAATCTTGGTCACTCCTGCATACTTGTAACTACATGTATCGGTCTACTCATAAATTGATGATATTGTATGGACACATATGTAGTTCCTTAAATACATGATAATACCATTCTTTACGTTTATGCTCTTATTACAATCCCCATACTTAAGCAGATCTTCGATTTGGCTTTTGCAGGCAGTGAAGAAAGGAGACACCATTTTTATTGGTCAATACCTGTTCACAGGAAGTGAAACTACATCTGTCTGGCTGGAGGTAAGAGGAAGACAAGCTGGAAGGCTGAATACAATTTCAATAGGTCCCCCACCCCAACCTCCCAATTTTATTTTTTATTTTTATTTTGTGGTTGGAATTGGGGGGGGCGGGGGGGTTGTTTGGTTTGGTTTGGTTTAGACTGGCTTGTTGCAGTTGGTGGTGGTGTTTATTTATTATTTTTTTATTAACCTTGCTTTTCAAGTATTTGAACGAGCAAGCAGGGGAACTGAAGTAAGACTCCTGTTTGACTGGTAAAATTTAATTGGAGTTGAGCAGGTAGCTGAAGTTAAAGGCGAAGATGTGGTTTGTGTGATAAAGAATTCTGCAACATTGGCCGGGTCATTGTTCACGTTGCATGTCTCTCAAATTCGTATTGAGCTGCCGACCCTCTCTGATAAAGATAAGGAGGTAATCCTGCCTTTGCTACCTCATTTATATGACGATCTCTTATATTTTTCTTTCTTTTCTATTTTTCCTCTGCGATCCTTGTTTTATACAGATAATAGGGTGAAATTGTATAAATATGGTTAAAAATGTGCAAGAGCAACCTTTTCTTTGAAATTAGGCTACTTGTAGAATTCTTAAAATCAAGTGGACTTAGTTGCATTTTTTATCACTAGACATTATTATTTAGGGAAACACTATTTCACACTTCATTGTTTTATGCTTGTTGTCAGACACGATGCATGTACTACCTATTCTCACTTGAAGCGTGAGGTGCAAGCATGGAATAAAATATCTCTAACATCCTCCATATATCTCCGATATATTTGTATATCTGATGGTATTGATACAATATTAGACTTACATAGTTTTACCGATATTTATTGATATTATATTCATGATATCTTTAAATCGATATCAATATTTATCGATATATCTGTCGATAAATTTGTGTATTGGGACCATCGGTATATCTATCGATATTGATATTTAATTCCTTGGGCGTGCTTATCAAAAAATAATTCCTTGGGTGCAAGCAAGAAAAAGTGGTGCATAAATGGTGCATCTGTTATCAACAATGTAAAATTCTTAGATTGAATCTTATGAAAAGTAAACAAAGGGGGAAAAGCTTGGATAGAAATGGTTAGATTCATTGTGTAGTTGCATAGCTTCGCATCTTAGATTGTGCACATGGGGTGCTGATCTTGCTTTAAAATCGTGGTTTGGCAAAGAAAATAATTGTGGTTTTAATTAACATGGAACCACGCCTGACCGAGAGATGAGGAGGAGGATAAAGAAGAAGTAGAATATAGTGCTCCTTGTTGTTGCCGAAGACGCTGTCAAGGGGTACTGAATAGCTATAGTTGTCCATTTTGTTGAAGGGTCCCTACGGTTTTAATTGAGAGAAACTCTCTCCTTAAATTGCCATATTAGTTTTCATATTTTTATTTATTTCTCAAATGACCAAAGTTCTAATTTCTCTTTTAAGCCTTCAAAATATATTATTATGACAATGACCCCGGAGTGTACTTTTTTCAAATTAACTTTTTATACAATATGCACAAGCGCTTCATACACAGCTCCGAAGCTTTTACTTTTCTATGTGCCCTGCCCCCACTCTCACTCCCTCTTCGTGCTTCTATTTTTTACATAACTTCTTTATACTAGATCATTCTATTCTTTGGTCATGACAAGATATTAGATAAAATGAGTGTCTTTATTCTGTCAATCTGTATGATTCATGTCAAGCTATCCAATGGACTTACTTTGTAAGGCATTTCAATTTGGCTATAGTAAGGACTCATGGCTATCTTCCAAGAACTTTTCATGATATTTCAATATGCATTTCAGGTTATTAGTACATGGGGTGCTAAAAATAAAATTGACTTCCTCTCTCTGTCGTATACCCGGCATGCGGAAGATGTTCGCCAAGTAAGTTAAATTGGCTGCGTCTTTTATGACTCTCCTAATCTCTTTCTATATTTTGAATTATTCTCATGGTTTATATAACTATTAATAATGGGTTTCCTCGTGCCATACTGCAGGCTCGCAAGTATCTAAGTAAGTTGGGTGACCTCAGTCAGACTCAAATTTTTGCAAAGATTGAAAATATAGAGGTGAGCTGCACATGTATTATTAGTTTAAAGGAGATCGACTCAGCTTCACATTGGAGTTTATAATTTAAAGTTTAAATGTCTGTGCTATAAGAATCTTAATGTATATACTCTTTTTTCCCCCTCTTTTTTAAGGGTTTAACCCATTTTGATGAGATCCTACAAGAGGCAGATGGTATCATCCTCTCCCGTGGAAATTTGGGTATAGATCTCCCGCCTGAGAAGGTCAGTTCTCTGACTTGAACAAAGCTATCGTGTTAATAGAGTTAGGTTTTGCACTATCAATTGGGCGTTCAAAAAAGTTGTATAAATGTGCATACTGGCATATCCACTTATACTTGCACAAGCTGCTTACAGATGGAATCATGGAAATAGAAATTTTTGCATGTTTGGTTTTATCATTATTCTCTAATACAAGCACTGTAGACTTGCAGCTTGTGTATGTCGCGTTTGCAAAATGGACGACTTGTTCAGTACTTTTTAGGGAGAGATTTTATTTTTGATACTGATAATTTATTACTAAATAAGCTTTATGCCATTGATGCTAAACATTTAGGAGTTGGCCTTGGTAGTGATTAAATGTGTTGCTTGCTTCTATTATGTGGATATAGTGCGAAGACTAAATTTTATTAGGAACATGCTAGTAATCATCCTCAATGGATTTCGCAGGTGTTCTTGTTTCAAAAAGCTGCTCTTTACAAATGTAACATGGCTGGAAAGCCTGCAGTGGTTACTCGTGTTGTGGACAGTATGACCGACAACCTGAGGCCAACTCGTGCAGAAGCAACTGATGTTGCTAATGCTGTATTGGACGGTGTGTAACTATTTTCTTATTTCGGGAATTTTTTCTTTTGTTACTGCTGGTTGATGTCCTTATTAGTACATCACTTGTTTTCATAATTGTACAGGGGATGCCACTCTTGTGTCTGTTGGTTTAAGCTCCTTATTTTAATAGTTTCTTGAGCTCCTTTTAATTTTCAACAATTCTTTGTGTCACATTATTTATGAGTATGGCGTGCAAAATTTGAGACCTAATTTTGTTATTTATTTGTAAATGGGTGCAGGAAGTGATGCTATTCTTCTTGGTGCTGAGACTCTGCGGGGATTGTATCCTGTTGAGACTATTTCTATTGTTGGCAAAATTTGTGCTGAGGTAAACCTTTTCCTTGATATAGACCTTTTTGTGACTACTTAGTTGGCCATATGAGTTCAACATAGAAAGTTTTGTGAAAAAAGTTAATTCAAGGTATTTAGTGAAGTGATAGAAAAGCTAAGAGAAGAAGCTATTTTCCATCGTATATGTAGTGAAGTGATAGAAAGTTCTGAAAATTCTACTCAAAATAAAACCCTAATTGAATTAGGAATTAGAAATTAGTATTTTTTTTTTTAATCTGGGATGCCGTAAAGGAAAGTAGAATATATATTATTTTGTGGGCCATGAGTATCTTGGGAATTGTATATATATATAGTGAAGACCCTAATTCAATTGGGAATTAGACTATAGTAATTTGTTTTTGATAGGAATACTATAAAATTGAGTAGAATATCTATTGTTTTGTGGATCATGTGGCCTTATTTTTATTTTTTATTTGTGTGGGCCATGAGTATCTAGGATATTGTCATAGTAATGAAGGGTATTTTTCAATAATTTTTTTTTTCAAGATTCATAATTTTATAAAATTATCATAGTTAAAGTATTTAGCAACTTTGTTTCATCTGCAAGCTATAATGCTGTGCAACTAGTGGTTTCAAAAATTTCAAGCTCATCTTGTCTCTTGATGAGTTAATTTTGAGCACATCTTGGAAAGTTCTTGGTTTTGGTTTTCTTATGTGCTTTCTCTTGTTTTGTTGGTCTTGTATGTCCATTTAAGCACGGTTCATTTAGAAAGAAATTTTTTCCTTTATTTATTTTTTCATTGAAACTAGAAAGATGTACTGGTTCTGAAAGAATCAAGTCTTGATTAGTAAGTTTTGGGTACTACACTTTAGATTCAAATAATAATTGGACAGGGGATAAGTCCACTTAAGTGACATGCTGTGAGAGTTGGGACTTATTTTGACAGATTGGCCTTACATAGGTTTGCATGGGTATATGTATTTACATAAGCATGCACATACAGTCATACACACACATGTAGGGGTGTAAAAGGAGCTGCTACTCGAGCTCAACTTGTGTTCAGCTCGATTTGGGACTTGTTCGAGCTCATTTGCAAGAGAAACAAGGAGAATTCAAATTTTATTTCTAAGCTGGTCAAAATTTTGAGTTGAGCACGAGCGATAGGGTACTCAGCTCGGTAGGCTTGTGAACATGTTCATGGTTTGGTTAAAAAATAGTTGAATATATTGTACTGCCAAGAAGTATCCTAACTAAACTAGTAGCCTTTGGTTGTTGACCTGTGTATATGTTTTAGGTATAGGGTTTGGCTCTCTCCATTGTAGCTTTTGCAGCCGTCTAGAAATTATTTTTAGGCTTAAGTACCATTGGCTGATCTGATCTTGAACTCTTTACCAGACTTTGAGCTCAGCAGAGCTGATCCCAAGAATTAATACGGGCATTAACTGAATGAGCTGATCTCAACCTAAGAACTTTTGAAATCACTTGAGCTCAAGCTCAAGCTTGGGTTTTATTTATTTTATCTTTCTATTTATTTATTTTTTTCGTCTTTTCTTTATTTTTCTTGGAGTTTCTTCACTTAGGAAATTGAAGTATAGGTACCTTATTGGGACCCTGATGCAGGTATGTGACCAATTAATTCTTACCTGGACTTAAACCCAGTAGGACTGGAAACCATTAAGAATAATATTGTCTGTACATGGATAGACTGATTCTTGCTTTGAGATTAACCGTCAATTCCACTATTCACAGGAACATTTTGTTTACAGTTGTTTATCATTGTGGCTATAATATTACTTGCTTTCAATGTCAACAATTATAATCCGCTCCCAGTGTTATCCTCTGTGACAATGTTACAATTGGAGCCTACATTGATGTTTCTGCTTATCTAATCTGTCCTGACAACAGAAGAAAACTTCTAGGAGTTTATATTACATTTGGAATTTCTTCACCTGTGTCTTGAACATGTTTTAGGATTCCTTCAGATCATAGTAGTTTAAGATGGTGAGTGTACTAGGTTCAGTCACTGTGGGCCTTAAACATCAGGTCACATTAATATGGAATGGCCGATATACATATCATGGACTAAAATATGAAATATGAAATATCTCGTAAATGAAATGTAATCGTGGACTAAAATATCCAATATATACGCGATATATCTCCAACATATCCGTATATCGGAAGGTATCGATATGATATTAGACTTGCATATCTTTACTGATATTTACCATATACATATATATATTTGAGATGGTGATTCCTATGTATACAGGATTATTGATTTATTGGTTTATTGATTTATTCATTTGATATTGTGTAAATTATATAATTTAAATTTTTAATGTTATGTGACATTTTAATGTAGAAATTTGTAATTTATTTTGCCTAGCGCACACTTTATTGTACCCAATACAACACAAAATTGTCTTTTATACATTTAATTTACAATGTTTTGATGCTAAATCGTGTATTATAGTTTAATATATTGTTTTGCAAAGTTTCACAAAATATTTCCATGTTTAACTAATGATATCCATCGTATCTTCATTTTCAATACAATCGATATATCTCTTGATATATCAGTGTTTTGGGACCATCGATATATTTGTTTATATCAATATTTAAGTCCTTGAATGTAATTCATATTTTATCTATTTGCAATCTGAGGGATTGTTTTGGTAATTTCTCATTTGATATTATGATGTGGTTTAGTTCTTACTGATGATGAACCTAATTTCATATAACAATGTTCTGTAAGTGGGAAATATTATTCAGTTAATTGATGTATTATAACAATACACTCTCCATGTTTCTGCTTTTATCATGTATAATGTTATATTTTTGCTGCATATCATATTGGGTCTAAATGGTGATTGATCCTGGCTTATAATTGGAATAGATAAAATAAATGCTTGGGAACTCGAAATGTCATACCAATATAGCATAAACTTTGGTTTATATCTGTATGTTCCATTTTAATATCAATGGTGATGACTTAAATATTGAATATATTATGGCTGAGCTCTTATGAATTTTCCTAAAAATGTCATGCAGGCAGAAAAGGTTTTCAATCAAGATCTGTATTTCAAGAAGACTGTCAAATATGTTGGGGAACCAATGACCCACTTGGAATCTATTGCTTCCTCTGCGGTATTAATAATTTTCTTTGATGATTCTATATTAAATTTATTTATCCTGATTGTAGTTTTAATTGTTAAATTGATTTCTCCTGATTGTCGTTTTCTCTGGTTGAAACAATTATGTATAAAAGATTGGTTTTCTTATAGGCTTTATTCATTTCTTGTCCAGGTACGGGCAGCCATTAAGGTGAAGGCATCTGTTATTATTTGCTTCACTTCATCTGGAAGGGCTGCAAGGTATTTCATAAATGCATGTTTGAATACATTTGCATGAATTAGGTATAGTGGAAAATTGAACAATCTGTTTCTTGTCTTTACAAGCTGGATTTTTGGGGCATCAGGAGTTCAGGATAATAGGATTTATATTTTTTAATTTAATCTTTTTATATTCACTCATGTTTGTAAGTATTTTTAATGTATTACATATGTATGCAGATTGATTGCAAAGTATAGGCCAACAATGCCAGTTCTGTCTGTCGTCATTCCCCGTCTGAAGACAAATCAACTACGCTGGAGTTTTACTGGTGCATTTGAGGTAGCCCCTGACCATAATATATGGATACCTCGTCTACCGCTGGAAAGTTGCTTTTGTTGGCTTTTACTGTAAAATAAGCTTTTCTTCTCTGTGTAGCAATCCTTCTAAATTTTTGAAAGAAAAATAAGCTTTTCTTCTCTGTAGCAATCCTTTTAAATTCTTGAAAGAAGTTCCTCCTTCGATTCTAGTGACATTAGGACACTGAAAAATTCCTTCGAACCACTGCTTTTCCCATTCCTTTGAGCCACTGCTTTTCCCTCTCTCGATTTGTTATATAGTATTTTGATTTATTTTAACAAATAGTTGGACAACCAAGGTATGAAGGAATAGGGATTGGAGGTTTTAACAATTTGGTCTTGAGTGATCTCTCATAATGCTCTGTATCTGATTAAAAGTAAAAAAAAAAACACTTGCCAAAATCACTAAAATGCTAGTATAAGCTAACTCCTTTTATTTTTATTTTTTGCTTTATTTATTTATTAATTATTATTATTATTTTGGGGGAGGGGGGATTGGGTTGGGAAAAACTTGATTTAAGTGCTGAAGAAATGCTATTTTAATTGTCAATGATTACTTGTACTTGTTATATTTTAAGCACCTTTACACCCAGGTTTACCCTTCCTATGTTGTTGCGGATCAACTCCAATCTTTCATTTCATTTGTGAAAAAGTCAATATTCCTGGAAGTAACTTAATTTAGAAGTTGCTCTATACTCTGCATGAGGTAATCAGGCATGGTGTTTCTGTTGCATATGCACAGTTACCTATTTACCAGTCCATTTTCTCATGTGGATGAAGCTAATTATGCCATACAACAAAAATGACATCTATCTGAACAAATTTTGGCATAGTGATCATGTAAAATAAATTTTAGAACATTGTAATATATAATTATCGATTTACATTACTATTCATTTTATAGAAACTTAATATACGTTACAATTCTCTTGTGCTTATCTGTTTTTCATTTTATTTGTTTCTCTGAAGTTGATCTATCTACTTTGTACCATCCAGTTGCTATCCAAGCTAATTGATCCATGATTCTTTTTTCTAATGTGATTAGGCGAGGCAATCTCTTATAGTCAGAGGTCTTTTCCCCATGCTTGCAGATCCTCGACATCCTGTAAGTTCTTATTTCATTTTATTTTCCTAAAGATGGTTGATGATCTTGTTGGAGAATTAGAGTTGTATTTTTTCTTTTCTTAGGATGGGTTTGTTACGCTTGATATGAGAAACTAGCACTAAGTTACATCCTACGATACACGGACTCGCCATTTGAGCCTGGAGTATCCGTGTCGACACGACACAACACGGACACCGGTATGGGATACGTGTCCGATACGCAATCTAAGCTACGGATACGTCTAGCAACAGGGAACTGCTACTGTTGTCCTCTTCCTCTTCATCTTCTTCTTTTTCCTCTTCTTTTCTGATCAGAGCACCGACGGCAACTCAAAACCCACCTTTTTGAACATTTTTGAGACTGCCGACAAGAAAGGGAGGTTGGAGGTCTTCGTGGCTAGCGCTGGCGAGCTGCTCTGGAGGTCTTCGTGGGTGGCACCGGTGAGAAATGGTGGTCTTTGTGCGCCGGCGAGCTGCTGCTCTCTGCTTCTCGTGCTCCAGCGATTCTGTTTCTCTCGAGCACTCGAGCTTCCCTCATCTCTTCTCATTCTCAAACTCAAAAAAGTGATAACTGATAAGTGATAAGGTGTAGGTCACGTGCGTAGGGGCTTTATAAATATCTTGCCCTTATATTTGAAAAGCCTTGATTTTATGTTATTAAAAATAACTTACTTTATATTTTAAATAAGGTCAGGTACTACTGTTCTTATTTTAAAAAAAAAAAAAAAAATTTCCTTTCAAAAGGCGATGAAAAAGAAAATAATTTTCATCCAAAAGAGAACAATAGAGAAATCAAAAGAAGAAAATAGTAGGGTACTTAGCTCCTATTATCTGTTTTCCTTTTCTCTTTTTGATTCTTGATTTTGATTTCTCCTCTTTCCTAAAAACACTAGACTAGGATTACAACTAAAATAACTAAAAATTTATATAAAAAAATATTATCTTATGAAAGCCGTGTCCACGTATCCGTATCCAAAATTTGGATCCTTTCTTCCCGAGTCCCCGTATCCTAAAATTTGAAAGTCCAACGAATCCGACTCCTAGACACATACCCGCACCCGACACCCGCACCCGAGTCCATGTAACATAGGTTACATCACCATCGTTTAGAAATTTTAACTTATGTTTCAGATGTTCTTGTTGATATTTACTGTTATTTCTGATGATGACTTCATTCTAGAGGATGTATACTTATCCTTCACATGCTATGAAAAACAAAATGACTTTATCATGAGATGCACTAACGTGCATTAAACAATTCTAAATGGGTTGTTAGTTGAACTAGATATTATTGATAAACCCATCATATGGTGGATCTCGGGGTGGTCATTATAGACCACATTCAAAAGATTGAGAATCTGGGTTTGTACTTCATTGTTCAAAATCCCAATTGGTAGTGGGCGATACACAAAGATATGCATAAAAGAATGTACCAAAAAATTAAAAAAAGAAAAAGAAAATTATAGAGAAGGCTGGAAAAGAAAAGAAAAAAAAGGGAAATCACATTGGAACAATAAATTAAGCAAAACACACAACTTAGTATTTGGGTTTTAGATAACCTATACAATTCAAAAAATATGAATCAACATCAAATTTTGTGTTAAAATGTGATAAATGTGTTATATATACAACATAATTTTTTATGTGATTTTATATTGTCAATAATAAATGTAAGGATTAGTTTGTAAATTTAGTAAATATGAAACTTAGGCTGCGTTTGGTTCATGGGTAAGGAATCCTATTCCAGGGATTGGCTCATTACTTGGTAATGGGAATGTGCTTCCTATATCCCATTCCAACCTTGGCAACATGGGAATTTGGAATAGGATTACCGACTACTTTACCATTTTGTTGTTTGTTTGGGCAAGGTAATATCACAAGAAAATCATCATGATTACCAAACTACCCTCTCTCTAATGAACAAGAGAAACCCACTTCGTCATGTGTTAGATTATAATAATTCTAACTTGCAGAAAAAACCCAATTCAAATTGAACAGAACCAACTTCAAAAAAATCCATGAAAGGCTTTGACATATTGAATTTCAACCAAGATAATTTCTTTAAAAAAAAAAAAAAAAAAATTCACAAAGCAGGCGGCTAGCTATTGGCAGTAAATCTCCATTTCCTCTCTCACTTGATATCATCCCTCCATGTAAATCTCTCTCATATTCTTTACACAATCGGCGGCTGTTTTATATATATATATATACACCATTGATTGGTTTTTTAAGAAGAAAAGGAGAATAAGGAGGGGGAGGAGGAATCAACCGGCAGCTATTGGCAGCGGACCAAAAACAATTTTTCTTTTCCCCTGTTGCTGTTTCAACTGCTTCAACAGGCTCCTCCTCGGATTTTACCAGCAACAATAGACAAAAATGAAAATCGGAAAATATGAAGCTTGGGTTTCTCATGAAGGAAGTCCATAAACTCAGCCATGCTTGCTCTCTAATCTCCATCTCGATCCATTGATGCAGCAGTATGTGTAGTGAGAAGACGCAGATCTAGGGTTAGGGTTTGTGAGAACGAAGGTTTCATATCCCAAATTTAGTACATGGATGAGATTTTTTTTCATCCCAACTGTTAGTAGAGGGGCACGTTTGTCATTAAGAAAATTTATAAAAAAACTTTCCTAGGAAACATGGAGCAAACCCTCCGCCCATCTTGGGATTGATATTCTGCCAGTTTGGGGGAATGTCTTGCCTGTGGTAATCATACTTTCCCATCAAAATTGCCTACCAAACAACGGAATGCGGAATGATTCCCCTTTCCTGGGGATCATTCTCCCTAACCAAACACTGCCTTGGATCTCAGCCGAGACCAAGTTGTTCTGCCGATATCTCAGCAAGTTGGCACTGCTCAGTTGAGATGGTCACTTCTTGTTGTCGTTCAATTAACTTGCACACACACGCACATATATATATATATATATATGTATCATCTCAGCCCTGCCTGAGACTGAGATGACTTTGACAATATGACTTGCTATCTTTCGAGTTTTCGAACCATGCTAGTATGCTGTACTTGTAGGTAGATACAGAGAATCAGGCGTGACTGATTATGGGCTTAGCAATTTTCTTCAAGGCTAAGCTTGGATTTCTACATCTAGGCCGGGGTTTGCCGAGCCTATTTCTAATGAATTCTCTGTTCACCCTGGAATGAGTACTGCTGATGGCCACTCCATATCTCCATATGTGGATTTATTTGGTCTTGGCTCAGGACTTTATTTCTATTGGAGTATATGGTTACAGAAGCCTATTTGCATCCTGCAGTCACCCTGCTGATAGTATATTTGATCCTGCATGTGTATGCCCATATTAGTTATGTATGTTTTATTGGTGTAGGTTTACAATGTATACTCGAACCATTTTGGTTAACTGCCCTTCTTATTTGTATGTTTTTGCATGTTTGAATACTTTGTTATTCATTGATTGGATTCCATAGAATTTGGTGTTTACTTACTTACTCTTGCAGGCTGAGTCTACTAGTGCCACAAATGAGTCAGTTTTGAAGGTTGCACTTGATCATGGAAAGGAGTCAGGAGTTATAAAGTCTCATGATAGAGTTGTTGTTTGCCAGAAAGTTGGAGATGCATCTGTGGTAAAGATTATTGAGCTTGAAGATTAGAAAAACAACTTACCCCTCATTTTGAGTTTTTTACTCGTTTTTGGAAGTGGCGCTGGACTATGTTGTCCTCACTAGTGAG
>JAESVK010000087.1:516876-559774 GCA_017140935.1 Hamamelis virginiana | reverse complement strand
ACTCGTTTTTGGAAGTGGCGCTGGACTATGTTGTCCTCACTAGTGAGGAATTTCAATCTCAAGGTTTTTGAGACCAGCTTGTGATTTGACATGGATACGAATATACTCTTGAGGCAATTCTTATTTATCAAATATTTTAGTAATGGAAAATATGTCTTTGGTTCCCATTTTTCATTCGTTATGGAATCAATCTCTTTCCCCAACATGATTTTATATAACGGGCTTTTGTGGCATTGTACTGATAGACATTGCTTTTGGTTTTAAAAGAGGATTTTTTTTCTTCTTTTAATTATGTTTCAATTAGAGATTCTATGCACCTTCAGCTGTGGATGAAGCAGTGTACATTTCATTACCGTGATCTCAACTGCATGGAAATTGACCTTGAAATTATTTGCCCCTCATATAGGATGTGTGGGTTGGGAGGTGATCAGCGTCTAGCTCTGTTCTCTCTTATATTTTCTTTTCTAAGAACTAACCATATTATTATGATTTTTTATAGGCTTGGTCGAGGAAAGAAATTAGGATTTCTTTTTAGGAAAAAAAGAAGATATTGAAAATTTTCCATTAATTACATTTGCATCTTAAGGGATTACTTAATTTGATCAGCTGGTACAAATACCTCATGTGTTGTTGGTACTGGAAGACTTCTTAATATCTGAGAGAGCAATGGGTTGGAAATTTTCAAAATTTTAAACTGGATTATCAGCGAAATGAATAAAATTATGTTCGGGGAAAGCAACTGCATTTGGACGAAAATGGGTGGAATCATTAGGTAATGATTGTGACTAAAATTCCTTTCATTTTGGAAAAAAAGAGGAAGAAGAAGATGGGCATGCATCATCATCAATGGATGTTCCAGGATTATCAATGGGTCCTTGCCTCCCATTTGGATGTCTAATTTCACTTGCACCAATCTATTTGCGATCTAACACAGAATTTTACAATATAGAAAGGAGCCATCACTATTTTACCCAAAAAAATTTCACCTACACAAACCCAAATCCAAACCCAAAAAATACATATATTAAAAAACATATACATGTATATATATATACACAGAGAGAGAGAGAGAGAGAGAGAGAGAGAGAGTGGATGAGAGGGAGTTGGAGATAACGAGGGAGGGGATGAGTTCCTGCAATGGCTGCAAATCTGCAAGAGAAGAAGACGGAAAGTCAGTGAGCAAAAAAATTGAAACGCCGTTTGGACAGCTGTGTTACAGTGCGCAAAACGACCTCAAATCTGCCGTTTCTTCAGCATGTTGTGAGCCGCAGGATTTCCCTCCCAGCCACACGTCACAGTCTCGCTAGCCTAAGTATGCTACTAAGGATTTTGGCCTAAGCAGCAAGTCCTTTTTTTTTTTAATCCTTCCATTTTAGTATTTTACTTTCTTATTCTCAAATTTTTTTTCCTCTTATAATTGCCCTAACCCCATTCCAAGCCTTCTCATTTGATCATTCCTTTCTAGATTTAAGGCCCATTTGTATTAGTTTTTTTTTTTTTTTTTTTTTTTTTTTTTAAATTATTTTTGGACATAAAAAATTTCAATTGCTATAAGAGAGAGAGAGAGAAAATCACTTTTAAATAACTTGAGGGGTGATAATATGGATGGCAAAATTTTGTGATTGTGGTAAAAGTTAAAGATCCCAACTTTTGTTACAACCACATCTACTATAATATAAAGTTTGATATGTGAATATATGATTTGAACATAATTTTAAAGAGATATATGAAAAAGTTATTCTCCAAAAGTGATTTTATAAAAAGTTAACGCAAATGAGCCTTTAGTGCTGCACACTAGTCTTCTTCACTGCACTAAGCAGCCGACAAGCGTGGAGATTGTAAAGAATCAATTATATATGTAGCAATATAAAAAATCAATTCATGAATAATAACTTAATTGTATTTATTAAGATATGGGTATTTGATAGCGTTGATAATGAAGCCATTATATAAAGTTTTCAAAAGATGGGACTTGTCAACGACAATTATAGAATTGAAATATGACATGTCAAATATTAATGTTTTATAAATTTGGACAATTCTATTCGTCCTCCCTCTTTGTCCTCCCTAGTGCATCTGACTAACTTGGAGCAGCTATTTCGAGAAACCGACCGTTGGATTTGATGCTCCACTTATACATATCATGAATGCAAAAAATCACATTGATCCAACAATCGGTTTTAAAAAAAAAAATAGGTTGTGCCTATTTTTCACAATTTTTTTCATTATTGTTTACAATTTTTTTTTTTAAATTGCAAAATCCGACTATCAGATCAATATAATTTTTTGCATTCATGATAAGTATAAGTGGAACATCAAATCCAACTGTCGGTTTTTCGAAATAGTTATTCCAAGTTTGTCAGATGCACCTAGGGAGAACAAAGAAGGAGGACAAAAATGGATGATGAATGGAATTTTCCTATAAATTTATGTAATTTTTTCTACCTCAAAATAATAAGATAAAAGATATGAATAAAACCATTATCGATTTTTTGAATTAGAATGAAATACTATTCTAAATTTCTGGTTTCGTCCTGTCTACGATGGTATAAACTTGTCTTAAAAAGAGGAAGATTGAGCATGGTGTGCAACTGCATTTTTGAGCTTAAAGTGCAGGCATCCCCAGAAGCTTATTTACAACAAATAAATTATCATTTTCCTATGGTACCATCCAGCGCCCGTGGCCTAATGGATAAGGCGTCTGACTTCTAATCAGGCGATTGTGGGTTCGAGTCCCACCGGGCGTGAAGCCTATTTTTGCCTCGCCTCAAATTCTGCCTGTAAGGCTGAAAGTCAGTTTGGGCTTTCTATCCAGACTCAATTTTTGCCAGCCGATTACTCCATGATTAATTGCCATGAAAAGAATATATTGTTTTCAAAATGAGGCACTAGAGTTGTGCACAGGTCAAGTGGGGCAGGTGGAGAGTAAAATCATCAATCAACCTGTCCTTGGCGGGTGGGAGAATCCACCTGTCAACCTTAATAAGTAGCGGATTGGTTGAATATATCGCGAATTTCAACCGGCGGGTTGAATGGATTAAGCGGATAAAGCATTATTAATTTATTTTTATAAATACCTAAAATTCCTAAAATTTTGTTAACAAGTAAAGACACCTCAAATTCGTATCTAACAATACAATATTATATTCTTTAGCAATCAAACTATAATCCAAACAATTCTTTCAACTCTAATAAACTAAAGTGCCAAAATAAATTATCCTACAACAATAAAAGCTACTAACTAAATACATAATATTTAAGGTTTTTTGTTATTAAAAAATCTTACAAACTAACATATGGTTTCACATTCAAAATTGAAAACATATTCAACAAAATAAGTGCATCTTCAAATTATCACAATAAATATCTCTAAAAAAATAAAAAAGTACTCAACTTACAAGCATATCCAATTAAGGGAAAATATAAGATAGTAATAAAATTTATTTTATATAAATATAGAACAGCGTTATTCGTGCTCCAAGGAGAGCCATCCGCGCTCCACCCTTGATATAAAGAGGCCAAATACCAATTATACCCTTAAGCTAAAAAACCATAAAATCTGCAATTGGTTATGTGAAAAACTGTGTTTTTTTTTTTCTTTCAAAATATTACAATTTTTATAGTCAGTTATTTATTTATTTTTTTTTTTGGTTAAATCAACCATTGGATCACAGTGATTTAAGGATATAATCGGTGTTTGGCCCCTCTATAAACCATGGGTGGAGTGTGGATGGCTCTCCATGGAGAGTGAATAACGCTGTCCTAAATATATTATTTATTTATATATAATTAGTTGGCGGATGGAATTGGATCTAGTACACATTATCACCTCTATGCCCGCCAATCGAACCAACTCATCAAGAATTCATAAAATCTGCTTAACCCAATCTGCCTAACTATTGTAACCACAGTCCAGAGATTTTGTACGGATTTTTGAACACCCCTATATAAGGCATTTCCAATTCAAAGCAATTAGTTCAGTAAATGAAACACGAATGTCTTCTTATCTTGCCTTTGGAAGTTGCTTCAAGTACCCAACAATTCCACACAGATTTTAGCAGAACAATTCACTGATATCTTCTCAAATTTCAAACTTTCAGTAGACCTTATGAAATGAATTGAATGAATGGAAAACCAACCCATGAACAGAAACAAATAAGAATACAAGCAATAAAATGCAGAAGAATGAATTGAGAGTGAGAGAGAGAGAGAGAGAGAGATTAAAATACACATATAGAAATACCAATATCATAAACAAAATTTGAAAGGATAAGAAAACCACCATATCTAACTACTGTATCTAAGCTATAACTTATACAATTCATCCAGTATTGGAGGATGGATCACCCCTCTTGTTCGAAGACTGTTGCTGTTGCTGTTGCTGTTGATGAAGATCAAGCAACTCTACCTCTTTTTTGCGAAGAAGAAGAACCATTCTCTCATTTTCGAGTCTCATTCGCTCATTTTTAAGCTTCGCTCTCTCCATTTCCCTCTCCTTCTTGCTGCTAAACTTTACCCACTTCAATCGCTGTTTCTCAAGCTCGAACGCTTGCCAATGGTAGCTCACTCGCTGCTCCTCCAATTGCATCAACCGACTCTTCAACCACTGCCTTTTCTCCCACGAGCTGCTCGCCCCATCTTGAAGCACGCTTATAAGCTCACTGCTCAATTGCTGTATTACTGGCGAAGGCAACGATAACGTTTCCTTTCTTTGCCTTTTCCACACTGATCTTTCATTGTTGTCCTCATCATCCTCATGTCCATGCTCATTTTGACCCCTCCCACCACCACCTTCTACCTCTTCTTCATCCTCTTCCTCGTCATCATCTTCATCATCCTCTTCATCTTCCTCATCATCCTCGCCGCTTCCCCCTTTTACCATTTTTAATCCCTCTGTTTCCACTCTGCCCAAATTAGGCACTATTTTGGAATTTTCTGACGAATGGAAACATCGTTGTTGCTGCTGCTGCTGCCGCTGCTGGTGGTTAGATGGCTCTGTGGTCATATCAGGCGAATGATGGGCACCTGCAGCCCCACCACTGCCGCCGCCACCGCCACAACTATTATGATAAGCACACATCTCTCTAAAAAAGAGATGCTTAGAATTAAGCAATTTTCGAACTTCTTCCTTCATCTTAGGCGATAAATGATCCATTGTATCGAGCAAACTCTGATTCTCCACTACCTGGCAAGCAGTCCCTTTACCAAGTATATCATTAACCCTCTTATACCTCTTATTCAAATCATTAAACTTATCCTCACATTGCTGTGGAGATACATAAAACCCCTTCTCCATCATAGCCCTCGACACCGATTTCCACTTCCCTTTCTTCTGTAACAATCCGCCGGCCTTCTTCTTGCCGGCGGTGGTGGTGGGGTCAGTTACATCAGACCCACCTTCATCTCCAATATAAAAAACAGCCATAATAAGAAGCCTAACCATACTATCAGTCCATTTCATTCTCTGCCATGGAGACACTTTCCTTTTCCCATCTCCAGCACTATCATCAGCAGTGAACCCAGGCTCATCCTCATCACTTAGTGCTAATTGTTGTTGTTTAGCTTTTGTAGCATATGTGAACCCATGTTTTACAGATTGCTGAGGCTGGTGATGGTGGTGGTCAGCCTCATGTTGGGCAAAAACAACCATTTTTGGGTGTTGGTGGTGGTGTAATTGGTGAGGGTTTTGAGGGTTTTGCTGCTGCTGTTGTTGTTGTGATTGGTGTAGTGGCATTTCTAGACCTAGCATTCCAGAACCCATACCAGAAAACATTCCACCAGGTAAACCATTAGATTCCATTACACTAAAACTAGTTCTTCTATTGTTCTTTTACTTCTCTTACAGAGCTTAATGACCAAAAAATCAAACACCCAGTTGAGAAAAATGTCTTTTGTTTCACATACACTCTTTGGGATCAAAGCAAATTAATGAGAGAGTAAAGTGAATAGAACCAGAGATGAGAACATAACCAATAACTGCAATGATATTTAGAACAATGCCCAGTAATGGAGATTGCCCGAATTAAGAAACAGACAATCAAAATATTAAGATTTAATTATAACATCAGTACCTCCCCAGGCATCTTATCTTCTTCAATACCCAGAAAGACTCGGTGCTTCCTCAGCTTTTGCAGGAGTAATCTCTCCATTCAGAACTGATCTAACAAAATGCCACCATTCAAGTGTAGAGAGAGAGGGGAAAAGAGAAAGAGAGAGAGAGAGAAATGTTTGGTCTGGCGGTTGCATCAACTGGAGTGATATAGATGGATGGATGATTGATAGATAGATACAGAGTATATACAGAGATCGGAGCAGCCGGTTTTAGTTTGGGAGGTTTTGTTTGTGGTTGCAGAATACTGCCCATGGTTTTGGGTTGGGATGGAAAGTCCACAGGTTTCTTAAAACTGGGGCGTGATTTAAATACAGTTATTACTACTTGTATTGGTCGTTATAGCTTTCTAATAAAGGTATGTCTGCGTTTCATTACATTAAATTTTCCCTATTAATTCATGTAACTTTGCTCTTGATGATCATGGTATAATGTTACGTATGATTACACTAAAATGTAAAAATTAATAAAAAAATTAAAAAATTAGAACTAATACTAAAATAAAAAAATATTGAAATGCTAATAGACTATTTCCATATGACCAACTGCAAAATAAATTTTAAAAAATTGACATTGGATTAGAGACCCCTCTTATGTATGTAAGGCCTGCCAAAAATCATAGTAATTTTATGGTCAATTTTTTAAAAAAATTGATTGTGAAAAAACGATGATATTTTGAAGAACAAAATAGTCACTACTTTTTATGACATTTTAAAAAAAAAATTAGTTGTTGGATCACCATGATTATTGTTCAAAAAATGAATGAAAAACATAGGATTTTTGCTAAAAAAATTTGTATTTTAGTATCCAAGTCAAGACAAATAAATAAGGACCTTTAGATTTCCTCAAGACCTTATGTGGCGCTATCTTAACGGCAGCTTACTTCCTAGCGATCTACATTGAGATCACTAGCAAATCCGGATTTGTCGTAGAATTTTTCTAACTTTTGCATCCCAATAAATATCCCTAAATTTTACTTAATTTTCTTGCGACAATTCAATTCATCCTCTCTTTTCTATTTTTCTCGAATGAATGTCTAACTTAGGACATGTATTTTGAAAAACCGACAGTTGGATTGGACATTCCAGTTATACATATCATGTATGCAAAAAATAGACTCGAATAGTTTTTCACAATTTTTCATTATGTTTTATAAATTTTTTTCAAAATTATGAAAAAACGACCGTTTGATTAATATGATTTTTTTTGTATATATGATATTATATAAGGGGAACATTTAATACAACGATCGGTTTCTCAAAATACTTGTCCCAAGTTAGACATTCATGCAAGGGAAAAAGAAAAGAGAGGTTAAAAAAGAATGTTGAATAGATTTTTTAATTTTCTTAACATTTTGTTCCACAATGGTCACGAATTATTTTTAGATTATAATAATTATAATTTATTTATTTATAAAATTTTAATATTAAACAAATAACTACTGAAATTACAAATTATAATATCATACATTCCTCCATTTATTTATCATTAAAAGTATTTAAAACCTATAAAAATGGGTCATGTGAGTGTTGTTTGTAACCATCAAAATTTAATACTCAATTTACTTTTTCATAATTGTCTTAGACACATTAGCTTCGATGGAAATGAACCATATAGTTACGAATTATGACTCTATTTTTGTAATGTTCACTCAGTTTATTCTGTATAATTTGATGTTTAAATTAATTACAAATAATATTTTATATATTATGGTGTGATCAATCTGAACCATTCAATAATGGTAAAAAAATTGGTAGTCGTGGGATGATGGAGGGCAAAGAAATTGAAGTACAGACCTTTTGGGGAGATGGAATAAAAGTTGACCGCATTTGGGCATGTTTTTATAATCACAATAATCACAAATTCACAATCATATCTATGGGGTTTTGTTGGATTATGGTCTAACACTGGTCCCACACATGAAGTAGAAGACCCATTGATTCCTTTGGGTAGGACCCACATTAGATTAATTTTGGTTGGTCCTGCCCACCAATAGAAATTAAATCCAGTTGTCCTAGAGCCAACTGCCCCCTCCATTCAAAATGCACCAGCAAAAGGAGCAAAGTAACTTAAAAAATGGGTAAATTGCATCCTTCTCTCCAGAAGGTTTGTAAAATTATAAACACCTCTTCTGTGATTTTTTTTTTTCAATTTTGAAAATTAGTAACTTATTTGTTTCAAAATCAAGTCGAATGATTCAAGTTGCTATAGAAAGTATGACATGAGAGTTTTACATAGCAATTTATATTACTTAAATCAAAATTCTTATGTAAGAAATATGATCATTCAAAGTAGACTTATTGAACAGAAAGAGTTGAAAAAAATTGAAGAACAGTGACCTGTCTACTTCAAGCTTATTTTTCTTTAAAATTTTGAGGAAAATATTGCCGCTTGATCCCTGATTTTAAAGTTATAAATATTGCCTTATTTTGATGCTATAAATAGGCTAGAATGATATAAAAGGGAAATGGTGTGGAAGTTGGAATAGTGGTCGTTGATTTTGCTGTTGTGAATATTCCCGCTTGGTCTTTTTTTCAAATGCAGAGTCAAATTCCATGTCTCCCCCACTAATGAAGGGCATGGGCAGGTCGACTAATTCAACGATGGGCTTGGTAAGATGTACGTTTTGTCGGGCCCGTCCTAGAGTTTGTGCTTTAGGCAAACTACTAAAATGGAATACTTTTATGAAATAATACATGTAATTTAAACATAGTTGAACTTTAAAATTCTAATTATGTTGATAAAAAATACTATCGAATAATATAGCATACCATCGATACCTACATTTCAAAATACTAATGCGGAATGGATATTTTGAAAAACCGACCGTTAGATTAGATTTTTATTTATTTATTTAGATTAATGTAATTTTTGTCATGTATACTTGCATAAAAAACATATTTAATTTAACGTTCGATTTCTTAAAATATTCTATCCACATTGGTATTTTGAGAACGAATGATATAAGTAGTGGTAAAATAAGTGGTAAGAGGAACTCTCGTCCCTCTATATATAGGCAACTCATGAATTTTGAAATTAAATCTCACCTGTGTATAGTAACAAAACAAATCTTCTAGGCCACTCTCGCTAACTCTTACAAAGTGTTTGTATGAAATATTTATAAGTATTGAATTAAGGAATGTAAGAATGACCACTCTCGCAAAACGTTATTAAGGAATGTAAGAATGAATGTAAGAATAATAAGTTCTACATCAAAAATAATTTGATCCTAACTCAATATAATCATTTAAAAAAAAAAATGCATATAAAACCATTTTAAATTTTTTTTTTTGTAAGTTTCCTTGAATTTGACCTCTCTAGCTAGACTGAGATATATATTTACCTTCATTTGAGAGAGGTTGCATACTACTGGTTGGTGTTCAAATCAATGGTAGATCCAAATTCATGAATTTCTAAACCAATAAATTTATGTTACTTTAAAATTTTTTAAAAATATTTGAAAACAATTAAAAAGAAGCATTTAAAGATAAAGTTGTTAATTACAATTGTCTTACTTTGATGATATATCATACTTACTATAAACAAATGGTGTAAATTCAAATCAATCTTTGCTACCTCTGCACTCCAAAGTCAAGCTAAGGCTTGCCTTGGAGCACTTCAATGGGCTAAAGCAAACTCTCTATCAACCATTTGGGTCTACATGGATTCTCTGCTCATTGTCCAAGACTTATCAAATCCACATCAATGTGACTACAAGGTTTGATTCTTATTGGAGATATTATATCCATCACTAATCATAATTTTAATCTTTGTAGGATTATTAAAAGTGGTTAATGATATTGCTGGTTGGGCTAGGGTTAAACATGCTAACATACTGTGGTCTGGAGCTTGATTTTGTTATTTTTTGTTTTTCAATTTGCTTAATGTAGTTCTTATTTTTACCAAAAAAAGAAAAAAATATATATATAAAAAAGAAGAAGAAATTGTTAGCAATTGGAATAACAAAATAGTCCGGCGAGGGTGTAAGGGGGTAAAGGGTTAGGATTAGGCTAGGTCAAGGAGTTAAATCCCCTCCAATATACCAAGAAAAAAGAATAACAAGATAGACAAGTCCACTTGTGCTTGTACAGGTACCAAAATTAGACTTCCATTTAATTCGCAATGCAATGATATATGATTTTTAAACAATTTTTTTTTTTTTTTTTAGGTTATTTGGCCCAAAATTCTATTTTAAAAACATATCATGGCGACAGTCTTCCTGACTTTTTTTTTTTCCGTGCCAAAAGTCTTGTTTAAAAGTTTTTTATTAATTGGGAAAAATCATTTTTTTATTATATGTTTAAAATTGACAACTCAGCCCCCGACCTTCTCCTCTCTCTCCACATCACCTTTTTCTATGATCTGGTTCTTCTTCAATCTCTCTCCCGATCAACCTTGTCTCATCTCCAAACCTTAGCAATTGAAGATGAAGAAGCTTAAAACCCTAATCTCTATCATCTTAGCAATTTAGGGTTTTGATTTTGAAGGTTTAAATGGTTACAAGTGTTGTAGCATTGTTCTCGTTGAAGGTTTGAATGGTTACGAGTTTTTCTGGCGACGGTCACCGTCGATTCCTTATGCTGGTCATCCTCAGGCTTGAAGTAGATTGCTTCCACTATGCCAGTGAGCATATGACAATATGCTATCACCGGTGATAGATAGATAAAGATAAACATAAACATGCATAAATCAACATGATCTAACTCAAAAATAAACTAATATGGAAAGTAACATGTTATTTATAGTTTAGTAGTATTATTTTTTATAGTACACAAACATGGAAAGTGAAAGTGGCCATACTAATACTTCATTCTGGCTTTATATTTGTATGTATAGATAGATATAGATAAACATGAACCACTCAACATGATCTAACTATAAAAAAAATTAATATGGAAAGTAAAAGTGGCTATAATAATACTTTTTCCTGATTTTATATCAGTAGAGATAGATAAATTAAGATAAACATAAACATTAGGGTCGTCCATCCGTGAGATTTTGGAGGTCTTAGGAAGGTTCATAAAATGGGACCCCTATTACTTAAAAAAAAAAAAATTACGCGTAAAGTTTTAGGACCTTAATTTCTCTTAAGCTTTACTTAAAATGCTACAATTAGATCGCAACAATCAATTATTATCATATGCATATTCCATTAAAATGAATATAATTAAACTATGTTTTTCAACAATGTATCAAACAATCATAAAATAATGCTCCTAAGAAATGAACAATAATCACATTCTAAAAGAAAATGCAATAACGAAAAAGAGACGTTAGGTGTGGAAAGGGATTTTTTAAAGGATTTTTTTTATTTAAAAAAAAACTTATCAGTACTAGGGGTGTGCAAAAACCCGCCCAATCTGCCGGACCCGACCCGACCCCATTCGCAAGCCGCGGTTACAATGGTTAGGCGGGTTGGGTTGGGTGGATTTGATGAATTTTTGGTGGGTTAATTTGGTCGGCGGGCATAAAGGTGACAACCCGCCCTAAACCTGCCTTCACCCGCCAAATAATTATACATGAATAAATAATATATTTGTATAAAATAAATTTCATTATTATCTTATCTTTTCACTTAACTGGATATGCTTGTAAGTTAGTGTTTTTTATTTCTTTAGAGATATTTATTATGATAGTTTGAATATGTACTTATTTTGATTGATATCCTTTCAATTTTGAATATGAAACCCACATGTTAGTTTGTAAGATTTTTTAATAACAATGAACCTTTATTATTATGTTTCTAATTAGTAGCTTGTATTGTTGTAGGGTAATTTTGACACTTTAGTTTATTACTATTGGAAGAATTGTTTGGATTGTAGTTTAATTTTTAAATAATACAATATTGCATTGTTAAATACGAATTTAAGATGTTTTTGCTTGTTCAAAAAGTTTTAGGAACTATAAGTGTTTATAAAAAAAAAAAAAAAGAAATGCTTCACCCGCTCAATCCTCTCAACTCGCCATATATTTAACAAATCCGCCAGTTATCTTTTTATTTTTTTTCAATGAATAAAATAGACCTTTTTTAAAACATATTTTCATTTTGTAAGGGCCCGTTTGGATAAGCTTCTACTTTCTGTTTTTTTATTTTTAAAAGTAAAAAGACAAAAGTTTTGAGTGCGAAAAATTTGATAGTTACTTTAAAAAGTTGAGGTAGCAAGAAATTATTACTTCCTGAACTTTTAAAAAACCACTACCAAAATTTTGCACTATAGAAAATATAAAAAACTTTCATTTTTTTACCTTTAAAAGTAGAAAAACAGAAAGTAGAAGCTTATCCAAACGCATCCTAAATGCGTAAAGTTAAGACAAAATAAAAAGATAGTTTATAAATTAAAGGCCAAAGTTATAGTTCCATCGTCTAAATAATATGTCTAAATAATAACATGCGATCATTATGAAGTAAACAATATGAATTCAAATGTGTCAAATATTTTAGAGGGACACATTGTTAATGTGAGGAGGAGTAAGATGTAGAAATTGAAATAGTGATCCATGATTTTGCTGTTAAAACATTGCCACTTGTGATCATTTTTTTTCCAATGGAAGAGTCAAATTCCATGTCTCCACCACACTCATCATGGTCTCCATGGACATGCTTATTATTCCTTTCAACAGAGACTGGACCCACACACCAACCCCCCTCCTCCCTTAATGACACCTTCCCCCCATTTCCCCTCATTTTCTCACTCCCATTTTCCCATTAGAACCTGAGAAAGAAAGTTAATTACCCAAACTACAAAACGATCTTCCCTTCCTCGGCACCGAATCACAAATCACCTCGTCCCTTTCATTCCTTCAAAAAAACCCACACAGACTCCATTCTCAAAACTCCACAGGCGACACCGTTGGCGACACCATGACCTGATTGTATCCACTGTAACACCGGCACCGGCGATTCGAAGAAACATGGGGGCATCGCTCTCGAACCTGACGGAAGGTGGTGGTGCCAATGGCTCGACCATGGGTCCGGGCCTTGGCGACATACCGGAGAGCTGCGTAGCTTGCGTCTTCCTCTACCTGACGCCACCTGAAATTTGCAACCTTGCGCGGCTCAACCGGGCGTTTCGCGGCGCTGCGTCATCCGATTCGGTCTGGGAATCAAAGCTGCCCCCTAACTATCAAGATTTACTCGCTCTGTTGCCTCCCGAACGGTACCAGAACTTGTCGAAGAAGGACATATTTGCTCTCCTCTCACGCCCGGTTCCGTTCGACGATGGAAACAAGGCAAGTTACCTCGTCACTTTCTCTATGCTTATAGTTTTTCTTTTTCTGTTTTTTCCCCGAATTTGATTGAAAATTAGGGTTTTGTGTCCGGTTTGATTTGGATTGAGAATTATGGGAAATTGTTGTTTTCTTGGGTAAGATTGGGAATTAGGGTTTTGGTGGGTTTTGATTTGAGTTGGGACTGATGGCGTTTGCTCTTTTTTTTGTTTTTTTTTTTTTTTTTTTTTTTTTTGGGGGGGGGGGGGTTTTTGGGGTGGGGGGTTGTGTTTGCAAATTAGGTTTTTTCGGTAGGTTATTTTTGTGTTTGGAGTGATTTTTTTTTTCGGGGATTGTATAATTTGTGTTTTGTTAATCTGGGGGATTTTACAGGAAGTGTGGCTGGATAGGGTGACAGGAAGGATATGCATGTCCATCTCGGCAAAGGGAATGGCGATAACTGGGATTGAAGATCGGAGATACTGGAATTGGATTCCTACTGAAGAATCTAGGTTAGATTCACACTATCTATGTTTGATGCCCACCAAATTAAACATATTTTGTGACATTGAAAGAACTTTTATCTGGGTGAATATATTTGTTGCGTCAAATGAATTGGTTTTGGAACTTAATGTTGATTTGAGAAACGTAAACTGGTGTTAATGGTTTCTTTATTTTGTTCCTATACAGAGGACGCACTGTACAAAGCTTTGATCCCATTGCTTGACTTATTTTTGACCTGGCATGCTTGTTAAATTATGATTTCTATACAGAACCAATTAAATTATGATTGTTTTCACATGGAAGGAAAGTTCTGGTGATAGAAATTTGATACCGTTTTACTGCCCCATTGGAAGCTTATTTTGCTTATCTTCTGTCGTTAGTGGTGATTGAAGTTGAAATCAGTATCCATTTAGTCTGGCACTCCTGTTGAGTACATACTATTAAGCTGTTAAAATGAATATTAATCTTCCAATTATGTTGATGATGGTGTCCAATCGTGAAGCTTCAGAGGATATTTTGTGAATTGGAAGGGGTGTAATGAGGAAAGTGACTTGATGATGAGTATGTTGCAGAAAGTTGATGAACATGCTTTGGTTGGTGGAGAATTAGGGTCAATCACTAGATGAAATAGGTGGTGGATAGGATTGTGCTATTGGAACTTGATATTTATGGCTTTCTAAATGGAATGGGTTTTAAGTGATTTCTAGTGGTGAAAAATATTCTGTGCCAATCTTTTAGAGGAGTTATGAACATTAGGAGGTTACTTTTCCATTTGAGTTTCTTTAGGTGGTCTAATAAGATTTATGTGATGCTTAAATTTGGAATTGTGTTTAATTAGGAGAAGAATTTATTTATGATGTGGTAACATATGCCATGCTTGTTTGTTTCTTTGTGTGCACTTTGTTGTTGAGTGTCTTTTATGAGTGGTTGAGTGCATGTGTGCTTGGAGCTTTGGTGGGACTGTGATGCAAATTTCAACGCTTCTTTTTGGTCCCTTGTCTGGTAGCAACTTTAATGTGGATGCTAATGATATATATAGTTCTTATATTTGAGGAGTTAGTCTATGGCGTATGTTACATGGACATGTGTATGGGTGTTAGGTGCGGGTATGTGTCCAAGTGTTGGGTTTGTCTGCTTTCCAAATGTTTCTTTTTAGTGTTTTTAAGTATCTGGTAGGAGTACCCGCACCCATGTTATGTCATGTCAACATGGATATTTTGGAGTGAGGCAAAGGGTCCATGTAACATAGACTATGGCAGGTTTGAAGTTTAAGAAGAGATTGTCAATTATTTCTTTGTTCATTGATATGGAAGATTTATTGGATGTTACATTAAAAATAATCCTCGTTCCAAATTAAGTGCTGGCTTGAACTTTCCACAATCCACCCCTTGAGCCCTAGGCCTTAAGAGTTAAGAATGTTTCCCTAGAGATCAAATGGTGTTGCTTGAACTTTTATGTGTGTGATAGATTGTGTTTATCCTTTCAACAACATCTTGAATGTTGATGGTGATGCTTAAGTCGGTCCTAATGCTCAATTACTCGTCTGTACCATGTTTCATTTGGAACAAGAGAGAGTTAATCATACTTTTGTCATTATTGTCTTGTTCTTAAAATATACGAAAACATCTTGGTCTATTTTAAACATGGAAAGTTTTTTTAATTTAGTGTGATGGCATTGTCGAAGGTTTTGATATCTTTATCTAGCCAATGGAAGAAAATTTTATGAAGAATGAATAATTTTTGTTTGTGTTGGAAATTGGAGGTATGGAAAGAATATAATCACATTATCAAAGAAGATTTGTGCGTGGAGATTTTATTCTTTTTCTAATCAAGTATCAATTGTATGAATAAAGATCAAAAGAGCTTAACAAAAACCCTTGTACACGGGAAGCTGATTGTGGAATAAAATGTGATGTATGTGAAATTTGCACTTGGATTTGAGATAGAGTGAGCTGGTAATATGAATGATGCACAATTTAGGCTCAAAAGGTAGTCGTTGTTACATCCATATGAAAAGGGTCTAATAATTCTGGATTTTTAGGGGGGCTGTTTGGGTACTAATGTGTTAGCCATAAGTTGTGCGAAAAGATACTTGCGCTCTTTTGCAAGTGATAGAGATAGATAATTTGATTTTAACATGAAGATTGTATTTTAACATGCCAATTTTTTTTTTTAACCCTTGTATGATACCAAAAACTACATTGTTACTCTATATATTTCCATAACAACGCCCTTTCTTTCAGCAAAAGACATATAATGGAGTTTTGTAACGAATTGTTAGAAAGATATTCAAGTGCAAACTGTATATACGAAAGTATTACCTAGGTGACTGCCAAATGTGGTTTGCATTTTGAATGCTTCATCATTTTGAGGTGAGCACCTTTGAAAGGTAGCCAATAAGTGGGCCCTAGGCATTTTGGCAAAGCCCGCTGCTGAAATGCCATGTTTCAATGACAAATGTTACTTGTGACAAACCCGTATAGAATACCTTAGAAAGGGAAAAAGAAACATATTTTGCTTTATCTAGGTGGGCATATATTAGATGTAACCTTCATCCAAGGAGCTGTCTTACTCGGACTTGGCAGGTAATTCCAGGGTATCTGTGTCGATGCAACATGACATGGGTACTGGAGTGGGATCTGGCTCGGATGCACAGCTTTATGTCGGATACGGTTGGTCGTGGAAGTGGAGAAGAAAGAAGAAGAAACCTCCTGCTTGGAATCAAGAATACACAAATGTTGTTAGATAGATCAAATCAAAAGTCAAGAATTTACCTTTATTACATATACCAGATCCAAAAGCCTTTAAAATTGTCAAAATAAATGCATCAGATATAGGTTATGGTGGTATTCTTAAACAAAGACTCGATGAAAAAGAAGAATTAATACATTTTACTTTTGGAATTTGGAGCTCATCTCAACAAAATTATAGTCCTATTAAAAAGGAAAATTTATCTCTTATCTTATGTATTTCAAAATTTCAAAGGGATATACTTGATCAGGAATTTTTACTTCGCATAGATTGGAAAAGTCAAATGATGTATTAGAAAGAGATGTTAAGAATTTGACTTCAAAACAAATATTTGCAAGATGGCAAGCTATTTTAAGTTTTTTTTTTTTTTTTAATTTTTAAATTGAATTTATTAAAGGTGAATCTAATTCTCTTCTAGATTTTCTATCTAGAGAATTTTTGCAGGGCTTTTCTCATAACCTATAGATAAACATTTGAAACATTTATATACAGTTTTTTTAAAGTTGTTAACCCTAATGTACTTGTTTCTGTAACTAAAATAAATTTATTTCAAACTTCTTACATGGGTTAGTTTTGGCGTCAGAGCCAAGTTACTGTTAATTATATGTTTGTGATCAATACATTTATTGATCTTTATGTACTACGGTGATAACTTGTTGAAGGCCTGTATGAGTGTGTGAGTTCCAAAAGTGAACAGTTAGTCTCTTAGTACAGTATGATCAAGGACTAAAATATCCAATATGTCCGTGATATATCTCCAATATTTATGTATACCGGAGGGTATTAATACGATATTAACTTACATATCTTTTCTTCAAAATATCGACCGAAGGGTTTCTTGGTGGATACAAAACCCTTATTGTCAAAAGATTTTTATCGAGAAATCCTCCCCGCACTTTCCCCTTTTGTTGTTTTTGTTTTCATTTTAGTCCTCCAATGTACCCCTCATTATTTATCTTATAATAATATTTATATGTATATGTACATACACATATCTAAATATCTGTACTCAACTTTTTTATTATTTTTAGCTTAGTTTCGTAGCTTGAATTTGAGAACTTGATGAATCTGACTCCTAGACGCCCACACCCAACACCGAAATCTTAGTCCATGTAATTGTGTTGGGATTTTTTTGTTCCCTCTCTCAAAATGGCAAAAGGATAAAAAAATAATTTTTTTTCGTTATTGTTGTATTTATGGGATCTTAGGTCTTGTCTCCTCCCTTTCTTTTTCTAATTTTTTCTCTGTAAATGTATATTATATAAATGTTATTTGTTAGTTTTTCTTTTCTAAATTTTTTTGTTTTAGGTTCCTTGTCCCTTTTGTGTGACCGCTTAGTTTCTCCCTTCCTTTCAGTTGCAATTGTGTTGAGGGACTGTAATTTGTTAATATTTTTTTTTGTATTATTCAATGGCATTCTTTTTGTTTATTAGAGAATGTGCTTGTTTTGCTGTCTCCTATATATCCTTCCATCTTCTCAAAATGCAATTTTTTTCTAACGCCTTTGTTAATTTTTGTTTCACCTTGTCTGACTTTCTTAACTCTTTCTTCTTTATGTTATCACTATCACTTCCTTGATCTTCTTGTAGGATTTCAGTGTAGTTTATTTTAAGTGTATCTCGATGAATGGGGCCACACTTGAGAACTATTGCCTTTACTGTAATTTTGAATGATTCGGTCATTTTGGAATCTTTTCCTTAGATTCGTTTGTGTAAAAGCCATGGAATGAGAGTTGATGAGCCAAGATGCATGTGTGTGTATAGCTATTCAAAATTTACCTGTATATATATATATATATATGTATATATATGGGACAGGATCCCTTGACACAGTTTTTACTCCTAATTTGACACGTGGTTTGCAAAACCCAGCGTGGGATAAGTATTTTGAGAAACCGAACGTTGGATTAGCTATTCTGCTTTTATACATTATGTATGTCAAAAATCACATTGATCCGACGTTTGGTTTTTCAGAAAACCAATTGTGACAGTTTCACACAGTTTTTTACAGTTTATTTTAAAACTGCGATATTTTTAAAAAAGTAGCCGTTGGATCAATGTGATTTTTGGTATATATGATGTGTACAAGCAGAATATATAATCCAAGAGTCGATTTCTCAAAATATCTATTCTACACTAGGTTTTGCAAACCGCGTTATATATATATATATATATATATATACAGACATGATAATATAAGGCCGGCCTTACGCAAAGTTGCGTAAGGTCGGCTCCATATGGCTAATTTTAGATCACAGTTCCTAAAACTGACCGTTGGATTAGATGCCCCACCTCTGTATGTCATGCCTTCAAAAAAATCACAGTGATCTGACGGTTGGTTTTTGAAATAACTGCCGTTAAAAAAAATGGTGATATTTTGAAGAACAAATAAGTTACATATTTTCATAATGAGTTATTTCAAAAACCAACTGTCGGATCACCGTGATTTTTTGCAGGCATGACATACAGAGGGGGAGCATCTAATCCAACGGTCAGTTTTACGAACAGTCTTCTAAAATTGGAGATATGGAGCCGACCTTACGCAACTTTGCGTAAGGCCGGCCTTATATTATCATGTCTATATATATATATATATATATATATATATAGGGCTTCTATTATAAGGTGCACCTTATATAACTTTGCGTAAGGTGATTTCTATAGGGCCAAATGCAGATCATATTTTGAAAAACTGACCGTTGGATTAGATGAACTGCTTATGAATTTCATGTTCGCCAAAACATAGTGATTCAACGGTCAGTTTCTGATAAAACTAAAGAACAAAAAAGTCACAATTTTTCACTATGACATTTTTCAAAAACTGACTATTGGATCACTGCGATTTTTGGCAAACATGAAATTCATAAGAAGTTCATC
Organism: Hamamelis virginiana; assembly: GCA_017140935.1. Classification (NCBI taxonomy): domain Eukaryota; kingdom Viridiplantae; phylum Streptophyta; class Magnoliopsida; order Saxifragales; family Hamamelidaceae; genus Hamamelis; species Hamamelis virginiana. Next base: position 540,328 of record JAESVK010000087.1, on the reverse strand, counting down.
TAATCCAATGATCAATTTTTCAAAATATGATTTCTATTCGACTCTATAGAGGTCACCTTATGTAAAGTTGCGTAAGATGCACCTTATAATAGAAGCCCTATATATATATAGGAACGAAAGTCAGCATGAAGCTCATAGGTAACTCTCAGATGCGTATTTTGAAAAATCGATTGATGGATTAGATACTCTTGTTATGAATGTCACGTATGCCAAAAATCACATTGATTTGATGTCAGCATCTCAAAATACAGATTATGAAAAATTCTAACCGCTGAAATCTGTTATAGTTTTTCTAAGTGACATCTAAGAAACCGACCCTTGGATCACTGTGATTTTTGGCATGCGTGTCATACACATGCATAGTATTTAATCCAACAATCAATTTTTTAAAATATGCATCCCAAATTACCTATGAGCTTTATGCTGACTTTCTCAAGAGTTAGCTTATGTGCACAAGATTAGGATTGCATATATATATATATATATATATATATATATATATATATAAAATAAATAGTTTATGTAGTTGTACTATATTGCTCTTGCTAGTGCAATCATTGGTCTTTATTTCACATGACCAAATCTTATCAATTGACTTCCTTTATTTGTTTCCTTAATTGGTACAACCTCTGGCTTCTAGTGAATGACGACATTATTAAACTTTTTCGTGTGTCTTGGTAATCATTAACACTCTCAATTTACAGAAAGGATTCTTCATTGCCCAACATTTTGCACCATATATGATGGCTAGCTTATATTTGCCTGACAAAGTTGATTCTTTGATTTGATTGATGTTTATTCATTGTTGATCCCACCACTTTGAAAGCACTTATTTAGGTAAAGAAAATTGTAGTGACCAGAATGACCCCATTTTTTCGGGTGTCCATATGCAAAGAGATTAAGAGGAAACTGTTTTCTTGATTTCTTTAAAAATCAGATGATTTTATATCCAGCTTGTGGAGTGAGAAGGAGAGCCTCTGTAGTCTGTACAGCCATGTGTGCAGAGGATAAACTTCATATTGACTTTTATCTAGCAAAGGAGTAGTAGAGTGGTTTATGTTTATACATATTTATATATATGTTATTTTTTCTTCCATGGTTGGGGAGCCATGTTATTGTTGTTTTTAATACTAATCAAATGGGATATTCTTGTAAGGCAGAACACCTTTCATTCCATTTGGAACTTGAGGAAGCAAAAGAAAGGATCTTCTGATTTGTAAGGTGATTTGGATTTGCAGGTGGGAGAAAATGCCTTTTTTTTTTTTTTTTTTTTTTTTTTTGTGTGTGTCCATGGAGATGCTTTGCCGCGATCATAGTTATTGACCTCTGCTTTTCAATTATCAAAACGTTAACTGTCATTTAGGACTGCCCACTTAGAGTTGGACTTGTGTAGTTGTGTCCGTGTTCTTCTTGCAGACTTGAGTTGCCATGCATAGGGATGTCAGTGTATATGGTTAATTGGCTAACTTGACCCCATAGTTTTAAGTATCGGGTAACGGATCCGGAATGGTAATGGTAAATGTGTAACGGGAGTCGGGTGTATCAGGTGATATGTAACGGGTATCGGGTGCTGGGCCGTGAATTTTTGTTTTTGTTTTGCACACCAACCCCAAAAATAGTAATACACATATTTTCACCCCTATAATCATGTGTATTAATATTTTTAAAGAGTTTTAGTGAATTTACAATAGAATTTATAGACTTATAGTTTATAATTTTTGTACATTCTATTTTTAATTATTTTTAAAATTATTTTTCGAATGTTTTTAGAAATTTACTTATAAGGAATTTAATGTTTTAAATTATTTTGAAATATTTTTATAATTTTAAATTTCTTTCATAATTTTAAAATTTTGACATATTTATTTTTCAAATTTTAGGCATTTTCTTATTTTTAAATTTTTTTCCCAAATTTTTATAAATTTTAGAGTTTTTTTTTTTTTTTGTTTTTTTCTTTTACATGTTATTTTTTTTTTATTTTTTTATTTTTAGTTTTGTATTTTAAATTTTATAATATTTTGTTAATAATAATTTTGGAATTTTAATTTAAACGTTATAAATATTTTTAATAATATTTTTAAAGAATTTTTATTAGTTTTTAACATATTTTAAAAAATAATAAGTGATTTAAACACGTTTTTATATTTTAAATACTTTTAATAATTTATTAAAATGATAAAAATAATTGCAAAATAAAAAAATATAAATGGAAAATAAAACAATTAAGATAAAATAATAAAATAATTATTTATATTTTCAATTTATTATGTACTTTGACTTTTCAAAAAGGAAGGAGAAAAATATAAAAAAAATTATGTTAACTTGCTGGATACAACAAGGGCAGGCTGGGCAGTTGGCACCGACTTGGGCAATGGGCACCGACTATGTGTGTGTGTATATATATATATATATACATATACACACCAGTGTATATATATATACGTATACACACAGACTTGGGCTAAAATATAGTCGAAGACTTACCTCATTGGCGACCTTCAACGGCAACCACAGTTGGCCGGCGGCGAGAGAAGACTGGCGACTGAACCAGCAAACGAAGTTCAGTCATTGAACAATGTGTTTTCTCTTCTCTCTTGACCCACGACTCTCTTCTTCTCTCATCCTCTGCCAATGCTTAATTAAAGCCCTCAAAACTCATAAAATGCACAATAATCTCTGCTCTCCTCCATTATTTTTTTATATATTTTTTTTCTCTAAAAAAGCCAGAAAGATCCTTTACGCATGGGCTAGTGTAACAGGATATCGGGCGATACACACCGATACTGTACTGTATCGGCCCAATACTATGAGAATACCTGTACACATGGTGTATCGCGTACAGAGACCTTTGAAATCCGATACGACTCGGCCGATATGTATCGTATCGGGCGATATTTGATACCCTGCTTGACCCACCTTACCTCTACTTGGATGGGTTTGAGAGTAAGATAATTGGAGTCAGGTCTATGGTTTTAGACCTGAGTCAAGTTTGAGGCGAGGTCTAGTTTGGAAAAGTTTTGTTAGTTTGGTACAATTTTACATATAATTTTGATATTTACATGCTATATATGTACATAATCTTCTAATTTTGTTGGGCTAGTTGGGTAACATGTCACTTCCCTGCTTAGATGATGTTGGGATATAAAATATTTTTGTTAGGGGCAGGTTTGAGAAAATATTTTAATTGAGTTGAGTTAATTATGTTGTGGTGGGATTGCTTGCTATTTTGTTAGTTGGTCCAGTTGGAGGCACCGTGTCCAAAATTGCCCCATTGTGATCTCCACTCATGCTACTCATTGTATATATTTTTCATTTTGTTGTGTTCTCTTTATACTTTAATTGATTCTACGAAGAAACTTTTTCCTGGTCTTGTATATAAAAAAAAAAATAAAAAAAATCATTTGTTTTGCTAACTATATAGTCATCTTGGTTATGCCATCATCAGCGATACAATTCCAAGCCTCAAATTTTAACTAAATTTTCATCCTTTTTGAGGGCTTCTCTTATCTTTAAATGCCCTAATTCTCAGAGGTACATCTGATGCAAATATGCAATACAACCACGGGGTCCAAGAAGATTAGATTGGAGGGGGTGGAATTTTGTTAATAGAACTGAGAATCATTGATTGGGAGATGAGAACTAAGGATTGGAACTGGATCTGAAGAGATATAAGAACAAGAAATAGAGGAGGAACTGGAATAAGAAAAAAACTAGAATCATTCTAGTGCTTCCAGCTTGGGAGGTAATTCAGTTGGTTCTTTTCAGGGCATTGAAGAAATGGAAGGATGTGTGAAGACTCCATCTAGACTCTATGAGGAGTTGCTCAAATATTAGTCTTGTATATATGGACTAGGAAGCCCTAGGTGAGATAATTTCTGTTAATTAAGCGATCTTAGGAGGAATGATATTGAGAATTTAGGAGCGTTATAAGCATATAATTTTATGCTAAGAGGTGGGTTTGCAATCCACAATGTTATTTTCTTCCTTCTATGTAGGTGACGAAACTCCTATTTTCTTTACTTATTTAATCTGATATATGATATAACAATTGGTTCCTGGCATCATAATGCTGGAATCTTCTTGGTTTGTTGGTTTTTGCTCACTAATTATTGTAATTATTAAATTTCTTTAACAAATGGTAGAACCGTTTTTATGTTTTGATAGATTCATACTTGTATATTTTACTTCTCCGACTCCTATATTGCCTAGCCTTTTACAGTGAGCATCATGTAATGGGGCTGGGGTTGTAACTTGGGTGGTTTGGACTTGGCCTAACCTGAATCCTGAGTCCAACCCAATCATCCAATAGGCTCGGGCTGGATTTTTAATATCTAGGGTTGGGTTGGGTTGGGGTTGAAAAGTCTTGATCCAGCCCAAACTTGGCTTGGGCTTGGGCTTGGGCATAGACTTGGTATGAGGCGTCAGGCAACTTGAACCCAACCAGTCTTCATAGCTTTTTAAATATTTATTGTAAATCATGGAATAAAATATCTCCGATATCCACTATATATCTATGATATCCTCCATATATCTCTGATATATCCGTATATCCGAGGGTATATGATATTAGATTTACAGATCTTTACCGATTTTTACCGATATTATATCCATCATATCATTAAATTGATATCGATATTTTCGATACGATCGATATATCTGTGTTTTGGGACCATCGATATATCTGTTGATACTGACATTTAATTCCTTGATTGTGATATACGTTATAATGCACATCAGCATATGCTTATTTGACATTTGATTGGTTTAACTGTTGTTGTAACTTGTCAGCATCATGAAAGAAGAAAAATAGTATGGAGTCATTTCCTAGGTAAACCTAAAACTGTTGTTGATGAACCAAGCATGGGGAAGTGGCTTTGGAGGTTTGTAGTGGTGAGAGAGGCTTTGTTGAGGAAGGTAATAAAATGGAAGCATGGGTGTGAGGAGGGTGAGCGATGGAGTAGGAGGGCTAGTGGAAGCCATGGTGTGGGATTGTAGAAAACCATAATAAGGGGAGGTCAATTTTAACGTGGGAGAGGGCATGAGAGTTAGGTTTTGGGAGGACATATGGTGTGGTGAGAGGACTTTGAAAGAGGAGTTTTCGAGGCTATTTGGGATTGCGATTTTCAAGGAGATGAGGGTTATCGATGGTATGACACTGTGACATGGACATGAGAGGTTTTAAGTTGGAACATTATTTTTGAAAGGAATCTCCATGATTGGGAGTTGGGAGAGGTTGCGGGTTTTTTTTTAGCAACTCTATTTAGTAAAGGTAAAAAGGGGAATGGAGGTAAACCAATGTGGAGATGGAAAGCTAATGTTGTGTTCTCTGCCAAATCCTTTTTGATGTATTATGTAGAAGGGGAGTGAGGAAGTTTTTGGCAATCAGAGTGTGGTTCCTTTGGTTCCTCCTTGGGTGGTGTTTTCTGTGTGGATACCAGCACATATAAGTGCTTAACTTTGGATAACTTCATGAGGAGATCATTTGCAATGCCGAATTGGTGTGAGTTGTGCAAGTCATAAAGTGATACAGTTGATCAGTTTTAATAACACTGCCCATAATCATTTATTATATTGCTCAATGGCGCAGAAATGTGGTGGCACTGTTTTAAGCTATTTTTACTTCATTGGGTAATGCCCCACTCTGTCAAGCAACTTCTTGAGGGGTGGTGGTGTAGGAGTAGTTGGTCACTATGTCTGGCAATGTGGAGGAAGACTCCACATGCAAGTTTTTAGACATTGTGGAAGGAAAGGAATAGAAGGATTTTCTAAAGTGAAGGAAGAAAGTTGTGCAATCAAAGGCTAGGGTAGCTAGAAAGCTTTTTGTATAGAAGAGTCAGTTGTTTTAGAAGTGCATAATTCCTTCTTGATCTTTTTAGATAGGTTATGGTTGTGATTTTTTGTTTTAGTTCTTTTTTTTTTTTTTTTTTTTTTTTTGTTTTGGGTTTTTTTTTTTTTTTTTTTTTTTTTTTTTTTTTTTTTCCTTTGTATACTTTGAGTGTACAGTGGTCAGTTTTGGTATTGATATTTCTTATATTTAATGAAACATACTTTTATTTTATCTTAAAAATAAAATAAAATCATAAAATCTATTTTGGCCCTTCTTTCTCTTTGTTAGTTTCTCTGTGTGTTTGTGTGCACACACACGCCTACTTTGCGAAAGAAAATGGCCATGTCCACAACTCTTATAAAACCTGCGATCCTTTATTCTACTTATTTTTCTTTGATTAAGTAAAAAGAGTGTTCTGTTATATCAAAAAGGTTCGAAAAAGGACCCATGTACATGTGTGGTAATAAGGGGAAAAAGGAAAAAGAAAAACTACAAGTGAGAATGAACACAACTGTAATGTATTTAGAAAAAAGGTGGAAAGACTTGTGCGCACCAAAAATTGTAGAATCTTTTCCCACAAAAATCTTTCTAGTTACCTTGGCCCTTAATTGCAAGGAGGTCTTTTCCTCATCATGAAAGATTCTTTTATTCCTTTCCTTTCATAGAGTCCAAAAAATTTTGCATGTGGAACCATCTTCCAAACTGCAATACCGGGGTCTGATTACTATTGCAACACCTCCCCTACATAGGTTTCTTCATAGAATAAGGCATTACCCATTTCACACCTAGTAAGTTTAGGCAATAAGATCACGACTCCTATGCCATTGAGCAATGTAATAGAAGATGGTTCACTGTCTCCAATTCTGCTCTACACAACTCACAATGGTTTAAGCACAACTAAATTCCTTTTCATGAGATTATATTGGACTAGTGGGAAACTCCTCACTTCCCTTTTATATTGGACTTCAAAAAAGGATTTTACTGAGAACACACCAGTGGCTTTCCTTTTCCAAATAGTTTTATCCTCTCTCCTTATCTATCTTCACTAAATAAAGCTGCTAAAAAAGTCGCAATTCTTTCCAGCTCCCAATCATTAAAGTTTCTCCCAAAGTAATGTTCCAATTCAAAACCTCCTTGTCCATGAGATACCCTCATCAATCCTCATATGCTTGGAGACAGCAATCTCAAATAAACTTAGAAGGGCCTCTCGCCACACCATGTATCTTTCCAATTCAAAACCTCCTTGTCCAAAACCTTACACTTGTTCATTCTTCCACTTTAAAGCAAACTTTCTTTGTGAAACTATCAAAATTTTCCATTATTGCTTTCTACAATCCCACTTCATGGCTTCCTTTGACCCTTTTACTCCACTACTCTTCTTTGCACCTATGCTTCCATTTTATCACCTGCTTCTAATGCCTCTCTCTCCATTGCAAACCTCTTCCAGAACAAGGCTTGATTTGTCCGCAACAATGGACACTAACCCAATCCTCCCTCTTCCTTAGGATAGATCCTTAAACTCCAATTGACCGAGTGAAACTTGGATTCGTATACCATTCTTTCCCACAAAAATTCCTTTGTATTTTCCTTATTCTTCTTGTTACTGTCAGTCTGTCACTGGCATCTTTATATTGACATATAATATGTCGGAAAACTGGCTAAAGCACTCCGTATCGAAGTTCCCTTTCCTCTTTTCAACAAATACCCTCTTTTCCACCCACTTAGTCTTCTCTCCACCTTTCTATCACTGTATCCTTTACTGCCCTAGCTCTTAAATGATGACCCAAAGGTAATCCCAAGTATGTACTAGCAAGGCTTCCTATAATCTAACCCAATATAAAGGCCAACTCATCCACCTCACCACCATTTCCAACTAGAACTATCTCACTCTTTGCTAAATTAACCTTCAACCTCAACATTGCCTCAAAACTTAGTAATACACACCTCAAAATATGCAACTTATCCCTACTTAAGCCAGAACACATAACAGCCTCATCTCCACATAAGAAATGGAGTTTTTAACCTTGCTGTCAACACTCATAATCTTGTACAAACTACTTACAAGGCTAATTGGTCAATAGTCTTAAATGTTCATTTTTTTATTTTTATTTTTGTTGGGGGGATTGAAGAGATAAATATAGCGGTTAAACTCTTCTCAAACCATCCTTAAAAAATTTCCCCATTATTGCCATCAGATCACTCTTTATCATATGTCAACATTTTTTAAAGAATGCAATTATGAATCCATTCGGGCTTGGAGCTTTTTCACCATTCAAGCTTCTCATTGCCTCTAATATCTCCTTGTCTAACCAATTTGCTATCTCCTCACTAATGGATGTGAACTGCATACCATCTAAAACCTAAAAGGTCATGAGGGTAGCCATAAGGCTAACAATCTCTATAACGTAATTAAGGGTTTAGATTATAACTAGCAGCATGTAAAGGTTGATGAAGTTGTGGAGCTCATCTTGCAACTATTTTATTCCAAATTAGTTCATATTTTTTACTATTTCCCCACAATTGAAGTTAATCTTTCGTTTCTCTGAATCCATCAACTCATAAATGTAACCCATGGGAAGCCTCCTCCGAATCGGCCTCTCTTAAAACATTGACTAGCGGGATTGTGCTCTTGATACAAAAAGCAACATGAGACCAAAAATTAGGATCAAACAATATAGTTGTACGAGCTCGCCTTCATTCTTTCTTCCCTAACTACTAGAAGTCTACTTCTATGAAGAAAACATAATGTGGAGGGCTATCTTTTGTTTATAGAAGTTCTTGAGAGTGAAATAGGCATAGAAAGGCGAGTTATTGCTGGACAAAGAAGTTCCATATTTTTTTTTTAAAAGTTTCTCATAAAGTTAAGAATCCATTTATGTCCGTAAATGAACTTTCACTACTTGATTAGTTGCTGCAATTTTACAATATCTTCAAGCATTAAATCAATGCAATGAGCAGCACAGGGAGTCCAATACAATTGCCCCTCTTTTCCATATGCTTCTTCCCAGCACTCACATAAGTACTGGCATTATATGTGATAATTTGAATAACAGTTTCCTCACCAATTTCTTCTACCATGTTATCAAGGTAGCTGAACATTAACTCACCATTTTTTAAGGTATCAGATGCATCAGCCAATCTCAAAAACCATGTACCAGTAGGGCTATTCACCAAAAAGTTTATGAGGCACCTACTTTTGCCATTTGTTCAACCATCAAACATTATTGAGCTTCCATTTCCTCTCCACGCTTTCTTATGTTAGTCCAACATGCTATCTCAGTCTTCTACTTCTTATTTAAGGATCCATGTCCTTAATTCATGCATAGAAGAGGGCTCGAACCTTGGCCCAAAATTTGCAATTCCATCAACCATAGGTAACCAATATGGATCATTTACCGTATTAAATGGAAGTCCTTTCGAAAATCCAAAGCGCCCAATTTTGTGACATCTTTTCTTTCCACTTGCTTCCATTGGGAATTTAATGTAACTTGTTGAGCCTCATGAGTAGTGAACTTATCCATTGAATCCCTAGATTTAGTTTGTTGAGTTAAAATAGCCCCACTACTATGACTATCACTACCACTTCCAGTCCTCGATACATTATAATCTTCATTGAATGGGGAAGAAACACTATCACTCCTCCATCCAGGATCCATTCCTATCTCTTCAAGCAACTCATTTTGCTTGGACTTTTTTTTTCTTGAAAATTAGCTAAAGCTACTTTGCATTCATTTCTCTCATCTTCGGGAACTTTGGGACAAGCCTTCATGCCATATCATGTGCTAGCTAACTGGTGTTTAAACCGATTAACTGTCCTACTGTATGTGTGGTAACAAAATCTACACTGAAAGTATTTTCCTTGGACCACCTTTGCATACTTCCATGCAAAGTCTCTCTTTTGGTCGGACATGTTCGTCAACTTATCACAAGACATAAGCTCACAATAGCCAACACTATAACTGTTCACAGTCACACTTCATGTTTCTGAGTTTGGATTTTACGAATCACAATTTACAATACAAGCTAGAAAATGAAATTAAACAAATTGTCAATTGACTACATAACTACATTATCAAATTTTCAATTACAAATTCAAAGTTTGACACCACAAATAACCAATACAATTTGGGAAAAAAATGGTAATTCTGTATTCAAAGTTCAAAGTTCAAATACCATGAAACTGGATTGTGAAATCTCAATTCAAACACCCAAATCTGAAATCTCAATTCAAAAAAAATAAAAAAAATAAAATTTCAATGAAAAAAAGAGAACTCACCAATGGAGGAGGAAGAGAAGCCTCATCTCCTAGTGTGTGCCTTTCCGGACTTCCGCCTAAAATTTTGTGCATCAGGGCATTCTTTCCTAGCCTTGCCCTGTGCATTTTTTTAAAACTTCGGCTCTTATCAACCAACCAACCCATTGAGGAGAGCCTACATACAAAATCATTTTACCTTCATCTATACAACTTCATTAGTGTGGTTGTGACACATACACACTATCATCTTCCTCATTTTTGCAAATGTTACTTTTGATTGTAAGCTGGATTCCCTAGGGTTCAGTTTTCCATCAGTGTCTTTTATTCACTGTTGTAGAAACATCTCAGTGTCTCTGCTACATTGTTTTTAGTGACAGATGGAAAAAAAATTCCTATATTAATCTTTTTCCTACTTTCATAGAGCCCCACTAAATACAATAAATTGGTCCCTCAAAAGTTAAATTGTAGGGGATACTTCTAAATTCATTTTGTATGCATTGTATTACTAAATCTTGGTACAAAGGTGTTGTATTTGTATTGAATATTGATACTTCTTGGATACCCCTTGAAATGTATATAATGCTTCTTAAATGTATCTAAAATTTAAAAATCAATTTTTTTAACTTTGGAAACATATTTGAAACTTATTGGATACTCCTAGACACATGTCAGACATTCCTCAAATATTGAAAAAATGCAAGTCCCCTTAGACCTAAACAACTCAAGAATACTTCCACATGTAATCACACACCCATGAGCATTACACACAAGTAACAACTAAAATCAGTGGTTTAGTGATAAACTCAAACACTTCATGTGCAATATAAACAAATAACATTGAGACTATCAAGAGGGATCCATGAACAAGGCAGAAATCATTCCATCATTCTTGATAACCTACTCTAGCAATAATCAACATAATAAAATCCATTCAACACACAGATTTTACGTGGAAACCCTTTCGGGAGAAACCAAGGAAGAAACACAGCAATCTACTATGAAAAATAGTTAGAGATTATACCATACACAAGTTCTCACCAATCCTAGGCCTAGTGTACTAAGATCCCTCTCAACTCAAACTCCATGAGTCCTTTTTGACCATAGCATGCTCAGCAACCAAATCCTTTGCCCTCACTCTTGATGCATCCATCCAAGAGTCATGAGAAATCTCCCATCTCCATAGAAATTCCTCACCACAGAAGTTGAAATATGATTTCCAAGGTTTCTACAACATCCTAAGAACGATAAACATAAATCTATATGATGTTCATGAAGGAACACACAAGTTCTCACAACAAGGGAGACACAAGAAGCTTACAAGAGCAACTCTAGGGTTAGAGAGATAGAAGAATGTATTCTGGAGGCTGGCTCTCTCAACCCTAATTCTCAGAAAAGAAGGTATTTAAAGAGGGGAAAATGACCTAGGGTGTTTACCAAAGGTAAGAGCAGTAAATGGACAGTAAAAAATCAGTTTCCCCGAACTTGGATCTATCCAGAAGGTACTTGGATCGATCCAGCTATGAATGTGATTCTGTAATATGAATTTTCACAAAATTGGATCGATCCAGCACTATTTGGATCGATCCAACTTTTTCAAAATTGAATTAGACCATAAAAGAGCCATATTTAGAAACTAGACTTCCTAAGCTTTCCGTGCATGGGTAGATCATCGAAAACGGAGTCCGGATGAGGGAGATATGACCATTTGAAGTTGGAAGTTTTCGTCAGCAAAAACTGCACAATTCCAAAAGTTTCCAAATGTCTTTTAACACTTTTATATCAACTTTAGCACATTAAATTCACCTCAAACCATTCTCCTATCATGCACTTCACCTTAAACCAAGTTCCTAGCATGCATAGCCTTTTCATTTGGTCTCCAAGAGCTATAGAATGGATTTATACCAATATTGAATGAACATAACTCTTTAACGTTGAGTAAGCTTGACATTAAAAGTTATATGGATGTCCAAGACCATCTAACCACCTAAACTCGATTAACTAGGTCACTAAGTCACTTACCATCCTAGTCCATGGTGAGTTAGAGACTTTTGCCACAGCTTCGCTTGAGATCATTAGTACACATTCTAAAAAAGGTATAACCCAAACCAAGTTTTGAAACGAAACATGCCAACACTCAAACTCAAAACCTAACAGTTAGGATATGGCACTTTTTTAGCATAGAAAACATAAGAAGGATCTATGACATAATTTTTAGCCCTTTTGGTGTGAATAGTGCCTTCTTTCTTGATGTATAAATTATAGATGCTTGTGTAATTAAATTATAATAAGTTACAACTATAGAATTTTTTTTAGTACCAGAAAAAACTCTAGAACTTTAAGCAATTTAATAAAATATAAATGTTTGTAATATATATATATACACACACAGTGCCTCTATTATAAGGTGCTCCTTATGCAAAGTTGCGTAAGGTGACCTCTATAGAATTAATTACAAAACAGATTTTCAAAAACTAACCGTTGGATTAGATAAATTGTCTTCATGTTCGTCAAATATTGCAGTGATTCAATGGTTGGTTTATGAAAAAACTAACTGGAAAAATGGTGATATTTTAAAGAAAAAAAAAATCATAATTTTCCCCAGTTGGTTTTTGTCAGAAACCGATTGTTAGATCATTGTAATTTTTGGTGATCATGAAATTCATAAGCAGTTTATCTAATCCAACGGTCAGTTTTGAAAATCTATTCTGCAATTGGTTCTATGGAGGCCACCTTATGTAACTTTGCACAAGGTGCACCTTATAATAGAGGGTTCGCCATACCAACGTATCCATATTATGCCATTTGTGTATACCCATATCCATTTTTGTGCTCTTCATAGCTAAATCGAAGGCCTTCATGGAGTCTATATCTCCTCGGTGATTATGTGAAAGAGGTCATGAAAAGTTGTTTCACTTGTTTACCTATTAAAGGGGTTGGAGAAGAAATATTTCGCTTGCAATATTGGGAAATAAGTTGATTCCTTCAGTTTCATCATACCATTGTGAACTGCAATAAAAGCTTGCTGAAGTGTTGGGATTTTATGCACACCTGTTTAATAGACTGTTTTTATGTTTGTTTGCGGGATATAATTTATTTTTGCTTCATTTTGGCAAAAATTATAGCGGTATTATAGTAGCTTAGAGTGCATCTATTATGTTGCTCTTTTTTGCAGATTCCAAGTTGTGGCCTATTTGCAGCAAATATGGTGGTTTGAAGTAGATGGGGTGGTAAAGTTCTCCTTTCCTGCTGATATATATACTCTGTCATTCAGGCTTCATCTTGGAAGATTTTCCAAGAGGCTGGGACGACGTGTGTGCAATTTTGAGCACACCCATGGTTGGGATATAAAACCTGTACGATTTGAATTTTCTACTTCAGATGGTCAGCAAGCATCATCTGAGTGCTGTTTAGATGAGATCGAACAAAATGATGCAAATGGCAACCACAAGCGTGGGTGCTGGATAGAGTACAAGGTAGGTGAATTTATTGTCAGCGACTCAGAACCTGTTACTGAAGTCAGATTTTCCATGAAACAGATTGATTGCACCCATTCCAAAGGTGGGCTTTGTGTAGATTCTGTATTTATTATCCCCCGTGATTTGAAAGAGCGAAAGAGAAGGGGGGTTTTGAAGTAGCTACAAACTCAAGGGATATGTTATTTAGTATTCAGTGATCCCAGAAGGTTGTAATTGGGGTTTGGGTATGTTGTTTAGTGTTCAGTGATCCCAGAAGGTTGTAATTGGGGTATGTCATACACAGCTTATACTTCTTAAGGCATTTAGGGTTTTAGAGGGCATCATCTTAATTGGTTTTTTGGAGTAGGTATGTCCTCTATTGTTATGTAATTTTTACTACCGTGTATTTGATCCAGTTTTGTTTCATTTTATACCCCTACAGATAAGATTAAAAGAATATGCTTTGGTTTGTCACCAGGCTTTGGCCAGGCACTTTCTTAGTTATCTCTAAAAATACTGTTATTATTATTATTATTTTGGTCCAACCCATTACAAGCACTGTTTTTGATTCATTATTTCATAGAAGCTCAGGTTTAGTAAAACTAAACTTTTTATTTTGGGATAGATTACAGAAAACCTCCTAAAGTTTAGATTTCTCTTTAGTCTATTTTGTCTAAATTGCTTCAAATCAATCCCTGAAGTATTGATAGATTTTATTTTGATACTCTTTAGTTTATATTGCTTCAAACCAATCTTTGAAGCACCCATTTTATCCTTAAAATTTTTCATTGCCAATCTCTCGCTATGACAATTTTAGGGGTAAAATCGATATTATAGAAAGATTGGAGGATAGATTCAACAATGTAGAAAAGTTAGAGAATAAAATCGTATTTTAGTTGAAGCAATGAGTAAAGGGTACCAAAGTGAAATCTATTCATATTATAGGGACTGATTTAAAATTTAAGTAGAGACTAAGTGAAATCTAGCCTAAAATTAGAGAGTTATTTTATGTCGTTCTCCTTCATTTTATTTTAATCTTTTATTTATTTATTGTGGGTGGTTGTGTTGGTGAGTGTTGGCGGTTTGTTGGGTTGGATTTGGAGGTTGTTTTGTGTTTGGTTGTGGGTGGTTGTGTTAGTGAGGGTTGGGGGTTTGTATTTTTAGCCAGCTTTCTCGTTGAGTTCAGACTTCAGACTACCTTGATGAGATGTATTTGGGAATTGAGGTTATCACTTTTTCCCTTTTTTTCTTTTGAAAAATGCATTTTGCCCTCTAGACTATTGGTAATTTTTGAATTGGACCCTTGTGTTTTTGATTGTACCAATTTATCCCCTAAATTATTAGATTGTATCAAATCACTTCATCTAGTCAATTAGCCATTAATTTCTTTTACTGAAAAATGATGTCAATCTTGTTAATTTTTTATGCAGTATTTATCATAGATTACTAATGTGCGTTGAAGTTTTATGATTTTTCTCAATATATTTTATTGACACATTAACAACCTAGAATAAATATTGTATTAAAATAAAATAAAATATAAGTAACAAGTTTAACATAATTTTTCAGTCAAAAAAACAAATGGTTAACAAATTGAAGTCTATATGGATCCAATTTGAAAATGACCCATTGTCTAGGAGAGGAAAGTGTATTTTATTTTGGAAAAATTACACTTACGGGGCCTAGTTGCTGACAATTTCATAAACATCCTCTAATTTCAATTATATCAAAGACAACCCTCTAGCAATAATGGAATTCCAACAATGTTAAAGTAGTAGGTAAAACTCTAAGAAAAACGTTGCGTTTTGATTTTTATAAACACACACGGACTTAGGGATGGCAATTTGCTCCATCTCCATAGGGACTCCACCCGCACTGCCCATATAGGGGCGGATTATTTTTTTTCGGAGTACGAGGCGGGGATGGGGTTAAAAATATTTGTCCCGCCGGGGTACGGGGCGAGGACAGGTTTACAATGCCCCACCCTGTTACACCGCCCCGCCCCGCGGGGATTCCCCATTCCCACTTATATAAATTTTATATTTAAAACATATAATTTTATATTTAAAACATATAATTTTATATGATACATAAATTATATTTTATATATTCTATTATATATGATATAGAATAGAATTTAAATTATTAATGACTTCCTAACTTCTATGACCCTCCCATCAATTTTAACATTTTTAACCATTTTTTAATAATATTTGTTACTTGATTTTCTTCCATTTCGGTGATCTCATTAACAATCTAACATTTTCAACCATTCTTATATATTTCCTATATAATTAGTCAAGTCTCCTTATTGTGTTGAGTTTTTTAACTCTCTCTTTCTTTTCAATTATTCGAGCTCTATCTCTGTTCAGGATGAGAAGAACAATATTGTTATAAGTTGCACTTTACACAACTATGTTGTTTATGTGTAAGGTGACCTTTATGTTCCGATCCTTTGCACATTTGCTGACTTCTAAAGTTTGCCCTCAATTAGTTGTTGGATATGCATTTTGAAAAACCGATCGTTGGATTAGATGCTCTCTTTATGCCAAAAACCTTAGTGATCCGATATGAGCATCTCAAAATATAGATTGTGAAATATTCTGACCGCTGAAAACTATCACAGTTTTTCTAAAAAACTGACAGTTGGATCACCGTGATTTTTGACATGCACATATGTATAGTACCTAACAAGCAGCTTTTCAAAATACATATATGTTAATTACCTATTAGCGGGAAAGTCAGTGACATGATCATTTCTCTCTCTCTCTCTCTTTCTCTCTCTCTCTCTCTATATATATATATATATATATGTATATATATATATATTATTATTATTATTATTATTAGAAATGATCTTATGCATAGGCTTCCTTTAGCTATAGTAAGCATAGAGCTAAGAAATAATAGGGGGATATGTATTTTGAAAAACCGGCCAACATTGATACTATACTTATGTATGTCATGCTTGCAAAAAATTACAATAATTCAAAGGTCGGTTTCTCAAAATTGTCACTGAGAAAATTTGTAACAGTTTTCAACTGTCATAATTTTTTCAGTGTCTTTATTTTGGGATACATATATGCAGATATTGAATTACTATGATTTTTTACATGAATGACATTCATAAAAAAAAAAATCTAATTTAACAGTCAATTTTTCAAAATTCATACCTCACAATTATATAAGGTGGAGGTTTTATATATGCTCAGCAAATGTGCAGGGCATTGGAATTATATATACACGCGAGAGAGAGAGAGAGAGAGAGAGAGAGAGAGGGGGGTAAACAATGGGATGAGGCCTTTAATATTTGTCTTTAATTTACTGGTGCAGAAGAGATGGCAGGAAGTACTGCTTCTGTGCTACCACCTTAAGAAACCCACGTCGCTTCGTTTGTATTTTGGCCTCATCGAGAGACACAGAGAGAGAGAGATAAATACTTGGGGAGTAGTCAGGATGAGGCGTGAGAAAACGAAGGCATAATGTCAGTGTTATAGGAGCAGCTTCCCGGGGACCAGATGGAGACCATTGATTCCTCTCTCTAGCTCCCCACTTTTCCTTCTCTCAACCGACATCTCTCTCTCTCTCTCTCTCTCTTACACACACACAAACACACTTTGCTGCACCCCAAAAGTGAAGTAGAGAACCTTACAACTCTATCTCACGTTTTCACTTTGTTGTACCCCAAAAGAGTACTCCGTATTAAGTATAGGGAACCTCACAACTCTCTTGACCAATATCCAGGTAAACTCAGGTCTCCTCACGTACTGTTGAATTGAATTTTCTCAATCACCCACTATTTTTATGTTTCTTTGATTTTGACGTTTTCAATTATCAACTTCCAAGAATTATGACGTGTTCTGGTTTATTAACTTCAAAGTGTAGAAATTGCAACACGAAGTACATGATTTTTATGTACCTGCAGTCACCGCCTACTTTCTTATAGAAGTCAAAAGAGAATTAATCATTTGAGGTTATGAAAAACATAATATATGATGTATATATTAATCATGCTTTAAGCATAGAATTGATCTTCTTTCTTTGTTGAGTACTGTTATATATCTGGGGACCAAATTTTAAAGTTTTTGGTCTAGCTAAAGGCACATCCACTTAACATTTTTCTTCTTTGTTATGCAGGGACACGTGAAATATGAGCAATTAAGAATAATTCTAGTCTGTCAATAAGATCGGAGCCAATATTCTAATTAATTTCATGAACTAGATTCTGAATAGGCATGCCTTTTAACTTGTTTAAGGTATGGAGAACAAGTATCCGGCAGCTGCAGAGACGTCACATGTGGCCGTTCCGGTGATGGACATCAAGAATAATTACGGCAATATTCATGAAAAGAAGAAGCGAATGACGAGCGATCAGCTGGAATCACTGGAGAGGAGTTTCTCGGAGGAGATAAAGCTGGCACAGCAGCTTGGGCTCCATCCTTGGCAAATTGCTGAAGAATAAGCAGCTGGAGCACTTATATGATGCACTCAGACAGGAATTTGATGTCATTTCTAGGGAGAAGCAGAAGCTCCAAGAGGAGGTAATTAGCACAAGTTCAAAATTTAAGCCTCTCTCCCTCTCCATGCAACCATGCACAATTACCCACAATGCATAAACTTCTATTAATTATCAGGTGCATCTTTGCATCTGGTGATCTTTGTAGGGTAACTACAAAATAAATTTTGAAAAACTGAGAGTTGAATTAGATATCCATCTTATGTATGTTGTGCCAATTAAAATCACAGTAATTCAATGGTCAGTTTTTGAAAAACCGACTGTGAAAAAATGATAACATTTTGAATAAAAAAAAAGTCACATATGACTCTAATTTTTTGCAAGCATGTTATACGTAATAGGGGTATCTAATCGATCTAGTGGTCAGTTTTTCAAAATTTATTTTGCAATTGGCCATATGAAAATCATCTTTGCATAAGGTGCACATGATAAACATGATAAAAGTTCTTTATGTATGTATGTATATATGTATGTGTGTGTGTGTCACTACTACAAAAAAGTCCTACGAAAACGGTTTTAAACCATTTTCATAACCCTTTAAAAACGGTTGCGGAACCGTCCTCAAGACGTGTGTTTTTAAAGGGTAGTAGTCCTTCGAAAACAGTTTATAACCGTTGTTATTACTCCATATACTAAAACGGTTTTGGACCCTTTTTAAATGTTCTACATACGAAAACGGTTTTAAACCGTTTTCAAAAGGGGCACATATGAAAACGGTTTAAAACCGCTTTCAAATATGACACGTACAAAAATGGTTAGAAATAAATCTAAAAGTCTATTGGTCCTAGTTATCAGACCCGGACCGGTCCGGCCGGTCAGACCAGTGAACCGGACTCCTAACCGGTATTGGGCCGAATAAGGAAGTAAACTGCCTTGAACCGTCTTGAACCGGTCAATTACTAATTCAAACTTTTTTTTAATGAAAGTTGCAATCCTTGAGGTTTGAACTCCTAACCTCTTTAAAAGAAAGAGGATGAGAGCCTTTACCACTGTGCTATGCTTTACTTGTTGTTATTATAATGGCATATATAAAATATAACCTTATTGCATTCATATACTTGTACAAATCTCAAATATATTTAAAATAATATATATTTTATAATTAAGCGGTCCGACCGTTGACTCGGTGGTTGAACCTGTGACTCGACCACCCGGCCTCTTGTCCGGGTCGATGTCCGATCCGGTTCTGATAACTATGCTCTCAGTTTATAGTAAACAATATATGATGCGTAAGGCCATAATTATCATACTCGGCCATGATTATCAGACCCGACTAGCGCGGCAAAGGGTGTGGGTCATCAGTTGAATCATTTAGTTAATGATTGGACATTGAATTTTATAAATGTATTATTTTAAATATATTTATGTTTAATATATATAAATATAAAAAACTCAGATACTTTTACTTTAATTTTCTTTTAAATACTTAACACCAACCAAAACTTGGATTAATGGTAAAATGTAATAGCATAATTAAATATTTTAACACATGGTTCAGTGTTCGAACCATGAGAATAGCATTCACATTTTATATAAAATAATATTTTATAGTTTATGTGAGAAAACAAAAAGACCGTTTTTTTTTTTTTTTGTTTCTTTCTAAAACGGTTTCCAACACCGTCTTAATAATATGCCCATCAAAGACGGTTACAAAATAACCGTTGTTAAATATTACTAAACTAAAACGGTTTTGAAAACCTTTTTTTTTTTTGTCTCTTTCTATTTACTGTTTTCTTTGCATCTTTTTGTAGTAGTGTGTGTGGTTCTGATCTAATCGGCAGTTATGTGAGCATAAAACCCATAGATAATTGTAGGAGTATTTTGAAAAATTGATCATTGGATTAGATATTGTATTTATGGATATCATGCATGCAAAAAAAAAAAAAAATCACGGTGATCCAATATTAGAATTTCAAAATATAGTTATGAAAAACTGTTACCGCTGAAAACCATCACAGTTTTTCTTAGTGGTATTTATGAGAAACCGACTGTTAGATCACTGTGATTTTTGACATATATAACTTGCATAAGTACAGTATTTAATCCAACGGTTAGTTTTTCAAAATATGCATCACACAATTATCTATGGCTTTGATGCTATTCATAAATTTATATAAGCATACGCTGACTGGATCATTTCTATATATAACAGACGCTCAATATATATATATATCCTTGATCACCCTTCTCTTAAACCCCTGTAAACATGGATTAAACATGTAATATACAAAGCATATAAAAAAACACACATATAATATGTAATTTCAAGATCGAAATGTACCCTCATTGCGGAAGAACTTGGATCCTATATGCTGACTTGTTACTAGCCCTCTGTCACAGCCTCCAAAACCCTCGTGTAGTCCTTGCTTGTGAGATTTTGGGATGGCTACTAGAGTTGCCCACAAATTCCATGACCCAAAACCCAAGAGCTAGGAATAGCTCTATTGGAGAGAACTTTTGAGAGAGAAAAACTCACACACACATAACACCACTTCTGATATGTAACTTACGTATATATTGATTATCTCAGGGGAACGGTAGAGTTATATCCACTTGATATGACTAATCTCATCTCATAAGGGATGAGGGAATATCTCTTAATTTGAATTTAAACTAGGAGTTTTATTGAAACTAGGAATACTTATCAGCTGATCCTATCCCCTTTGTGGGCGGATCCAAATACGGGTTGGAGCGATTCGACCTGTTATTTATTAACATTCCCAAACTAAGTTGAAAACAAAATTCGATCACAGATCCCTAGTATATACAACTACAAATAGATTTTACCTGTAGTCTAGCCGACATTTTCTAGAGAATTTAGATGTTAAAATAATTAAACTTTTTTTTAAAACTAATTTTCTCAATTAATATTTAATGTCTGTTGTGCAGGTTTTGAAATTGAAAACTCTGCTGAGGGATCAAGCACTAGGAACACAAGTGTCCACAGTTTACACTGACATGCATCTCCGGCGAAGAGACCGTGGAAAGCACATCTGCAGCAATTTACAGCTATAATAATAAGCCACGAGGATCAAGGCACCATAAGATTATTGAGTGTAATTATCTGTTTAATGTGGACGATTATAATATGGAATCGCCACCTTACTGAAGTGCTCTGCCTTCTTATCAATAAAAAGGTTGCTTAATTAGCTACTTATTCATATATAATCTATATATGCATGTTAGGCTTAGCTTAGCTCTGTTTGATTTTAAGTACCCTTTTTATAGTAGAGTTACTAGGTTAGAAAAAAAAAAAACTGGCAATATTGCATTCATGAACTATGCCTTCTAATTACCAATTAATAACTTAGTGTGTAATAGTGCCAGTCTTTACAGTGCCTAAAAAAAAAATAGTTTATGTCGGTATTATTTATTACCATGCCTAAAAGTCTATGTTATAGGGATGGTTATTTGATCTATGGCGATGATAATTTCAGTTGGTAAAAGTCAAACAAATAGCAACAGAACACTGTTATTGTTGGTATAACTATTTAGCGATGCTTGTAGTGGCAACATGAATTTAGGACGGAAATTCTGTCGCTAAAAGCCTTTAGCGACAGTATTAAGAGTTTTAGCGACATTATTTTACCGTCGGTAAAAGACATATTTTTTTGTTGTGGTTGTATATATGGCCCTTACAAGGGGCGATCTGTAGATCCAGTGCATGTCTACTAAATTGCTTCAAATTTTGGTTTCCACTATTTATTATAACTTTGTTAAATTTTATAAATTCAGCAATTAACTTCGGACATGTTAGACCACGTTCTTAGAATAAATTTAAGGGTAATTTGGCCGGAAGTCCCACATTAGAGCAATTTGATGGCAAAAGTCCTCCAAAAAATTATTCTTTGTAAAAAAATCCTTTTGTCATAATTCAGACGAAATTACCCTACTTTCATTTTTTATTTTATTTTTTTTATTTCCACAAGTTAATTGAGCTTAAATAAACAAAAGCTTATATGTATTTTTACTGCAAGGAGAGAGAGAGAGAGAGAGAGAGGAAAATAATAAGAAGGAGAAAGAGAAGAAGAGATAGAGAGAAAGAGGGGATTCGTAAGTTGCATATCGTGACTCGACGGCGATCCCTCACTGTTCAAGCCACGGGAGGCAAGTTCGAGCGAAAGAAGTCACACGTCAACATCAGCACGATCGGCCACGTGAAAACGACGCTCATGGCGGCTCTCACCATAGCACTGGCTTCGATGGGGAATAATGTGCCGAAGAAGTATGACGAGATTGATGCGGCGCCGGAGGAGCGAGCAAGAGGTATCACAATTAATACTGCTACGGTCGAGTACGAGACGAAGAATCGGCATTACGCGCATGTCGATTGTCTAGGGCACGCCGATTATGTTAAGAATATGATCACCGGAGCAGCTCAGATGGACGGCACAATACTCGTCGTCTCCAGCACCGATGGACTGATGCCACAGACGAAAGAGCACATTCTTCTCGCTAAGCAAGTCAGAGTACCAAATATGGTGGTTTTCATGAATAAGCAGGACCAAATAGAGGATGAGGAGCTTCTTCAATTGGTTGAGTTAGAGGTTCGTGAGCTTCTATCTTCGTATGAATTCCTCGGTGATGATGTCCCAATTGGATCGGGTGCAACACTATTAGCTTTAGAGGCACTCTTAGCAAACCCTAACATTAAACGGACCGGATCTGCAAAATCAAAGAAGTCACAGTGATCCTGTTGATCCATGGTGATTAAGCTATTGTTCCATATGCAAGACGATTTGATTCAAAAACCATGCCTACTGGTCGGTTATTTTCATCTATTAACACCGCCAGCAAGCTCACCTCACTGCAGATCGTGTGATGGAGCTTTCTAATCAGCGATAGGATGTAAGAGAACTACATGCAGATCTTGTTTTAATCGATCGTGTGATGGAGCTTTCCGATCAGCGATAGAAGGTAAGAGAACTACATGCAGATCTTGTCTTCATCGCGGATTCGTGGGATAGTTAAAAATGCTAAAAATGGACAGTAAAAATACTAAAAATGGACAGTAAAAATGCTAAAAATACTAACAATGGATAGTAAAAATACTAAAAATTGATAATGAAAATACATTCAAGACAGTGAAAATACACCTAGGATAATGAAAATACATTTAGGGGTAATTCTGCCATTTTGAAAAATATTTTTTAAAGATTAGGAATTTTCGAATGAAACAATTTTTAAATAGGACTTTACGAAGGAAAGAAATTTTAGGAGGACTTTTCGCATTAAACTTTTCTTAAGTAGGACCTATCACCAATTTCCCCTAAATTTAAAGAGTATATTTTAAAATGGGTAAGAAATTTTGAGAATAAATACGTGGCTTTCAATAGCTTCATTTTTTTTTTCTTTAATATAAAAAAAAAAAAAAAAAAAAAAAAAAAAAAAAAAAAAAA
>JAESVK010000087.1:472133-496349 GCA_017140935.1 Hamamelis virginiana | reverse complement strand
CAAAAAAAAAAAAGGGGGGGGGAACCGAAAAGTAAATTGCAGAACTACTTAAAATAAAGATTAAAGTTGAACCCAGCTATGCCTGCTACTGCCCACTTGCCCCGCAAACAGAGCCTGCTGCCAACACAGTCTGTATTTAAGTAAAATCAATCACTGGAGTTCTAGTTGAAAACAGCCAAAAATCTATTACAGAACTAGGAATCACCCAACAGCAACTGTAAGTGCCTAGAATAGGAGAAAAGGAAACAGGTAAAATTTTGGCTTACAAGGCCAATCAATCCTTACAAAACCCCTTCTAAACAAACAAACACCCCAGCTATTTCTCTCACCTGCAAAGTAATCAGAATATGCTAGCAGCTTAGCGCTTTCCACCACCGCCTCCAAGTTTAGGACCCTTGGGAACGTTACTCTTGGGAACGTTACTCTTGGTCTGTGTCTTCTGGACCTTGGCCATCACTTCTGCCTTCTTTGCCTTCTTTTCGTCCTTTGTTTTCTTGATCCTTTCCTTAATTTCACTATGCAAGACATATTTGTCAGTGGGTAAAAGTGCCACAAGATCACAAACTATACTCGATATTTAGGATGTTTGTAAACAATGCATGCATATACATGACAATATGAAGAAATGCCAGGAAGGCTTAGTCATAGTGATCATAAACTGCAGATAACAAAAGAGTGTTAAAAATACACACCGGAGAGCGGCCTCCCTGGCAGCATCTCGAACTTCTGCCTTCTCAGCTCTTTTCTTCTGGATTACCTCCAAGGTGGCACCAACTATGGACCTAGAGTAAGGCTTCTTGGTGGCACGCCGCCTCTTCCTCACCGCCTCTTGGGCAATATCCTGTGTGTATAATGTTAAACACAAGCACATTCAATTAGCAGCAGGCCGAGCATCCCACAAAATATAATGGAAGAATACATACATACATATATATATATATATATATAGAGAGAGAGAGAGAGAGGAGTACATCTTAGTCCCAAAATCAAAGCATAGTTTCTACAGCACCATTAATTGACACAAAGCACTATATTCAAGGTGTAAGACCCAAGAGAGTGAGAGAGAGAGAGAGTTACATCTTACTCTCAAAATCAAAGCATAGTTCTACCATACCATTAATTGACACAAAGCACTATATTCATGGTGCAAGACAGACCACAGCTAGCAACCTGGTGGGCCAAGCCATCTTATATACACTGTTAAAAATGATAAATATGGATGCACAAAATCAATTGATCATCGTAGTTTTTTTTACAACATAACAAGCTAATGTGGAACTCATTTATTCATGGATATTGATCTTGCACTATCAAACTAAATGCAAAAGAAATATGATGCTTGTATAGGAAGGAGTATTGACATATGAGGTTTTACAAAAAAAATTTAAAGATCTGCAATTTTTGAAAAACCACCCACCTTCTTATGTTGCTTCCTGTACATGGCTGTCCAAGTAAGCTTTGATGGCTTCAATCGGTTGTGGAAGTACCTCTTGCATTTCGAATTAGCAAATAGGAACACCTAAATGGATAAAAATAAGAGCATGCTCAACATTAATAAATAAGTGCAAAAAAAGGACCTCCCGCTAAACCCCACCAAAAAAGTGGGCAAAAAATATAAGCAATAAGATAAAAATCCGTATGAAAATTACCTGAGAATCTGAACGAACAAATCTGATTCCTTTCCCAGGGTATATCTTAGCCCCACTGAAACGGCAGAGTTCTGTCCTGCAACGCCAACACTAAATATTAATTTTAAAATTAGGTAGTTCATAATACAGGAGCATGAGGTTGTTCCAATAGGATTTAATTAATACAAAGTAAATATACATGATTGCGATCGTGTAACAAAGGAAGAAAAAAATTCACACAATGATCAGATCCCAGTTCATTGTGAAATTAACTTGAGAGACCATCTTCCACATTAACATTGACACCATTCCACAGAAATACATGTACGGTGCATTAAATGAGAATCATTATTAAAAATAAGATTACAATGGCAGAGGGTACCTACCATATATCATACAGTTCTATACGAACCCCTAAATGTGGCTAATCTTCAAAACATCATCAATCCATGACACTGTTCCATTTAAATTCCTAAACCCAGGGAATTGTCTCTTCTTTCTTTGTAGATTAACACCCAAAAAAAAAATACTATAGTACAGTGATTCATTCCTAGAAAATTGAAAAACTTTTATATATTTTCTAACTTTGCACTCATCAAATAATAATGGGTAATACAATAATATCAAATTAGGCTTCTTGGGATTTCTAAACTTAAAGACAGGAAGATGACCAATAATGAAATTTTACATGATAACCGAAAACTCAATTCCCATGATGCAAAATGGCACCACAAACGACTCAAAAAATGTTCTCGAAGGCACTTTTTAGTTCTCAAATGCCCTAAGGTAAACCAAAGGCAGTCTCTTCAATCTACAGTTCCCAAAAAATATAGATAAAGCTAAGGCACTCATCAAATAATGATGGGTAATACAATAATATCAAATTAGGCTTGTTGGGATTTCTAAACTTAATGACAGGAAGATGATCGATAATGAAATTTTACATGATAACCGAAAAATCAATTCCCATGATGCAAAATTGTACCACAAACAACTCAAAAAATGTTCTCTAAGGGGCACTTTTTAGTTCTCAAAGGCCCTTGGTAAACCAAAGGCAGTCGCTTCGACAACAATTCCCAAAAAAAATATAGATAAAGCTAAGGCACTCCCTTGAGTGTACAGGGTCACTTTTGGCCCTGTTTTTCCTTATATTTAATGAAACATACTTTTTATCTGACAATAATAATAATAATAATGATAATAAAAATAGAAGTTAAAGGCTCCGCTTAGCATCTGTGGGAAGGAGACACAGGAACACTAATACAAAAAATCCTAAATTACTGTTATTCTAGCAAAGACGATAGTTTAGGAGCTTAGTTGATAACAATGCTGAGCTTCTTCAAAATGACAAAATGTTGCCTTCCATTTTCTAGGAAATTGGCTAGCCTATACAGCATGTAATGCAAAATTAATAAGTAAAATAGCTTAGTATCATGGTTTTAAAGTATCAGTGATATGCAGCAAATCCTTTCCTGATTTGGTTTCTGATGAAACAAGCAAAGCCTAAATGGACTTCTCTTATGAGCTTCAGTCCGGCGTTCTAATCAGTTTTATGCCATTCCAAGCGCAATGAATATTTTTATTTTCACAAGTCTAACAGAGTTCACAATCAGTCAACATACATTAGTTGGTCCAAATTCATTTAAAACTATAAATATATAAAAGAACAAAAATTAGAGGTAAGTCTCATACCAGTGCAACACATCCTATGCCCAATGCTAAGGGGTTTAATCTATACACTGGCGGATACAGTGTATGACCAGGGTGGGCACGTGCCCACCCTCAATTTTTTTTTTAAAAAAATTATTAGGTATATATAAATTCAAAAAATATAGATTTGCTAAAGTGCCCACCCTCATTTTTGTTTTAAATCCTTATCTACGTTTTAAAAAAAAAAATTAAGGAAGATAAATCTATCAACAATTATATCAAACACCCTAAACAATCCAAAATTATAGCATTTACCACAATTAACAAACAACCAAATAACACAAAAAAAAGGCCAATAATATCTTAAAGCCCAAAAATAAAACTACAACAACAAATCAGCCCAAAAAGTGAAGCTATCATGCAACGGTTTCAGAATATGAAGGCACGTCGAAATCAATTGTAAAAGGTTATAATAAGCCTCTTGTTTGTTACTTTTTGTTTATATAAACAATGTATTTTGGCTTTTGGCCTTTTTTTGTATTATATATATTAAAGTTTGAAATCAAAATACAAAAGGTGCCCACCCTGAATGGAATTCCTGGATCCGCCCCTGAATCTATACTAATTAACTGTCTTATTAGCATTTTGAAAGCACTTCCATATTGCTTTCGAGCGCGTTTTGCTTTCAAGAGAAATAAAAGTACCCTAACTAAATGATAATCAAAAGATACCTAAATATTAAGAATCAATCAGTCAAAAGATCTAACTGTTACAAAATTTGATCTACAAAATCGCAAAGAGATCATGAGAGATCTTAGAAAATGAAAACATACAAAACAAAAATTGTACAGCTCGTTATTTCAAAGTGCTCGCAGATGTGATTTCACAGAATGAAGTCGTGACTAGAGGCATATGGATCGATATATAAGTGTATACATATATCGAGAGAGAGAGAGAGAGAGAAGCGTACTTGAGAACCATGGCTGCTCCTGTTGTAGTTGCTGCTCTGTCGCGGAAACCCTAGAAGGCGAAACCCTAATAAGACCATATGCAGGTCAGGTTCAGGTTAAATAGCCCTTCTATAATGAGAACTACGAAAATGCCACCCCAGCAGTAAATAGCACAGATTATGTGGAAGCAGTTTCTCAAATATGCTCTTACTAACGATCAAGTGAGCATATGTTTATATAGGCTTATGCCATCATAAAGTCTTTAAATAATAGTGTGATGTATATTTAGAAAACTACTGTTAGATTTGATACTAAACTTCAGCAAATCATATATGTCAAAAATCACAGCGATTCGATGATTGGTTTCTAATAAAAAGGGTCACAGTTTTCAGTAGTCACAGTTTTTCATAACTATTTTTTGAAATTCTAACATTTGATCACAATGATTTTTGGCATGAATGACATCCGTATGTAAGCATATGCTGACTAGATCGGGACTGCTATATATTTCTTAGTAATTATACAAAAATGATCAAGTCAGCATATATTTATATAAGTTTATGTAAGCAAAAAGCTAGTAGATAATTATGGGATACATGTTTCGAAACATTGACAGTTGGATTCGTTGGCCCAAGCATATACTTCTAGAGGGGGGTGAATAAAGGTTTTGCAAACTTTAAAATTAATTACTAAATTAAGATTATAGTTCAATTAAATTTAGCGGAAGATAAACAAGTTAAAAAATTTAATTGCAAATAAGAGAGCAAGATTGAATCACAACTCAACAATATATAGTAAGTATAAATTGAAATGCAATAAAAGAGTTAGAGAGATTCAAACACAAGGATTTAACGTGATTCGATCTCCGTCTATATCCACGTCTCAAGAGCTCCGTCTTGAGGATTCCACAATTCACTATGGATCACTCTTTCAAGGTGGAGAAACATTTACAATTATCTTCTTTCAAATGTGGAATACACTCATCCACAATCTATTTTCAAAGGTGGTAGATTCTCACTCGTAAGGATTTCACAAAACCCTTAAATCTCATAAGGTTACAAATGAAGATTGAAAATGTGTATAATAGAGAAACTCCTCAAAAGTAGATGATGTACAAACAATAAGATCTCACTAATATCTTTCAAAGATATGAACTAATTTGACTTCAAGAGAGAATGATAAATTAAATGACTAAAATCATACAAAATAATGTAAACTAAGTTTGTGCATGATCATTAGTTGGTTTAGGACTCATACAATGAGTATAAATAAGCTCACAAAAGAATACGACCGTTAGGAACAAAAATAGAGACGTTATTTGTTGTATAGCAGTGTTAGTCAACTAGGCCAAAAAGGTTAGTCAACTAGAGAATTTAAAATCCTTTACAAAAAGCTTCTCGGGTACGATTAGTCGACTAAAACTAAGAGGTTAATCGACTAGGTTATGAAAAATACATTTGAAATATTTCTTGGTTTTCTTAGTCGACTGGGACTAAAGGGTTAGTCGACTAGAAACTTAAAATAAAATAAAAGAAAATAATAATAATAATAATAATAAGCTTTGAAGTCCTAGTCAACTGAGAAATTGTGCAACTTCTTTGAAGTATCAAAGGTTCAAGAAGATTTGGAGCTTCTAAGCTTCAAAATATTGGGTTCGAAGTCCAAGATTTAAGCTGTGGAAATTTTTGTAATATTTGTATATACCAGATATGAATTCAGTTGTTAAGAAAAATAAAATAATAAAAAATAAAATAAAAAATAAAATTATATATATATATATATAGTTAAAGTCAACAATGGTGAGTGTAGGAGAGAAAAAGGGGAGAGAAAGAGTAAAGATCTATGAGTAATTAGAGTCTAAAAGAGAGAGAGACAGGGAAAGAGAGAAAACAGAGGGAGAGAGTGTCAAGGGGTGCAAGAAGTCGCAAAGGGTGTCAGACAAACGAAGAAAAAATCAGACGCAAGGCGTCTATAAAAGATGAGCTCGCCAAAGAGAAAAGGGGAGCCGCACGCAGTTAGCAGTTAGTTTTTTTTCTCTAAACTTTCATCTTTCCAAGTATCAGGCAGACGAATAGCTGAGCAGTATTTTCCTTTGTTAGTTGAGTGTTGCAATTTATTTTCCTTTGTTAGTTAATTGTTGGATTTTATAAGAAATAGTCATAGATTATTTTATACTACGTGCATCTAAGTCTTGACTATTTTCTGCTTCTACATACTGTACTACTATTTAGTCTAGTCTGTTTAATTTCAGATAGTAAATTTATTTTTCAGTTGTTATTCTCAATATCTATTTTTAATTTCAGTATTTTTCAAATTACACAATTTAACACACGATGCAATCGTCCCTCTCTCTACTTGGAGAGAAAAGGTTTTTATTTTTTTTTTAGTTTTTAATTGTTGCTTTTAATTACGCAATTTTCATTTCAGTAGAATATCTCATCTTTCCACTTGGAATTACGATGAGGATTTTTATTAATTTATACTTTCAATTATGTACTTTAAATTTCAGTAGAATATCCCCTCTTTCCACTTGGAATTATGAGGAGGATTTTTATTAATTTATGCTTTCAATTATTTACTTTAAATTTCAGTAGAGTATATTCTCTCTCTCCACTTGGAGAGACGTGGTTTTTCTTTATTTATAATTATGCAATTTCAATTCCTGCCTGTTTAATTTTCTGTAATTTAATTTAAGTTCAATTTCTGTTATTTCTTTTGCAATTATGTCCTTATATGTTTGACTTTTTTTTTTGTCAGTAATTCTTAAATTATTACGCTGTACACTACAAGAATAATGGGCTATGACTACGATTTTGGTAGACAAAAGACTAGTGTTTTTTAAAACCTTAGTTAAAAGGTATGAAACGACTTGGGTTTTTTAAAACCCTAGTCAAAAGGTAAGAAAAGAGTACGATTCATAGGACCCTAGTCTTTGCTTACCTTTTAACTAGGGTTTTATAAAACACTAGTCTTTTGTTACCAACAAAAGACTAGTGTTTTATAAAACCCTAGTCTTTGCTTACCTTTTAACTAGGGTTTTATAAAATACTAGTCTTTTGTTACCAACAAAAGACTAGTGTTTTAAAAAACCCTAGTTAAAAGATTCATCACTCCATCCACGCAAATTATTAGATTAAATCTAAACCCTAATCTTTTGTTACCAAATGGGTTTTTGATTTCGAGCAGCCGCTGCAAGATTCATCACTCTCTCTCTCGGCCATCACTCCGCTGTAAGATCCTCACTCTCGGCCATCACTCCATCCACGCCGCTACAAGTCTCAAGCAAGATCCATCACTCTCTCTCTCTCGGCCATCACTCTGCTGCGACGAGATTCTCTCTCTCGGCCATCACTCCTCCATCTATTCCCCACGCGTTGCACCGAACCCTAACCCTCGCCGCTGCTACTGTACTCACAGGTCTCTCTCTCTCATTTGTATGCTGTTTTTCATGTGTTTAGATTTAGATATCCTAGAGAAGTCCTCTTGATTATAATATGTGTAAATGCCATTGTTTTATTGTCTTTTATAAATGTTTTAAGGCTTGTTTGGTTGCTCAGAAAGCTTGGGAAATGAAATCAAAATTTTAGAGTCTTTATGAGGTTGTCTCGCCGGTGTTCCGAGGCCAACGGCGACGATGTAGTTGCCAGAGCTGACTACGCTTCCATCTTTGGCCGGAAGGGTAGTCTCTAAGGTGTAAAAATTGTTTTTTGGGCTTAATTTGGAGAGTCTGGAGTGAATTGAGTCGACTCGGCCTTGGTCTTGGAGTAGGATTTGGGTGAGATTTGGATTATATTGTTCACGAGGCATATACAATATTTGCTGCAGAGGCCAGTGTATAGCTTCTTTGGATTTGTGAGGGTATTTTAGCTGTGTTGGAATAAACAAAAGAACAGAGATGAGTTTACTTTACACATAATTATGAAGTTTCTTTTATGATGTTTTATCATTTATTTTAGCTGATTCTCAATGATTTTCCTTCACTTTCTCGTGGGCTGTCTGGGGATCTTAAAAGAAAATAACCACAAGAGATTCTCATTAACTTATTTGCCCATCAAACCCCCCTCCCTTTGTACAAGCATTTTGGGGGAAATAGTCCCTTTCATCTGACAGAATTCTCTCACATCATCGTGACCATGGTGCCGTGCTGTAATTCTCTCACAAGAGATTCTCAAGTAGGAATTACACCAACCAACTATTTTTTTATCATTATCTTTTCTTCAGTCAAAAGATCTGTTCTCTTGTTAATTTTGGATGCTGCAATGCTTATGTTTCTTTCTGTCCTCTTCTAACTGTTGGTCAACAGGTGGGACCTTTTGTTGCAGCTCTCACAAATCGAAATACAAGTTGAATTCCATCCAGAAGACTCGATCACCATTTCATTCTGTAAGTAAGCTTAGCAGCGTTTACATTTATTTGGTGTTTGGACCTAGCTACCAATATTAATTATTAGAGCACCTATCAGGATGAATTGAAATTCTAATGTAAATGGATGCTTCAAATACTATGGTTCTAGTTTGTTCATTTACTTAGAATACTATCTATTGGAATTATTCTACTGTGTCTACAAAATTTGAATTGTGGAAAATGCTGGAAGTTATTGGCATGTATAGGTTTTGACATAAATTTAATCTATACTTCCCTTGCGATTAGGAATCTATTTTTCTTAAGTTGATCACACTTTTTATTGTAAACCATTGTTATTTTATTAGCATCAGGTGCTTTGCAAGTCATGCCTCTTTACCACTGAGACCCTACTATTACTCTTAAGGATTGTGGAAATCCATGTCGAGAAAGCATCCTCAAGACTTGTCTTGATCTATCCACAAAATGATTTCTTACTAAGAATATCTTTCTATTTTTAATGGTAGTACGAAGCCACTAACCATGTAAACATCATGGAAATTTGGACTAAAACCTCCATCTAGACTCAGATTAAGCATTATGATTTATGCACCAATAAAACCACACATTTTTCAAGTGTATTGAAATTCGAAACGTCAATATATTTTTTATTTCCCATAATAAACTACCTAGGTTGGCTTTTTCTCATTTTACTTGGAAAATAGACTCTCATGCAATCTTCATTAGATTAATGACAAGCACCTTGTGTCTCATGCCTTCCATCTAGTTGGGTACAAAAAAATGCGGATAATTGACCAGCTGTTTGATTTGAAGTCTCTCACAAGTATTGACCTGTCTTAACTGTGAGGACTTGAGACTTGTAAATAGAACTTGATTTGATTATCTTTTTGAAGTATCCCATAAGTGTTGACCTCTCTTGATTATTGGTATAATGTTTTTGCCTTTTAGTCCTTTACTTATCAATAGGTACAACAAATAATAATGCCTTTAGTTGCACAAAAAATGACTTCACTGAATTTGCACAACAAAGAAAAAGCATGGCCTTTAGTCCTTCACTGAATTTGATTAGAAAGTTATGGCAAATAGTGACAGTGGAGTAGTGATACACTGTACGTATTGATGGATGTTTCTTCGTGTTGCTTATTCACCTAGATTTCCTCGACTATTACAGGGGAAGATGAGCTGTTTGATGATAAATGACATTTATGCCAGCCTTGGTAGATTTGGTGAGCCACCGTTTGACTTGGACTTGAAAACCTGAATTGAATAAAAACACTGCCATAAAGTTTTTGTCTTGTACCATCCACCTATGTTACATGGACATGGACAGACATAACATGCTAACTCATCAAATTATTAAAAAACATGGCATGAGCACAGCTAGTGTTCATGACTTGGGACATCAGAAGTTTTGGCAAGGACATGGAGTCTCCACGCCTTTTCTTTTCATTGTATCATTTCCTAAATTGAGCAAGTCCATAGTCCCAATGATTTTTAATGCAATAGGTTAGTCGCAAGCATCCACAAGATCATCTCTAAAGTCCTCTCATACTTATTGGTTGGTCATTCTTTTTAACCCTTTTCTACCATCTATATTGAGTTTACCTTTGGTAAAGGAAGACAAACTATTAATGATATTCTTGGGTAACATGAACATGGTCAAGACAAGGCCAAGGAGTGTTGGATATGTGTCCAAGGAATGTTGGAGAAGCATCAGTTTTTGACACAGACATGGCTCCTCTTTAAAAGTGTCCGTGTGGTTTAGCTGTCCACCATATATCAGTTCTCTTGATGTGTGTATTATATGCTTTTATGCTTTTCAAATGCTAGTCCTCATTTTAAAATCAGTGTAATGATGCTCCACATTTCATTTGTTTAATAATTGTTTTATTCATTATCTCATTTTGTGTAAATTTTAAGTCTTATATATATGTTGGCAGCTGAAACTTGTTTCCTAGGAAATATTCTCTTATTATGTTGTGAACACTTGCATTGGAAAACCTGCATCTAGTTTTCCAAATGAACGGCAAGTGTAATAGGGCATAGAGCTACCCAGCAGGTAATCACAATGATATTTGGTTTTCCAAAATTGGTTTTCGATTGATATTCACTGAATGATATTTGGTTTTTCGATTGTTGGTTGGGATCCTCTCATTGAGGTCTTTTTCCCTCTCAAAATCATGTGTTTGTAAAGGACAAAATCTGCCTACTGTTGTTTGTCAATGTGCAGTCTGCCAATCAAGTGCCTTTTTGGCATTTTGTCAAGTATGAGTCTCGCAATAATTCCGATATCAAAGTTGATTAATAAATTATGAATGCTGCCAAATTTCTGATGTCAACGTTGATTTATAGACGTAATTAATACATAGAATGAGTAATCAATTCTTACATGTTCAAATCTTTCACAGGGGATTAGAAAGTTTGAACAACCCGAATTTTCTAAACTGGGATTGTCTAAACTGGGATCGTGGAATCTAAACCCAGTTTCATCCAAGTTGAGGATGAGGAATTGCCACTCCAGAGTAACCCCAAGTTGGAGATGAGGAATTGTCACTCTAGAGGTAATATATCCATGAACTTTGATTTCAAAAACCTTTTATTTTTTATGCTAGATGTTCTATTTTATACTTAAGATAGCTTGTAATTGTTGACTGCTGATGATAACATGGCACATGAGGCGCCTTTTAAATGAGATGTTGTGATAATATGATTATAGAAGTGATATAAACTGTTCTTTTAAAAGGTGAATATATAGAAATGTTCCAAAAACAGACAAGATGCTGCCGAATTTTTATCTCAAAAAAGAAAATATTTTTTAGTACAAGTTAATTTAATTTAATTTTTATTATTAATAGAAGTGCATGTGGAAACGTGTATTGAAGTTTTAATGGACACTTTTAAGTGTCCCCTTTGACAGTTTTTGTAGTAGTGCAGGTTTCCATATTCCATCTAAACTATCAGTTTTCATTTCTTTGATATTCATTATAATTCTATAATTTTGTGTGATTTATTTATTATTTTCTTTATGTAGGTTTCCAATTAGGTCATCAACAAAAAATGGAGGACGGAACCAGTTTTTTTGTCGAGAAGAATATTCATTTAAAGACTCATTATTAGAATTTTGTTTTGGAATAGAGGATGATTTGAATGTATCCATATCTAGGATTCCAACATTAACTGTACGACTTTTAGTTAATTAATTATAAATCAATTAAGTTGAACACTTATTGCATTTGTATGTATATTTTGTATTTTTCTTTGATAATTTTATTAATGATTTTTGCGCTTTAATGAGTGGTTTGGAATGTGATTGGGTGTATATAAAGGTTACAGGTCATATTTTTGTAATATTGAAAACAAAATTGCAAAATACAGAAAATATATATTTTTTTTTACGGGTAAATCAAAGATGAAGGTTTAAAACCGTAGTCTTTTTGGTTTAAAACCGTAGTCGTTTTTTGAAAGACTAGGGTTTCGCACCGAAGTCTTATTATAAAAGACTAGAGTTTTAAACCGTAGTCGTATCCTAAAAGACTAGGGTTTTAAACCGTAGTCGTTTCCTAAAAGACTAGGGTTTATAACCGTAGTCCTTTGTAAGAAAATACTAGGGTTCAAAAACCGTAGTCAAAGATAAGACTACCACCCGCCTGACTACGGTTTCAAAACCATAGTCTTAACCCAAAGACTAAGGTTTTGCACCTTAGTCGTAAGCAGTTTTTGTAGTAGTGGTACTTGACAGTTTAACTTGCAATTACCGTTAAAAATCAGTTAATCAACAAAATTTACCCAATGAGAAATGTCTCTTTCACCAAAAGTGAATTGACTTAGCCGATTTTCATTATTAGTCTCTGTGGATCGACGCCCGTGCTTACCACTCTCTTCGGATTGAGGTTAAACATAGGATTTATTATAAATGAATTAATATTGACCGTAAATACGGAATTTAACCTCCCATATTTCCAGCGATCACTGACATTCAATTAGTCGACTGGCACTCAAGAGTAAGTCGACTAGAAGATTAGTTAGTCGACTGGTTCATGTGTTAGTAGACTAGAAACAGAATTCTCAATAATTTGCTTTAAACATCATACTTAGTCGACTAGCATTACTAGTTTAGTCGACTAGCTATGTTGTAAAGCCAATAAATGAGATTTCTTTGAGTCTAAATCTACTTTAACATATGAACATTAACTAAGTGTTTAAAATTAATTTTGATTTAGTTCAAAATGTTTTCCAAAGACGTTTAAGCCAAAACAATAAGTATAAAACATTTTGTCTTTTGAGTCCATAAAGCTTACTATGAGTTTGAATCAATTTTTGACCAAAATGTGATTTTCCAAAGTTAAAACCTATAGTCTTTAAGTCATAATTAATTGAGCCAATTTTAGTTCATCCTAAATAGAGATTTACAATATAAATCCCAAGCACTGTCACACAAGAATAAAAGAAAGATATTCATAAAGGATCTTCAACACTTGTGCTTGGCTTGTGCTATGTTTCATCTTTGACTTCAATAAATGGATTGCATTAATGCAATGACTCTCTTCATGGTCCTTAGTGAATATACAACATATGCATATCCACATAAGGTTCAATGTAGTGCATGAGCTTCATGATGGCTTGAACCTTCTTCAATGGCTACTTGAATCATGCTCTTATGAATATATATACTAAAAATGATATACAAGAACTATAGGATAATGTCAATCACTTAACATGATTAGCCAAATAAACACTCAATAAGGTTTGACAATTAAGCATGAGTGTATAACAAAGTATTCATATGCATAAATGAATAAACATAACACAATATATGTTATCATTAAAATCATACAACAAAATTGGATTGAAGCCACAACGCTAACAGGATTAATAGATACTATACTTATGTATGTCATGCATGCCAAAAATTACAGCGATCGAATGGTCGATTTCTCAAAAACATCACTGAGAAAAACTGTGACAGTTTTCACTGATCACAATTTTTTCACTCTATATTTTGAGATGTTTGCATTGGATCACCATGATTTTTGGCATGCATAAAATCCATAAACAAAATATCTAATCCAACAGTCAGTTTTTCAAAATATGTATTTTACAATCATCTATTAGATTCATGCTTACATAATATATATAAGCATATGCTGACTAAATATTTATATAACATTAAATCCTCTCAAAATTTAGGACAATACTTGTCTTCTCACCTCCTATCATATGTTGCAATATATTCAAAATTTCAAATAATTAAAAGGAAGTGATTATGTGTGCATATTTTTATACGATTAGACATGTATTCATGCGTCTGTATTCCCATGCCCATGCCCATGCCTTCATACAAACATAATTGTGTCAACGTGTCATTTTCTATATATCAATATATTTTTTTAACTAATTAACTATGTCATGTCACAGAATAGGAATGGCGTGAGAAGGAACTCCTCTTCCTATATGTTGGCATTTACGCGTTTGTGGAGTAAGCGATGCCTTTATCTACATTAGCGAATTAGTCAAGCCAAAGGTTTGAAGGCCCTGCCGCCGCCCCCCACCCCAAAAAAAAACAAAATAATTAAATAAACAAAAATACATCAATCTATAAATGTAATTTCACAAGTTCAATGGGAGGTGAAAAAACAAAATGCTCAAGTTCTATATCTAAGAAG
This sequence comes from Hamamelis virginiana, assembly GCA_017140935.1. Lineage (NCBI taxonomy): Eukaryota > Viridiplantae > Streptophyta > Magnoliopsida > Saxifragales > Hamamelidaceae > Hamamelis > Hamamelis virginiana. Next base: position 482,096 of record JAESVK010000087.1, on the reverse strand, counting down.
TGAAATGAATTGAGATTGGGCAGATATGCCATATTCCATTCTCGTCCCAAATTTTATAGAATTTTTTTTTTTTTTTTCAAAATTATAGTATTTTTAAATTTTTTTCCCAAATCCTTCCCAATAAAAGCGGGATGGGTCACTCTTTTAATTCGTCAACAATCCCTAATGGTGGTGGACAAGGATGGTGATGAAAAAATTTAAAATGACTGTAAAATAGTGGTAAGGGCATTGATGATAGAGATGGAATGTATTAAATTTTAAAATGGTACTACTAATGGTGGTGGATGGTAGCAAGGAAAACAGTAATATGCTTGGTGATAGCGTCAATAGTAACAATTAGGAGTGCAACTCGGATCCGATCGGATTGGATTGGGAATAAATGAAGACCAATCTAAACTAAATTGGATTAGGCTTTCAAGGACTAGGACCAATCCTAATTGATTTCGAATCAGTTCTAGATAAATCATAATCTAATTCGGATTGGATCATAGTTCTTCATTAAAAGAAAAATGAAACAAAATTTTAAAAAATTTCATAATATTCAATTCAATTATAGTTACATAAAGACTTGATTTTTTTCCCTATTATAAAAAGTAACAATGTAAGATTCATACTTTCCCATAATTAAACAATTGAATAAAATAACAATTAAGTATTAACCATTATGTAAAGTAACAATAAATAAAATAAAATAAAAGTTTAGTCCAATAAACCAAAAGAAATTTTTTTTTTTATACAAGAAAACAAACAAAACCAAAATAATTAAAAATTCTAATATTTCTTAAAATATCATAGTATAATAATTTTTCACAGTGATAGTTATAAAAAACCGACCATTAGATCACTAATTTTTGGCATACATGACATACATAAGTAGAGAATTGAATTCGAATTTCGGATTGGATCAATTTCTAAAATGCCAAATTCAAGGATCGATCCAAATTGAATTTGAATTGAAAAATTGGAACCAAGACTAATTCGAATTCAATTTGGACCGATTATAATCCGGTCTGAATTCATCGGATCGGACCAGTTCCTAGTTCGACCTGTTTCAAGTTGCACCCTATATAGTAACAATGATGAAATGTGTTAAAAATCATCTCATAATGACGATATCGGTGAAAGCAATGACGATGGATGATAGAAAGTGAAAGTAGTGGCCAAATAGTTGATTGAAATGGCGTTATGTGTCGGTTGTTTATCAATCACAACAACTAATTTAGTAATTTCATTGCGAAGCAAGGCAATGCTTCTTCCATTTATAAAAGGAGCAAAGATGAGGATGGTGATCCTGTCCACAAGCTCTTCCAAGTCTTAATCACTTTTAAGCTCAGTACCTTGGGACCCATCAAAGCTTAGTGGGTGAAATTCTGCTGATTGAGTCACTTGGAGAGGTGTCGGAGAAGGCATAATTTTTTTTTTTTTTTTTGTCGATTTCAATCGGTTTTTCTGCCTATTTTTTAAGACTTGGATTGAACGCAACTTTTCATTTCCTGTTAAAATTAATTTTGATAAATTTTAAATTTGCTTAAAATAAAAAAGGGCGATTCCATCATAATATAAATATTTTGTATTTATTAAATATAAATTTTGTGGTAGGAGATTTGCGTTATGAGTAGAGATCTTCTGTCTCACTTTTTATGTATCACTTTTTGTCCCTTCTCATAAAAGTCCATATTGAAAATCCCACATTTTAATAAATATTTATATTTAAATTTTCAATGTGTACCTTTATGAGAGGGATAAAAAATAATACATAAAAACTAGAACAGAAGAAGGAAAAAAGATTTTCTTCCGCTGAGGAAGGAAAGCCCATCATTCCTATTTTCCTTTCTTCTATTTTTTCATTCCTCATACCAAATGGAGCATAAAGCTCTATGGGTCTGGGAAAATTATCACTCCTGTCCACTGTCTCCGATTCCTTCATCCAAACGCAATTTGATTAGACTGACCCGGATACTGTCGGGTAATTCACTGAACAGGATCCTGACCCGTTTTATATAGGTTGAAAGACCGAAAAAACCAGTACCATCTTCCTCAGAACTCGCAGACAAACTACGAGAATAAAGAGGAGAAATCTCCTTCTCCCTCCACTTTCTTACATGCAAATCAAAACCCTAATTTACCCTTTTACATTACGTTTTCTTGCAATCCAAACAACGACATAGAAATCGGATCCATAATTTTTCTTCAGTGCAATCTTTCCTGAGAAATCTCACGTTCTCTGTGTTTCGTCAATGGAGGAAAACCAGGAGGATCGGAGCGAGAGCAGCGACTACACGTCGGAAGACGAAGGAACTGAGGATTATAGGCGTGGAGGCTACCACGCGGTTCGAATCGGCGATACATTCAAGAATGGTTGTTATGTGGTTCAGAGTAAGCTCGGGTGGGGACATTTCTCCACTGTCTGGCTCGCTTGGGACACTCAGAAGTCCGTACGTCTCTCTCTCTCTCTCTCTCTCTCTCTCTCTGTGTCTGTGGCTGTTTGTCTCCACGTATATATATATATATATATATATATATATATATATATATATATATATATACATAGACATTTGTTATTATTTTTTTTGATCTTGTGATTCGCTGTAGTTTATCGTTGAAGGACTCTTCACTTTTAATGTTTGGTTTAGAAAATTATTGTTATTTGAATTTTTATTCCTGTCTTATTACCCTCCGTTTGATCTCTAAGAAAACTTAGGAAAATAAAATAAATCAAATATTGAGTTCTAATTCTCTTTATTACTTAGGTCCCATGAAAACAGAAATCTCCGCCCAAGTGAGCCTAATAGATTGTTTGGGCCAGTTGAGTTGTTTTTTTCATTGGTAGTGGGCAAAACTGTGGAAAATATATAATATTATGTATAAGTTGATGGATGTTGTTTTCTTTTGATCTTGTAATATGCTGTAGTTTATTTAGAAAAAAAAAAAACCCTTCATTTTTTATCCATTTGGTTGAGGAAATTTACTGTTGTTTGAACTCTTGTTATCTGTGTTTAGATTAGCATCTGTTTGGTTGCTTAGAAAATGTTGTATGAGAGAAGATATTATAATTGTGAATCTTATATGTATCATTATTTAGCACCTAAGAAAACAACAGATTCCACTAAATTGAGCCTAAAACTTCTAGTTAGTCTAGTTGAATTGAGCTTTTCACTTCTAGGAAACAAAATCAATAGCAAACAATAGATTCAAAATGTGGTTGATGAGACAATGGAAGAAACTTTTGAATCCTTATGTTTTATGTTGTAATTGTTTTTTTTTTTTTTTAAATAACATTCCATTTTGTTGTTACCAAAAAGTGAAAAACTCTACTCAAGTTAGACATAGAGTTGTATTAGTCTAGTATGATGATTTTTACTTCTCACGGTGGTCCTAAACTCCTAAATAATGAAAATTTTAAGATTCAAAATTTTGATTTTTACCATTTTGTTGGAGTTCTTTTGTTCTCTCAGGTATTGAATAATGAAAGTTTGTTTATTTATGATCTGCAGAGATATGTGGCACTGAAAGTTCAAAAGAGTGCTCAGCATTACACTGAGGCGGCTATGGATGAGATAACCATCCTGAAACAGATTGCAGAGGGAGACCCGGATGACCAGAAATGTGTAGTCAAGCTGTTGGATCATTTCAAGCATTCAGGTCCGAATGGGCAGCATGTCTGTATGGTTTTTGAGTACTTGGGGGATAATCTTTTGACTCTTATTAAGTATACTGACTATCGTGGAATGCCAATTCATTTGGTTAAGGAGATTTGTTTCCATGTTTTGGTGGGTTTGGATTACTTGCATCGACAGCTTTCAATAATACACACCGATTTGAAGCCTGAGAACATTTTGCTACTGTCCATGATAGACCCATCTAAGGATCCTAGAAAGTCTGGTGCACCTCTTATTCTTCCCACCAATAAGGATAAGTCTATGTTTGAATCTGCGGTTGCCAAAGACATTAAGATTTCAAATGGGGATTTGACTAGGAACCAGAAGAAAAAGATTAGGAGAAAGGCTAAGAGAGCAGCTCAGGGTTGTGTGGAGAAGGAAGTTTCTGCAGAAGCTGAGCAAGATCCTGAAACATCTGGTGCAGGAAATTATTCTCCTAATTCAAAATCAAATGTAGGTCCTTTGGAAGACCAACCTAATAGCTCTGACAATACAAATAGATCATTGGATGCTGATGGAGAAAAGGGCACTGATGTAGGAAGTCAGCCCCATAGGCGAGGGAGTCGTTCTGCAAGGCAGAGACTGTTGGCGTCGGTTGACCTGAAGTGCAAATTGGTTGACTTTGGGAATGCCTGTTGGACGTACAAACAATTTACCAATGACATTCAGACGAGGCAGTATAGGTGTCCTGAGGTTATCCTTGGATCTAAATACTCTACTTCAGCAGATCTTTGGTCATTTGCTTGCATTTGTTTTGAGCTTGCAACTGGTGATGTTCTGTTTGATCCTCACAGTGGTGACAACTTTGATAGGGATGAGGTATGGATGTGTTGCTTTTCTCAAAATTTTTGTTAATTGTGGCACTGTGCTTTATGTACTTTATATATTATTCACCACTATTCTTCCCAGTGGTGACAACTTTGATGGGGATGAAGTAATTCATTTAATGTTGCATATAGAGATTTTTATATACTCAGTTTCGTTCTAGTTGCATTTTGAGTAGGCACATGGAGGTAATTTACAGTGTCATGAATTTTTATTATTATTATTTTTAGCATTTCTTATGTTTGTCTGATCATAGGAGGCGGTAACTGCACTTGTAATTGAATATCATCGTATATAATGATAGTATGCCCGCCAACATGAATATACAAAATGACATTTTAAAAAAATTATGCAAAGATTTTCATGTGTTCGCGGGTGGGTGGGGGTGAGTATTGGATCATATAAATAATTCTTGATATGGAAGTGAGTGGTGACGACTATTACTTGGTGTATTGGGAGGGATAAGAAATTTAGAATTTTTGAAGCTGAGGAAGTAGTGTCCTTTCTTTGTGGGAAAGCATTTGGTGCATCTTTTAAGATCCTTGCACATTTGCCAGACTTATAAGTGGATTCCGAATGTTTAAGTTAAGTTTAACTTTAATGGTTGCTCTCTTGGTAATCTGGGAAGTATTGGAATGGGAGGCATTTTTTGGAGTCATTTTGGGATTCTCATCTTCATGTTAATATTAGCATTAAAAATTTAGTATTATATGTAAATATATTTCATTACAACGTAAAATTGTGCTCTTGTAAATTTATTTAAACCCTATGATAAATGATTTTAGGTGTGGGAGTGGGATGCAGGAATTGATATGTACAATGCCCATGTGTAGCATTTGAAATATAACATTCTAGCATGTATCCAAAAGATTCAATATGTAGCCAAGCTATGAAGTAGTCTGCGTGCACGCGCGTGTCTGGAGAGTGCTTGTGTGCGCATCTAAACTAGAAAAATTATGTGAATTGTTTTATATTTTCATGGTCAATTGAATGTATAGTAAACACCGTGTTGGTCCTAGGCATGCGGCATGGTTACTTCCTTCATTTGATGTGTTTGTGACACTTGGATAAATTTTATATGGAGTTGTTGTGAATTATTAAAATTACTCAATGAAGTCATGTACAAAGAAAATTAACTAAAGATTGGACAAGCCAGATTAATCAAATATCATATAAAAAAAAAATCAGCTTCATTGTCTATGAAATCTTATGGTGGGCCGCGAAAGTTTACATATGAAAATTTTCCATAATTAGGTATAGAGACAAAGTTAGGGGATGCACAAAGTTGATCTGTCCTTGGATTTTTGAACCCAAAACACAAAAAGTTGTCTGAGTTTTAAATGTGGTGTAGGGATCATTAGGGAGGCGAGGAAATTGAGAAAAATCCTTAGAATGAAGTTGATAATCCAAAGTCATTGGGATTTTTCTTCTTTTTCTTCTTCTTCTTTTAGATAAAAAAAATATCATTATTTTTGTATGGAACTATGGATGGTAGGTTATCATGCTTGGTCATTATTGATAGTTGCAAGTATCGGGAGTTGGTTTTGTAGGAGGTGGTTGATAAGCTAAATTTAGAAATTGAAAAACTACATCACACATTCAATTTTTTTTTTGGTTTAAGGGAATGAAGTCCTGTGATTATATGTGGTCTGATAAGCATTTGCGATGTGTGTTACTTTTTATTTGATTATTGTAGTTGAGGATTTAAATGTCAATATTGATGTTTATATTGAGGGTAAACAAGTAGAGATATATTGAGGGGTATTTATTGTGTGAAAATAAAATTTCGATATCGATTTAGAGAAATAACAGAACTTATTAGCAAAATGTGGATTTTTTCAATGAAATTTTGGAACCAATGAAATAGTCTCTAATGAATAATTTAGGTTGCGTTTGGATTTGTTGCAATTTTTCTTGTTTTTAAAAACTAGAAATGATTCACATTTTTTCATTTTATTTCTAATTTTTAGAAACAAGAAACATTTTTGGTAGTAACAATGGTTTTTAATTTTAAAAAATTTAAAATTGTTGAAATGTGTTTTGATAAGTACTTTGAGTTTAACCAATTTAAAAAGATGGTTAGGGTAATAAATTGACAATGGTAGTGGTGGAGAGGTCATGGGGGTGGTGAAATTGGGATGGTAATGGAGGAGTTGGTGGCAGAGAGTGCAATAGTGTTGGAGCAGTGGGGTAGTAATGGTGGCAGAGTTGTGGGGCTGGTGGGATAGTGGAGGCAACAAAGTTGGTGTGGTAATGGAGGAGGCGATGACAATGGCGGGTCCAACAATTGTGGTGTTGGGGGCAATGGTGGTAGCGGAGCTCAGGGTGGTAATGTAGGAGGAGGCTTAGTAACAGTGGCTGTAATAATAGTGGGGTCAGAGGGATAGTGGTGCAGGTGGTAGTTGAGGCTGCGGTTGTGGTGGAGTTGAGGCAATGATGGTGGTGGGGTCGTACTATTGAAAATTTTGGAAAAAAGTTCTACATTTATTTTTTGAAATTTTGTGGAAAATATTGAGTAATTTTGAAAATTCTGGAAATTATTTGGGAAAAAGAAAAACGAAATCAAACTTAAAAGACATGTTTTCCAAAAATTTTATCATTTTTTTATAATTTTTAAGAGTAGGAAAAAAAGAAATGACAGTGTAACCAAATAAGGCCTTATGATCAAAATATTATAAATGATAAAATATAGGGAGAATTGGCCAAAGGTCCTCATTTAGAAGATTTTAATGCCAAAAGTCCTCTCAAAAGATCTTTTACGCCAAAAGTCTTTTTGGCATGAATTGGACAAAACTACGCCTACTTCCCAAATAACCTCCAACTCCAACCCCAACCTTGCCCAACCGGGATTTAACTATGCCGGATGCCGAATCTCACTATGCCGGATGCCAAATTTCACTATGCCGGAACTGAACTTCACTACGTCAGACACCTGATTTCACTAAGCCGGAAACACATTTCACTACGTCGGAAATGCATTTCACTACGTCGGACCCCGAACTTCACTACGCTGAAACGAAATTTCACTTTTCCGGGAAAAAATGGGCAGCAAGAGAGAAAGAAAGAAACAGCGGGAGAAAGAGAGTGAGAGAGAGAGAGCCAAAAACTAAAGGGGAAAAAAAAAATCTACAGACAACATATCAGAATGTGAATTGGTAAGGTTGGGGGCTTTACTTGATTGCTGAATTCTTAGAGTGGATTCCATCTCTCTCAATTATAATTAATTAGAACAAATTATTCACAGCTTCACAGGTGCTTTCATGTTCTAAAAAATGACGTAGTGAACACAATTTCGCCGATTCGTGTCCTTTTTTGAGAGAAATCATATAGATTTCACTTTTCAATAGAAAAGGAGAATGTTCTTAGTTTTTTATTATTATATACTGCCATATACTTTCAACTATCTATATTTATTGCTTTAAAATGAGATCATGTGATAACTTTGAGAACTGATGCTCTAAAAACTTATATGTATCTCTGGGTGCAAAATTCTATTATGAAAAAGCTTCGGGAAGTGAGCTTGAGGTATAATGCCATATACACAATGGTTGGGTGCTATGAAGAAGGTTTGGGGTATCGCGTGGGTTTAGGGGCTGGTAAATCGGTTGCAACTTGATGAATGGCATTGTTGATGAAAGTCGCCATATTGCTTTGGTTGGGGATGGAATTGGCGGCTGGGATCGAAGCAGATCTCGACTGATACACAATAACTTCTTTCACGAAGAGGACTGATGATCGCAAATCATGATTTCACTGTAAGAACATGATGATAGGAGATTCCTGCTGATTTTCCAAGCTTCTGTTTTAAGTTTGTTGCAATTCACGGCGAAAGAAGAAGAATAAGAGAAGTAGACGTCGGCAGATGCGCTTTCTCCAAGCTCACCGTGGGTGAGCTTGACTGGAATTGGAAGAAGATGAAGCCAGTGGAAGACTAGGGGGCAATTTTGTTACTAAAAAATATGAAATTTGAAAGAATAGGACTCTAGGCAGCAATTTTTTCTTAATTTGGACTTTTTAAAGGAAAAAAAAAATTAGGAGGACTTTATACAATAAGCAACCTTAAAATAGGACTTTTGGCCAAATATCCCTAAAATATATATGAGCTAAGTATATAATTTGTAGGGTGCAATAAGTGTGCGTAGCAGTGCCAATAAAAAGAATACAAATGTATACTAATTTAACATTTAAATGTTATTAACAATAAAATAAGTATAATTTAAACAATAAAAATTAATAATGTCATATACTTGCACAGCTGCATAGATGCTCAATCAACGTAGTAGCTACTGGCCAGTACTACATAGTTTTTTGGTGGCCCTCCCTATCTTTATCACCCTTTAAAGTTGATCAAAGTGGTAAGCTGAAATTCTATGTTACTCGGACTGGAGTATGGGTGTCAGGTGTGGGTATGTACCTAATCAATGTATGGCATTCTTCCTGAGCGTGCTGACTCAGGGAGTTTATTTCCTCCATCTATTATCTTTTGAGGTTGCTTACCATTGTACCATGGATCCATTGGCCCACACATCCCTTTGACTTGGTCAAATTATACGAAATTTTAACTATGTTCTCGAAACTCATTTTTGAGTCCTTCAAATGTCTAGGAACCCATCTCAGCAAGACCTTGAAACCATGTTATATATTGAAGTTTTTAAGATTTTTTGAGGCATCTTTCGGAGTTCTAGGCTTCTTTTTGTTACAGTTGTTGTCATTTGTTGTTTCTTTTACTTTGATTATAAAACCATGGCCAAGGGATTTATATTTCTTGGCCAATTAGAGAGGTTATTGTGGTTATGGTTTGATGGGGTGGGCGAAGATAGAAGAAGGGTTGAATTTATGGGCAAGAATGTAGTGGGTTTAATGTGTTTGAAGGTGACTGGGTGTAGGATGAGACCTATAGTGATAATATCATATGTAAGGGGACCCAGATTGGGTGGAGGAGTGGGTGTAATGTGTTTTACACAAAGTAGAGATGGCAAACCAGAGATTGCAGCTTGCCCGGTCAGGTTCTTACATATCTTGGTTTCTTTTTGCTTTTACTTTTGTTTTGCTACTGGCAGTGACATTTCCAGTCACTGCTTCACCTCCCATCATTTCAACGGCCAGAGCTAGCTTGAAAGAAATATCTATAGGTAGGTTTGGATATGTGTATTGGCATAGAGAGAGAGAAGCCATGGCTGGTGACCTTGCCAACTAGCTGTGGCATGCGGTGGATGGATTTTCTGGAGTGAGGTTTTGGGATGGGGATGGAGGAGATGTCATCAATGTGGGAATAGTAAGAAGGAATAGGCATTTTAAGTATTTATTTTATTTCAAATATTTTAATTTTAAAAATTAATTATTTTATTTATATATTAAGAAGGTTAAAAGCCTAATTTTATTATTTCCGTTAACATTTTGTTAACTGTGTAACCCTCTAAATAGTTTAGGGTGGCTTTTTGTTTGGTTTTAAAGGAGAAGAGGGGGGAGGGGGGGGGGG
>JAESVK010000087.1:451987-472033 GCA_017140935.1 Hamamelis virginiana | reverse complement strand
CCCCCCCCCCCCCCCCCCCCCCCCCCCCCCCCCCCCCCCCCCTGGTGCTACTGGCACTATAGGTAAGGAAGGGTTTATATAATTTATCCTTCTATTTTTTTGGATATATATATTCCATGCTGTTCTAATCCTATCAGTTGGGCATCGAGCACTGATCCTTGTGAATATATGTTATATACCTTTTTCTCCCAACAAAAGCTTGTTCCTGAAGGAATTTCTTTTTCCACTTTTTGGTCATTTGTAGGGAGTTAGTATTGTACCTTTCTATGTCACCTTGTTTGACATTATTGGATGAACTTTTCTTTTTAATCGTTTCTTGGGAAAAGTAGTGCTGCTGCTACTGCTGCTTTGCGTTGTGTTGTTCCCTTTAAGTTTAAATTGTTGTCTCTCTGTGAGGTTGTTGATTATTTGTTGTGCCGTATTTTGCATCGTGAATTTTCATTTCATTTTTATTTTCACTCCATTCTCTTCAACATTTTGCTCAATAATTTCACTGATGTGGTGAATAATGTGCTTTTTTAAAGTTATCATTAACTTTACACCTAGTTTATACTACTTTGTATTGAGTCTTCGAGTCCTGAACAATAGCCTACCGTGCAATTTAAAGCTTTCATTTCTCATAACAAATTTATAATGAAAATAATGTATTCATCAACTTTACACCTTGATAATACATTTTCTTATCTGGTTTTCTGGGCTAAAAGCCTAAAACTAAGACTTACTGTAATATTGAAAACTTCTAATAAAAAAGTTAGGTTTGGGTGTTTGTCAACCATGAGAATTGAACTCTGAACTCAAGAAGTTAGGTTTAAGGCTTTTTTGAGTTGATTCGAGTTATATTGAAAACTTCTAATAAAAAAGGGAAATTACAGTTTCCCCCCTTAAACTTACACCCATTTACACATTGCACCCCTATAGATTCCCCCCCACCCCCAACACATTGATCTCTTATAGTTTTGATTTGTGGCACTTTTCACCCTTTCGCAGTCAGTCGCTTGATTCTTTGACAGAAAAATGGTGTCAGGCTTGTTATTGTTATTCTTGTATGTAGTATCTATCATAGATTGCTAATGTATCTACAAGTATACTAGTGAAGTTTCATGATTTTTCTCAATCTATTATATTTATTGTGAATTATTTACTGTATGATGAACATAATTTATAGAAATTAATATGTATATATAGAATGCTGAGGTCAGGTCGACCCGGTGCAAGTTGCATAAGGTCACCTCAATTACAACCATTTGCACTGTATTTTGGAAAACCGACCGTTGGATTTGATACCCCTCTTATGTTGTCATTTCTGCCAAAAATCACAGCGATCCAACGATCTATTTCTATTTCAGAAAAAGCTGATGGTGAAAAAATGGTGACATTTTGGAAAACAAAAAAGTCACAGTTTTTCACATTGACGTTTTTCAAAACTGACGTTTGGATCATTGTGATTTTTGGCAGAAGTAACATACATAAGAGGGGTATCAAATCTAGAAGTCAGTTTTTCAAAATATACTATGCAAATGGTTGTAATTAAGGTGACCTTATGCAACTTGCATCGGGTCAACTTGACCTTAGCATTCCTCTTCTCTCTCTCTCTCTCTATATATATATATATATATGAAAAATATGAAGTTTGTGGGAGATGATAGATTCTAACTCAAAATGCCATTATGGGTAACTTGTGTGCACCTAGCCATTTTTCTGACAAAGAATCATATGACTGAGTGACAGATTGGTGAAAAGTGCTCAAAATCAAAACTATAGCAGGTCGATATGTTTTGGGGGGAAAAAAAAAAAAGAGAGACAATAGAGGCGTAATGTGCAAAATGGATGTAAGTCGAAGGGGTGAAACTATAATTTCTCCATAAAAAATACATTTGTTGGTTTTTGTTCAGAGAAGATTTTAAAATTTATTGAATAGCTAATAGGATAAAATATAATCATATTCCTTCCATTACTCATTCTTTTGAAAAGGCTAGTATTTATCACATTGTTTTATGCACGGCACTCTCCACTTAGAAAATGAAGACCAAGGTTAGTTGAAAGCCTTTATTTTTTATGTACACTGCCCCAAAATTATTTTTACCTTTTTTTCTCTTTTGCCATGCACCTGAAATTGGTAACTAAATTTTTGTACGCATGTAGTTGTGGACATAATTTTGTGGAATTCCAGTTTCATTTGCATTAAAAAATTAAATAAGGGATTATCGGCATTATCCATCTCAGCTGGCAAACTGTGAATCATGAATGGGGAATTTGACTATCTGGCCACTTTCTTTTCAAAGCTAAGTTTTTATTGTATGAAATGTCTCTTTGGTCTAATATTGAACTTATGGAATTTCATCAGTCACCAATTTGCTGTGCATCAGTGCATCTATTGTCTGTTTGATTTCCAAACAAATTCCATGGACGTTCTTGCTTGTCAGTTCCATCTATAATTACACAATTTAGTATAGCCAACTTATCTGAAGTATTTTCGAATATATGGAGAATAAAAAGACCTAGAGATTAGATCTCCTGCAACAATGAGATATGTCTCTGTTTGAGTACATCAGATTGGTGTTAAAAGATGGATGGTGGAATTAATTTACTCGAAATATCTTTTACTTTTACTGGGCTGGTTCTTTTCCCCTGAATTTTTTTAGTTTTTATTTAGGTCCTGGAAAGCCAAAAAGTGCCTTAATTTTGAATGATATATTATATAATGTCATAATTACTTGATTAGATGTTGTGTCTGATTACTTGCACATTTCTTCATAAAATCTCATAGTTCACAAGATTATTATAGTCTTGCTTATAAATTTTCATGTGCAATTGCAGAAACACCTTTTGTTTTGCTAATTTCAGTCCCAACATTTGTGGTATTTCTATTTTAGCTTCTTTTCACCCAAAATGAATTTATTATTTTTGAATAACTGGGAATCTGTCTGCCAATATGGATGTTTTAGATTGTACATATTCATTTTGACCTATCCAAACCTGGTTTTAAGCTATTTATAAAGTGCACTGCTGCTGATTAAAAGGCCCATCCTTGAAGTTTTTTAATAGAAGCTACTTATGTGCTGCGTTTAGCATCTTTGTTTGATAAGCTGTAGAATTACTATGAAAGAGGATTGGTCATAGTAATTTAGCTGCATTTTAAAATATGGCTATTTATCAAGTTTCAAGCATATTTGACCAAGATTACTGTTTCTTTAACCATACAGGACCACTTAGCGCTAATGATGGAGCTTCTTGGAATGATGCCACGCAAGGTAAGAAAATAAACTTTTCTACAACTAAAGAATGTCAATTGTACAAGGCACTAGCGTCTTACTTCCACTGTGCTGGCAATTATTCTCAGATTGCTCTAGGTGGCCGCTATTCTCGAGATTTCTTCAATAGATATGGTGATTTAAGGCACATCCGTCGCTTGCGTTTTTGGCCACTAAATAAGGTTCTAATGGAGAAGTATGAATTCAGCGAGCAAGATGCAAGTGACATGGCCGACTTCCTCGTTCCTATCCTTGATTTTGTTCCTGAGAAGCGGCCCACAGCAGCTCAGTGCCTTCTTCATCCATGGTTAAGTGTAGGCAGGGTAAGTGTAGCCCCTTGTCTTTTAGAGCCTGCGGCATCTTCTATTCAAGCCCAAGCTACAGAAAGCATCATTTCTGAGGAAAAGAAGAAGGACAAGGATGAGAGGGAAGCAATGGAAGCTGGAATGGGGAATATTGCGATCAATGTAGATTTTAAACCGATCAAAGATCCTCAATCTATCAGTAAACCTTCTAAGGCAGCAGCCCAGAAGTAATTCATGAGGCAGAACTGTGGCATATGTTTCTACATGAAGCCTGCTGCTTTCATGTTTTTCCACATATAGTTATAGCTTCAATGGTGGCTGGCATTCTTGCAACGCATGATTGCTTCCCCCTACTGGTTTGATTTTTCATACGGTTCTGCAAATGTGCGTGGGATCAAAAGCAATTCGTTCTTGTGCGGGCAGGAGCTTGAGTCTCCAGTAGGTTGAGCCAGTTAGATGCTCAGATTATGTATGAATTCCCTTCCCAAGCACAGGAGTTGGACAGTAAATACCATATTTCCACATACAACGGGTCAAATCTGGCCTTTGTCACAACTCTGTCTTCATTGTGAACTTTGTTCATTTCAAAGGGATTCCTGTACTGCATACCAATTCTTGATATTTAAACCATAAATATGCATTATTTATGATTTTCTTTGTGTTTTTGTCATTTTGTAAGCTTTTTAATGTTTTCTATGTGTTTCTTTGATGTTGAGTGAAACTCGAATAGAGTATTACTTCACTTGAAGTTCAACAACAGAACTTTATATAAGCAATCTCTGAGATCAGCTTATTTGTAAGGTAGAGAGGGGTTGAGTTGTGACTTAATTTTGTAACTTGTTAATTTATCAAGTCAAGCTGCCTCGAGATCATCAGCTTATTTGTAAGGTAAAGGAGTTGAGTTTCGACCTTGTTAATTTATCGAGTCAAGTCCGAGTATTCGATTTTACTAGAGGCTTAGGTTAACAACAAACATGAGACAAAATGGAATGTGAAGAGCCTCTTGTCTTTTAAGATTCCAAGTAGAAAAATGCATGGGAGTTGAAAAGCTTATTATGGAATTGATCTATATAGGCTTATGAAGTAGTTGAATAAAATGAAAATATAATGAGGGATGGCCTACTCAGTCTAGCTTATTCATGCTATCTCTTCATTAGCTTCAAGACTCCATTAGTCTAAAATTTTTAACTGGGATTACAAGTCATACATAGCCCCAATACTCCATTTTAGGCAATCCTTTATCAGTAGAGCAAATTAATGCTATTAGAAATCTTGCCATTTAATGCTATTAGAGGTTGTTACCAAATCAAACTCTCTCTCTCTCTCTCTCTCTCAGGTCTGTATAGGAATCTTGCCTTTTTGTCATTAACTCAAAGGTCTGATGTAGGAATTAAATTTTGCCTTGGGAGCTCTTCTATTTCTTCATTAATGTTTGCTGATGATTGTTTGATATTTGCTAAGGCTACTAATAAAGCATGTAATGGTATTATACATGTACTTAATAATTATTGCTTAATTTGCTTCTGGTCAATTAATTAATTTTTACAAATCTACTGTTTATGTTTTTCCAAATTTGAGTAGAAATAATAAAGAAGCAATTAGCTCTTTGTTGGGGATGCAATGCAAAAATATTCTTTGGAAACATATTTGGGATGTCCTATGGTTCAAGGTAAAGTAAACAAAAATTATTTTAAAGATGCAATACAAATCTCTCTCTCTCTCTCTCATACACACACATACATCCCCCCTATTTTATTTTAGTTTTGATATTATCCTCACAAATAACAGAAGGTTCAAGAGTTTCTTTACGAATTTAAAATTCCCTTCAACTCAACTCAGTTGTTGTTAGTAGACCGATAATCTGATATTAAAAATGCAATTTATATATATACAATAAAATTGGTCTCCATCTTCATCATTTAAGAAAGAATATACACCAAAAGATTTGTCATTTACGAATTGAGTTTGTGACCACACATCCATATACGCCCCCCACTCAATTATTGCTTCTCTGCTATTTTGTAACTATGTATAGGCGGCTACTTTTAATAAAACATAAAAATTTGGTTATTTGGATGATGGGTTAAACAATTGGAGTCCATGTGAGATGGGACGTGCCAAAGCTCCAGCGGGCTTCGTTTGGCTGTGGCTCAAGTATGGTGGGGATCTTTTTTTATTTAGCCTTTTGGTCAATGTAAATATGGTGTTTTGAAAAACCGACCGTTAGATTGAATATTATTCCTATGTACTACAGGCATCCCAAAAATCACAGTGATTCGACGGTCGATTTATGATATACATACTGTGAAAAATTTTAACAGTTTATATACTGTATAAAAACTGTTAAAATTTATCACAGTTTGTATTTCATAAATCGACCTTCGGATCACTGTAATTTTTGGCATGACATTAGTACATAGGAATAATATCAATCCAACGGTCAGTTTTTCAAAACACCAGATTTACATTGGCCAAAAGGCCAAATAAAAAAAGATCCGCACCATATGTGAGCCACAGCCAAACCAAAGTCAAAGCTCCATGCTTTTGTGCCATTTGACATATCCTCGATCATTACTAAGATGCAAAATTATTTCAAAGAAAAAAAAACATGTAAAAGTAGAATTCTTTTTTTAATAATATTTTTTCCTCCTCTTTCATTAAGAGCCATGAATAAACATATGGGAAGAAGAATCCAATGCAATAATTGAATAAAAATCAAGGGAGGAGGGGTGTGGAGGTGGTGGTGTTAGCCAGTAGCTAACACTCAACACAGCCTTCATCACAAGAGATCAGTACAAATTATACCTAGCTAGCACACATTTTATTGTTCCATATTTAGCAGTGTTGGTTTTGAGTTTTGTCAATTATGTATTGACCTAACTCTACCCTACCACTGCTTAATTTGCCATGATATAAATCAATTACTTTCCATCTTCTAGCTTTGCCTCAGATCATTGATTGTCACAAAACCCTAAAAATCCCATGAATTCATGATTGCGTATCATTCGAATGCTCGTCTCGATGCCAACAACTCCTGAGAAAGTTTATCCAGTACCAATTTAGCAAAATAACACACTACCACTTGGGGGATATATTTGATAGGAAAATGCTATACATATCGCTACAAATAAAGAAATATTGTGAATTTTTAAAACTACCCATTAGTGATTTTTCAAAACTTCTCTCATTTCTTTTGTGTAGTGTAGTGATACTTGTAGTGATGTATATAGCATTACTCTATTTGATATGAATCCAAAAAATTAAACAGAGAATAAAATGTTTTAGAATTACCCATTGTGAGAGCGCTAGCAAAGATGACGGCAGAGAGGATGAACACAATGATTGAAGCTCTCCTTAGAAATGTTACAAGTTTTCTTATAAAGAACTGTCCCCAGAAGCCAGCCAAAATGGACACTGACATGAGGTACAATGCTGCAATATAATTTCAAGAAAACAAATATTATTATCAGCATGCAGGACTTGTAATTCTCAAAAGGGTAAAAAGAGTCGTGAAAAATGAAAATCAAGGCAAGGAGAGATGGAAATTATATCTACCATATGGAATGGGGAACCTCTTGAGAAGGTAGAACTCCACTACAGATAAAGATGATGAGAACACCATTACAAATGTTGCTGTTGCACTAGCAACCTGTGAAAGAAACAACAACATCGTCATTAGTTCTTTGATTCAATATATCTTAATATTTCAGAGAAAAACACAAATATTTTACTGAAGTTTTCTTTGGTCATGTTTGGTCGTCCCATGAAAATTGAACGGTTTCATTTATTTTACAATATAGTCTCTGATGGTACATGTAGATATATTCATCATCTAGAATGAAGCGATTAAAAAAGATTGGAGTTGTCATCACAGCTGAGGTAGAGTTTTGCAATGTCATGAAATGCCACAATTTCATTCTTTCCACTGTATAATTTGCTCTACCATTTTTTGTAATGTCCCTATCTAATCTAAGTAAGACATTAATGATATGGATCTCTACACAAAATTGTTTGTAAAACAAAATGGGACAATTCAATTTCCTCAAGAATTTCATCAATATCACAAAAATTTTCCAAGAGAATCAGAATTTGTAAGCATATAGTGAATTGAGGGTTGGGGTTGGGTGGTTGTAATATCCAAAATTTTCATTTCTTTTCCAATGACACTTTGGCAATCAAAGGGAGCTTAATTTCCTATATTTATTTATTTATCAATTTTCAACCACCATTCCATGCCCAGATAGATAGTACTGAGATTATCAATTTTCTTTTCTTTTCCTCTGCCATCTTTGCTGAGAAAACAGAGGAAGGAAACAAAATTGAAACTGTCGACCAATATTCCAGACCCAGATAGTAAGTATTGAGATAATCAAATTTTCTATTCTTTTCCTGTGCCATCTTCTTGGCAACCAAACAAGGTGGTAAAAAGGGTGAAAGTCATGAAAAGGACAGCTTGATAATATCAGACCTGGGGCATGACACCAATCTCAAGGAGAAGTGGGCCCAGAATGAATCCACCACCAGAACCCAGCAAGCCCCCAACAGTACCTCCCAAGATGCCACACAGTGCACAGAATGCAATGTGAATTGCAGTCCACTGGATTGAAGCCTCACATATTGCTTCTGTGTTCCCTGCCATTCTCCTTTTCTTATTTTCTGTGTACATTTTAACTGCTTCATATCCAAACACAACCAGTGCTATAGGGAACTGTAACAAAACAAAAAATTATTAAAATTGAGCCCATAAACAAGAAGTAAAATCCAATCAAGCAAGAAGGAAAATAATTTATTCAATGAAGTTTTCACCAAGTTGGATTGTAATACCTGTAAGCTGAAGAGTACCCAGTACCATGTACCACAAACTGATGCATCATTCTGTCATCAACCAATAAAACAAAAGCACTAAGTGTGAGAGTGAGAGAGAGAGAGAGAGAGAGAGAGAGAGAGAGAGAGAGCAATATGAGAGAGAGATGACTTGCCTTGAGGACTTGGAGAAGTAGGAAAGATACCCATACAAGCAGTAGCACCGAAATCCTTTTCAATCTAAGATTGAAACGTACTATTTGCTGAAATGTACAGAAAATGAAATTGGTTTGGTTCCTATCACTTCACAAGATTAAGGAAATAGAGAAAGGTTCTATAAAGTAGGTAATTAATGCTCACCAATGGTGTTTTCTCTTCTCTAGGAATCAATGGCTCATACTCTGTATCAATCAAAACTGTAAAAAAAAAAAAAAATAAATAAAACCTTTAAACCCAGATTAAAAAATTAAAAAAAAAAAAACCAACTCTCTTTCTTTATTTTCTTGTATGTATATATATGTTTCATACGTTCGCCACGAGAGTTCACATGAGTTTCTTGCTGCTCCGCCATTGTTTTCTGCAATTTTCAAAAACAGGAAACAGTAAAATATGTGTCATTAACAGTTCAAAAAATAAAATAAATAAAAAAAATAAAAAAAAATAAAATTATCCTAGTGAAGATATTATTACTTAACAATCGTAGATTACATCATAATTAACTGACCTTTAAAATAGTCTCTTCCTTCCACATCTCGATTCCCTTAAAAAAAGATCTTGATGACGTCCCTAATTAAATATATATAATACCAATAATATAGAAAAACAGGAGTACTTAAGGAGTGTCAACAGGGGTACGTACCAATGATTAAGAAAAGAGAATTATAAATCATGGGGATTAATTAGTGGGTTTTTATTATAAAACAGACCCAGAAAGAGAATAATGATGAGGACGGTGATGAGCCAGTAAGGGAAGACGACACTCAAGGCGACACCAATAGTAATGCCTAACATGAGCATAGGCTGGAATAGGAGAGCCAGATCATAATCAATAATGGGCACTTCCCTTGTTGGATGGGGTACTCTTACATTGTACCAAACTGATGATGCTGATGCCCCCATTATCATACCTGCAATTTCCAAAACCCATTATTAATTTCTTCAATCCAAAACAATATCTTTCATTTTTAATTCCTACCATTTATGGCTACTTCTCATAGATACAATAAAAATGCCTTTTCTACCCATTTTTCTTTATTCATATCATCATTTGTTATGTTATTAGTCTTTGTATATATATTTTTTCTTCAAGAAACTAGACTTTTGGATCACTGTAATTATTTTGGAGAGCTCGACATCAATAAGATGATTATCAAATTTATTTTCTAAAATAATTTATTTTATAATTGACCCTAAGCAGGTCACCTTAAGCAAAATTGCATAATACGATGATTAGAAGGAAAGAGAGGAGAAGAGTGATGAGCAATATATAGTATATGGATGAGAGTTACATTTAGAAAGAGCAGCAGCAGACTTAGTATCAAATCCAACAATCAAAGTAAGCATGGGAACAAAAATGCCTCCTCCTCCAACACCACCCACCGTCCCAAAAGCCGATCCCAGAAATCCTATAACCGTCGCCAATACAAGTCTCCAACTAAACTCCAAGGCCTGTTCAATTCACACAGCAAATTAACAAACCCACTAAGCAAAACATATGCACAAATATATATATATATATATATATATATATATATATATATATATATATAGAGAGAGAGAGAGAGAGAGAGAGAGAGAGAGAGAGAGAGAGAGACATACAGGCCAAACTGCAACGCTACTAGTAAATTGAGATCCATGTGGGTATTGCAATTGAAAGGTGTTTGAAGATGATAGATGAGATGGGTATAAGAGGTGGGGGTGGTGGTGGTTGTTGTTGTTGTTTGTGATGAAGAGCAGCGCAGAGAGAATAGCCACTGAGAAACCTGATAGCAGATACACCACCAATCCTAGCGTTGCCATGGCTTGCTAGACGTTAGCCTGTTACTACTGCCCAAAAATACAAGACCTGCGTGCTCTCTCTCTCTCTCTCTCTTCAATCCTCAGCACGTTACTTTCTGTTTCAAATGAAGAAGAATCTGACAATAATTCTACACACACACACAATACAATTCACCTATATATATAAAGATAGAATCGTCGTTTATGGGAACAAAGGTTTTTTGCCCCACATGCATTTAATGGCATACGAGGGGAGGATACAGACGATAGAAAGAAAGCTCATGGAAGAAGGGCGGTCACAGCTCACAAAATGATACAAAAATTAGACACGTTGCACAATATGAGTGGTTTACCATCGGTTTGTCTGGCAGGGCTGTACACGCTGGGCCCCCAGTTTTAACTCTCCGTACTGTACACGCGGCATACAAATAGATGTGGACTTGACATCTTGACAAGTTTAGAACCGTTGGATGGGCGAGGTCCACGGCAGTTGATTGATTAGATGAAGCAGCTAATAATAAACTTCCAGTCTCGCTTTATAGAAAAATCATCTTGTTGTGGTAGTGACATCAGACGATCTCAGCCTCAGGCAAAGGGTATTTCAATTTGAATTGGATACGTTTCTGGTATGGGGGATGGTAATGACAAAACATTATTATATAAATAATTAATTCTCCACTAAATTTTGGATTTATCTTTAAAAATAAATCAAAACGATTGAAAAATGTACAAAAATATTTATGTTTTTTGTTTTATTTATTTATTTATTACAATGAGCTTAACCCATCCCTCTGTTTCAACTGTATAAATCCACCCAAAAAAAATATTTATGTTTTTTGTTTTATTTATTTATTACAATGAACTTATCCTATCCCTTTGTTTCAACTATATAAATCCACTTACTCTAATTGGTACGTGATGTGTCATTCATATTACTCCCTCCGTCCTATAAAGATAGGCATTTTTTTTTTTTTTTTTGAGTTGTAGTCCATTTTGAAAAGTCAAATTATATTTCTTTTAATTTTTCTATATTATCCTTTATAATTTCAAGAATGCCTTGACATGACACCAAATGCAATCATAGAAAAAGGATAATTTTGGAAATAAAATGTAAAAAAGATACAAATCAATGCATTAATAAGTTTTCTTAACATGCATGTTTTTTGAAAAATGTCTATTTTTATGGGACGGAGGGAGTAATAAAAATATTTATTTTTATTTTTTCCGGATTATAGAGATATCAACGTTAAAGACAGGTGATCAAAGAAACATAAAATAGTGAATTAACATTTTATTTTTAAAATTAATGAAGAAAATAATGAGGTACATAATAGCATCAAGAAGGACTTTTATTTTAGACAGAAAATTTGTTATTTGATTTTCATTTTCTTTTGTTTGGTTCAAGATTTTATTCCTTTGATTATGGAATATTAAACTAGATAAAAAAATTTCTTTCTTTAATAATAAAGTTTAACTCGTGTATGAGAAATCTTTTATTTAATTTGATTATGGAATATTCCGTTCAATCCTCAATCAAGATATTTCGCAAACATCCTTTTATATGTATATATATAAAGAGTAATGTTCTAGTCAGCTACTGCTGATTTAAATATAAGTCATCTAAGCACTTACGGACATTGGATCATCTCATCACTTAAAAAAATCTCTATTCATGAGACAATCCAGTGGCCATAAGTTTTAGCTGATACTCCGTTAGGTCCCTTTTTAAAGATAACCCGCACACATTAATTGTGTTCCGCTAAAATAGCTATTCATGCATTTATTTTCCATGAAAATGGGGGTTCAATAATCAATATATTAAAAAATATAAAAAACTAGCAGGTAGAGCACTTTTGACTTGGGTAGACCAATACCTCTGCTTCATTTGCCATACTAGTTCGTCTGCAACCGCGGTTAATGGGCCAAAAATATAAGCAGTCAATAATTTATTTGTTTGGGTTTTGCTTGGTGTTTGAGAAGTTTGGGTTGTGTATATATTGTTATGTATTAGTATAAAACCTACTATTTTTTACAATCAATATTGTAAAAAACACACATATACATTCAAGGTTAAGTTTGAATTATCATTTATTTGTTTGAGTTTTGCTTGGTGTTTGAGAATACGTATAAAATTACGAAACAATACATATAAATTTCATCTAGAGTAATTTTTTATTTGTTGATTTTTTGAATTAGAAACCATAAAAAAGGAAACGAATTGAATAAACAAAATATTACCTTCCTAATCTCTTTCAAATTTAAAACTGTAATGAAATATAAAAAGATAAAAAAATGGCTATGAAAAAAATATTGACTTTCATCAATTAATTAGTAAAACAGAAAAATCTATTGGGTTATTGAAAAGTCTTATGCACTTAGTGGGTTATTAGACATATATGAGAGACTTTTAACTAAAAAAATCCTTATTATTTTTCATTTTAATTTAGCTGTTTGCAAATAAGAATTTCTAATTCATTAAACAATAATATTAAATTTGAAGTTACCCTAAAGAGGAATGCAATTGTAAGAATTGTCATTTGGAGACAGGACAGACTTGTGCCCAATAAAAAAATAATTAGCTTTCCATGAAAGGAAAAGGCACGGAAGGAAAGCAAAGGACAGCCTTCCAAAACGTGATGGTTTTCCGTTTTCCTTTCTTTTAAGTTTTAACACCTGTGGATCTTCTTAATTAAACCAATTACTAACACGTGTTATTTTTATATATAATTAAATATAAAGGGTGAAACAAAGGTCAGTTCAAACAAAGTTACCCATCGCATTATAAAATTCGTTTGTATTATATTTTGTTGTGTATTCTATTCTACATGCATTGTACCAGCAGAATTTTGTAAAATATGTATATTAAAATAATTAAATATGGTATAAACAATTGAATATGGTACCAGCAGAATTTGTGTATGGTCAATTATATAATAAATTTTAAAAAACTGATTGTTGAATTATATATACATCTTATCAACTCCATGCTTACTAAAAATCACAGGAATCCAATAGTGGATTACTGAAGAAATAGATTGGGAAAATTTTGTGATATTTTAAAGAATAAAAAAGTCACAATTTTTTATAATGAAATTTTTCGAAAACAAACTGTTGGATTACTGTGATTTTTGATGATCATGAAATTTATAAGAAGAGTAACTAATCCGGCCAATTGTTAGTTTCTCAAAATTTATTTCGAAATTATTCTTATGGAGGCCACTTTACACAACTTTGTATAAAGTTCACTTTATAACGGACTCTGTGATAGTATAAATAATGCAATTAAAATGTTGAAATATTTAAAATTATTTACAAATGTTAAACGAAAAGTTTGAGAATTCAAAATTATAGAAAATAATATTAAATCAATTAATATATTACATAAATTTTATATTATAAAATTTTAAAAAATATTAGCAAAATTGTAATTTTTTTTTTTTTTTTAAAATAGAGTGTAATTATATGGTATTTAATTATTTGAAAAATTATATTCTACCTAAAAATGAATTATTATAGAAATTTTAATTTAATGAAGAATTATTGTGATTAGTGTATTTTATGAGACCAAGAGTACTAGATAATTTCAATTAAATTGAGAAAATTGTTACTATATATATGAGTGATGAAATTTTATGGAATTATGCTCACATTTAAAAAATTGAGTTGAACTTAAAGATGAAATAGAATTAACAAGCCTTCTATTTTGATTGGTGAAATTTTATGAGATCATATCGATCCATTACTAACACCACCATGACTAGACAATTGTGGTATTGTGTATTCCTAGTTTCGATTTTGGAAAGAATGAGAAGTTAAGAAGAAGATTGTAAAATTTGTTTAAAAAAAATTCATTTGCATTTGGCTTGAGGGATTAATTCATTCCTAAAAATGGGATTTCATTCCCAATTCCTGTATATGATTTTGGTAAGCTATACTACTTGGGTATGCTTCTCTCCAAAGCGGATTGCAGTTCCCGGAAAAAGGGAAAGTGGATGTAAGCTTGATTGAGTATGGGAATGGATTTGCATGTTTGGAAATGGATTTTATAAATTTTTTAAATGATCCTCGTGTCCTCTCTTTCTCTACCTCTTGAAAATTTATTCCACCCTCGTTCTCCATCACTAATGGTTTGTTTGTTTTGAGGGAATAATGGGAGGAAGAGAGGTGGAAAAGGAAGGCTTTTGCTATCGCCTCAAAATTGGACGGATGAATGGAAGGTTGAGAGATTTTTTTGGTAAAAAGATGATATTGTCCTTTATTAAAAAAAATTTCATAATATACTTTTACTTTTTCATATATGGGTAAAATAGTAACTTCATGTCTTTAATCATTTCCCTTCTTCTTGCCTACCAAACACAAGGCAGAAACCTTCTCTTCCATCAATTATACCAAACATACATAAATGAATAAACATTTCCTTTCTTTGAGAAAGAAAAGTCCATCCCTCCTATTTTTATTCCTTCAATTTTTCTATTATTCCTACCAAACGGAGCATAAATGTTATTTCTTTATTAGGCAGTAGGAAAAATCAGAAATG
The DNA here is from genome assembly GCA_017140935.1 of Hamamelis virginiana. Taxonomy (NCBI): domain Eukaryota; kingdom Viridiplantae; phylum Streptophyta; class Magnoliopsida; order Saxifragales; family Hamamelidaceae; genus Hamamelis; species Hamamelis virginiana. The sequence goes on along the minus strand of JAESVK010000087.1, from coordinate 457,139 downwards.
AAATTCTGATTATGAGTTGTGAAGCGAAATATAGAAGGATGTGGATAACTGGAAGGGTGAGAGAAAGAGAGAATGGATGGCAACCAAAAGCAGTCGTTTTTTTCAAATTTGAAAGGCTGAGGCCAAAAAAAAAAAAACAGAAGAAAAAGAAACCAATATTAAAAATAAAAATAAAAGTTGGAACTTACCTTGGTTTGATAATTTGGATCTCCAAGTGATGAAATCAAGGGTTAGTGCTGACTTATGCCCACCATCCTGACACACCCTCTCTCGATTGGTTTATTCTCTCGTACCCAAAAAGATTCTCTTTCCAATCCTTTAGAAAGTGATGAAGATAGATGAATTAAGATACGTATTGCATTTGACATGCAGTATATATATATATAATGAAAAACACCTGCAGTACTAGTGTGCAAGGCCTTCTTTTATTTTATTTATTTATTTATATTTTTTAAGTTATACTAAGAAAATTTAAAAAAAAAAAAAAAATGTTACTCAATAATGTGGTGATAGTTGGCATGTGGGTCAAGGTCATTGTGGTCCTGACCACCTTAGCTTTGAAATTAGTTGGCTTATTGTTCCTTTGTTTTCAACCTTTTTAGCCATTAATTATGGTGGGTTTGAGTCCCATTTACGAATTTGATGTGCTACTATACAAAATCTTCCTTCCATCTTTATCTTCATTATCACTACTTTTTTTGAGACCTCTTTTTCTATTTTTTTTTTTTTTTGGGTGTGTGCCCAAATTTGTGTAACGTCAACTTCAAAAATTGGTGAATTACATGCAAGTCCCTCCTAAAGTGGGATACTTGCTTAGATTTGTACAATGTTTTGAGGCCACATTTGGTTCATCAAAATGGGTGGACCAGATTGTGAATCTTATTCCTATTTAGGTAAATTATTCAGTTTGGTTTGTGCTTTTTTTTTTTTTTTTTTTAGTATTTGAAAATGAAATGTTAAGAGAGCGATGGAGATATTTAGAAACATGGTTATCTAAAAGACTAAAACACAAGTTTAGGTCGACTTGTTGTAGGATTTATTCAGGAGTCAACCAGTTGGACTGGTTGCAGCCCTATTAGAGTACAAAACAAACAAATATAAAATTTCAAATTAATTTGTAAAATTAATTTGATCTATCCCCACCTTATTATTTACTTTTTATGTAGTGAAATTTACTTCTAATTTATTACATGGACCAAATGACTGGTAATTATGTCATCGATTTGCGAAATTGGATGGCAACTATGTAAATAATTCTACCAACCCCACTCCTTGTGTCATCATCCGCCACCCTTCACTGTCTATCATAACCACAACTACCACCATTACTCATCACTGTAAATCATCACTCATTATTGTGAAGGCCGAAGCTATTAAAAGGGTGGAGGCTGTATCTCATTTCCTATATTTCTATTTACACCTCTCTCGATCAATTCCTATTTTTTTGCCAGAAAATCAATCAATCAATCTTTGAATTAAGATAAAAAGACAAATAACCAACTAAAGTTCTTCTCTCTATGAACTAAATTCCTACCTTGCATGATAATGTTTTTCATAAAAAACAAAAATGAAAGAAAGAGACATAAATTGTTTGTGGTGGTCATGTACTGCACATTTGGTCATGTGCAAGTTGTAATTGCACCCTTTTTTTGAATCTGCATAAATTAATGGTCCCGGCATGAGAATCATATCACTTTTATGATCATATGGTAGGGTTAAAGACAGCACAGGCCGGCTGCTTTTACTCTGTACCAATTCAAGTCTATATCTTCTTGTCCTAATCTGACTGAAAGCTTCCTGACAACTATAATTATAGTGGAAGAAACTAAGTACTGCTTTAACACCATTGTATATATGTGACAAATTAAGCTTCTTTATGTAATCAACCATGTGCATTTTTTCCAGCAACCACCCTAGCTTGAGGAGATTCGAATAAAGCTATTTAACTCACTAATCCTACTGCTGATTTAATTCTTTGCGAATATGAGTTTTGACTAAGTGGTTCATGCTTTCTTTTTTTCTCTTCTTTTTTAATATGGGATGAAGTTCTAGATTTTATTCCTCATGAATGAGAATTAGCTCATTTGTTGCTCCCATGCATTTCCCATTAACCTTAAGAATTTATATCATGCTCCGAAGAAAAGTTAATTTACATAAATTACTTTATTTAAATTATGGAAAAAACGATTTACTCACTTAGGCGATCACTAATTGAGATTATAAATGAGCTGAGTCGACTCGAGTAATAAACTACTTATAAATGACTCACTAGATAAATTTACGGATTCAACCAATAAAAAAAAAAAATAAGCTTAATTAACTTATTTATTATTTTGTTTTTTTTTTTTGTTTTAATTTGTTTTTGGTTTAGAAGTCCATTGGACTTATGTGTTACACAAAAGGAGCTTCTCATTTCCCTTAAACTCTCCCCCACTCTAATGAAGGTGGGACTTGAACCTAGGTTTCTATTACAGCGATCAAGAAACTTTATCATTGGAACATTCATGTTGTAACCTAGATTCAAGAGATACTTGATGCGAAAGAACAAGATAGAAGAGATGAACTGGTGAAGTATAATTAGTTCCATATATCGGTTGATTATAAGGCTCCACCGGAAGCGTTCTTAAAGCCCTCAAGAGTAATCTTGATATGAAAGAATTGAACAAGATGGATTAGGTGAAGTGTTAGTTCAATATACTTTTTCTCATATGGCTTGATTATAAAAGATTCCACCAGATGCAAAATTATGCAGCTTCCACCAACTACGAAGGGATTTGGAAAAAACCAAACAATGATGAGAGAGAGAGAGAGAGAGAGAGAGAGAGAGAGAGGGAAAGGGAGGAAAATTGCACGTCCTGATTGAATTATTTAATTTGTAGTTTTGTACATGATTAAAAAAAGATTCTTGTACATGTGAACGTGGCATATGTTGTCAAGTCTATTGTCTGAGTACGGACAGAGTGTGTTAAAAATAAAGTTGCAAATCCCTGTCTCATTACTTTCCATTTCTTTGTAAGAACATCTGGTGATTATGATGAATAGTGGCTTTATTCTAAGCTGAGAGTTGAAAGAATCCTTCTAATTATATATAAACTAGTGAAAGTTTTGGAGGCTCCAATAAGGGAGTTCTAGTTTAGTGCAAGTGCTCCTTAGCCTCTTACAATCACAACAAAACAGGGAGCATATATATTACAAGGATTAATCCTAGTAATTTTAAAAGAGAACTTTGTGGGTTAGAATAGTTTATCTTGATACTTATATTTAAGCAAAATTAAAGATCATAATTTCAACTCCCCCTCAATAGGGCCAGCCGCCGTGCAATTTTGCAGACTAGGTGGTGGCCCTACTAGTGTAGGAGCATTTCCTTGTTGGAGTAGGGTGGGCCTTATGGGTAGGAGGCGCTTGCTTGGGGTCCAGGAGATCTTGATTGAGACACTAGGGTCTATGGGATAAATGGATTTAATTTCACACTCCTATCAGCTGCGGCTTTTGGGAATATTGGTTAGAACACTACATCAAATGGTATGGAAGGTCTCATATTTGAGTCTCCTCACTCGCCTGAGTAGGGTGGGCCTTAGGGGTAGAAGGCCCTTGCTTGGGATTCGGGATATCTCGTTTGAGACGTGAGGGTCTGTTGGATAAAGAAATTTAATCCCACGCTTCTATCAGCTGTGGCTTTTGGGTGGCCAAGTGAGATGGATAAGACGAAAAATAAGCATTTTGGGTAGGGATTTGTTAAATTGTTATGTATTTAACCATGGAGTATACTAGGCTAATTAAACTCTCATGAAATCTTGTGTAGTTGTAAGACAACTCAGAATTACAAATTATTAGTCTTTAGTTTAAAGGAAGTGTTAGGTGTTGGTACATTTTGGAAATATGGAAAATAATAGAGGGCAAAGCGGTCTATATCACTTCTTATGTGGGACTCACTCTCAATATTTAGATGCACTGCTTTGAACCTGCTGCACGTACATAGAGTCTGAAAATAAAAGTACTTTTGTGAATTATTACAGTAATTATTGATGCAGATTTATTTATGTTTTATAATTTGAGCTTATCACCCGTGAATCTCTTTCTTCTTGGTTAACCCAAATGCACTGTTACAAAATTATTAAATTATTGCAGAATCTAGCTACATCTTCATAAATAATTTATCTCTCTCACACACACACACACACATATATCTATATCTATATATATATATATATATATATATATATAAGTGTTCTAATCAGGTACCCGACTTTAAGTAAAGTCAGTTAAGAATCTAAGTCCTTGAATTCTCATTCACTTAATGGATGATTCATCTCAAGATTCCAATATAAGGGTTTGTGTTCTTAACTGACTTTAGTTAAAATTAAGTACCCCTGACTAAAATATTTTTCTATATATATATACACACAGTAAGTCTCTTATGTTATAAGGTATACCTCGCACAACATTATGTAAAATGTTCTCTGTATGGTTAATTATAGAATAGATTTTGAAAAACTATATAAAATTCTTACAAATTTTAATCATTCTTGACTATTCAAAATATTGTTCCAAATTTTTTGAATTATTCTTAATAATAATAATAATGGAACGATAATGCATCCTTCTTTAACTCTTTTAACTATACTTTTACTGTCATAGCCATTCTTGAATTATTATTATTATTATTTATTTTCAATTCCAGATATTTTCTAGATTAACTCTTTAACTCCAGACTAATACCAAGCCTTCCCAACTCCCATATTTGTCACTATGCCTTACTTTGGCTTTTAGTGCCTCAAACACAAATTCCAAAAAATAAAACATCATTTTCACAACATATATATATATATATATAGAAGCAAATAATATAAATCAGAATTTGGTATTAGATGAATAGAAAGATGAGATTCTAATGCAGTACGTGTTTTGTGGAAGCGACAATATGAAAACAAGTGTTGGACGAATGGGCGTACCTGTCCTTGAATTGATTCAAAAAGTCGCAGTCCTTTGGCCCGCCCTTCGTCTTCTTCTCATAATTAAAACCTCCTTATACACGAGAGAGAGAGAGAGAGAGAAGCCCTTTTTGGGACGAAGGGAGAGAGAGAGAGAGAGAAGCCCTTTTTGGCACGACCTTCGTCTTCCTCTCAAGAAAAGCCTACACGAACACACAGAG
>JAESVK010000087.1:357863-376691 GCA_017140935.1 Hamamelis virginiana | reverse complement strand
AGGTAAGCCACAATAAGAGCATTACCCAGAAAGGTATCTTCTTGAAGTTTAAGAATCGAGGCATGGACCGCCTTGGCAAGCTCTGCATCGCGATAGCGAACCGATAAGTGAAGCAAATTAACATAGTCATCGAAGAGAGGGTCAGTGGTAGTAGATGAAAGAGACTCTAAAAGGAAATGAGGTTTAAGAGGTTGAATAAGTTGGCGGGAGGAGAGCGAGGGGCGAGGGGTTGAGAGGAATTGGGTGGTGGAGGAAGGAAGGTGGGGGTGAAATTTGGTTTTAGAGAGAGAGAGAGAAGAGAGTGATGATGGTGGTGGCGGTGATGGAGGAGGTGGTGGTGATTTTGAAGAATAGTGAAGTAGTGGTGGGTGAGTGTGGAAGAGGGTATGGGATTGAGGAGGAGAGAGAATAGGGAATTGAGGAACAGAAGAGGGAGAGATGACAGCCATGGAAGAAAGGCGCCAAACATAGCCTCCTCTTGGAGCTCCGGTTTATGTCACTTTGATAAGATGCTTTTGTAGCACGCGTCTTCAAAGGCTAGCCAATGAACTTAACGTGGCTAAAGGGCGGCATTCAGAGCACTCACACTTTAAGGGGGTGTTTGGCAATCACAGAAATCGGTTTTACCGGATACAAAGTTGGTCCAAATCTTTAGAAAGAGTGTTTGGTAAGTTACATGTATGGTTCTCAGTTGTTTAAATTTGGGGGTAAAAGCCGGCCTGAATTGTTCCAATGCGGAGGTGGTTTTCAAGAAAACCAAATATCCTTTTTGTTTTCGGAAATCGCAAAAGCTCTCGTTGCAGTGTTGCACACGTCTCCTTGTGTTCTCCCTCTCCTTCTCCTCTCTCTCTCTCTCTCTCTCTCTCTCTCTCTCCTCACAATTGCACGAATAGAAATTTGCAATGACAAGAACAAGTTCAGTGGGGATGCATCATTTTCAAGATTGTCAGTATTTGAAGCCATCGTCCTCATCTTTGCTCTCTATTTATCCTTTCTCTGTTGTGGTTGTCATTTTGAATGGAAGGCAAACTGCTATAATGGTGTTCGTGTCTCCCATCATGTACTGTGTTCTTAGAATTTTACATGGAGGGAAACAAAGAAATGAAGAGATTTATAGTGCGCCCCTGCTAGTGTTTTCTAGATTACATAGGAAAGGGGGGCATATTTACAACAGCAATATGTATACAAGGATGGTAGCCAGAGCCGGCCCTGAGGGCAGGACTAATAGGCAATCGCCTTGGGCATCAGTATTTTAGGAAAATTTAGGAGCATTAAATTTGGTCTTATTAGTGATATACTACATAGGCAATCAATTTTTATTCAAGGGCAGCCCAAAGGACCAAACATCAATATACTACATATGTTCTACTATTTAGCTTCTATTTTTTGTTGTTGCATTTTTCTTTATATTATAATTTTTGTTAATTTCTTGGTATCATTGTTTTATGTATATTTGACACATTTATGAAAAATATAGTTGAATTATATTCATTTTAATGGAATTATATTCAAAAGTTCTAATGAAATCTTGTTTATTAGTTTGATATATTTGTAATGATGATAAGAAGTTTCAGGTGAGCCTTTTGAAAACTCTTCATGTGAATTGATTGTTTATTTGTTTGATATATTTATAAGGAAAATTCCATTCGTCCTCTCTTTTTGTCTTCCCTTGTGCATCTGACCAACTTGGAACAATTATCACTAGAAATCGACCGTTGGATTTGATATTTCACTTATACTTATATATCATGAATGCAAAAAATTATATTGATCCAATGGTCGGTTTTGCAATTTTGAAAAAACAAATTGTAAAACTAATGAAAAAATTGTGAAAAACTATCACATTCTATTTTTTGAAAAACCAACCATTAGATCAATGTGATTTTTTGTATTCTTCATACGATTAAGTGGAGCATCAAATCCAACAGTCGGTTTTTCAAAATAACTGTTTCAACTTTCAAGTTGGTCAAATGCACAAGGGAGGACAAAAAAGAGAGGACAAAAAGGATGGACGAAAAGAATTGTTGTATTTGTAATGATGATATGAGGTTTGGGATGAGCCTATTGAAAACCCTCCTTGTGAATTGGTTGTTGTAGGTCTTCTTTATTAGTTTAATTATATTTGTAATTATGATAGGAGGTTTGAGGTGAGCCTATAGAAAACCTTTTTTCTGATTTGATTGTTATAGGTTTTAGGTTCTTTTATATACAGAAGTGCTGTTATCAGGGGCACAGGTGCCATCTTCTAGAGTCATTTGTTGAGCATAATTTGAAACTGACCGTTGGATTTGATGCTCCTTTCATGTATATCTTGTCGGCCAAAAATCACAGTGATCCAACGGTTGGTTTCTAAAAAAACCAACTGTGAAAAAATGGTGACATTTCAAAGAATAAAAAACCCACAGTTTTTCAAAGTTACATTTTTTCAAAAACCAACTGTTGGATCACTGTGATTTTTTACAGGCATGATATACATGAAAGGAGCATCAAATCCAACGGCCAGTTTTCAAAAAAATGTTCAACAAGTGGCTCTAGAAGAGGACACCTAGTGCACCTGATAACAACATTTCTGCTTTTATATATATATAATGGTGAATAGATAGGAGTTTCGAGGTGAGCATATTGAAAACTCACTTTGTGAATTGATTGTTGTACATTTAGCTCATGAGAAATTTAGGATAAATAACTAAAATTTTACACGCTTTTTTTTTTTTTGGTTAATATATAGTAGGGGCAACATTTTAGAAGCCCGCCTAGGGCATCCAAAATCTCAGGGCCGGCCCTGATGGTAGCCAAAGAAAGCTTGAAAGTGCAAATCTTGTTACTGCAAAAGTGAATTCTATCTCTCTCTCTAAAATGTTAGTGTGTACCAATTAAGTTGGGTGATTGCACGTTTTGGGGCTCGGGATGGGTGTGAATTGGGAGGAAGTTTTGAGCATTTGGGGGTTGGATACCTATCAAATGGGACGATGGTGAACCAAACAACATTCAAGAGAAAACCATGACATAATTTAATTTTTGACAAACAGGTAATAAATTCAAAACAGTTCAAACATAATTTGGTTAAACAAAAACTGAATAATGAAATTGGTTCTGAACTAGTTTTTAGGATTCCCAAACAGTCCCAAAATTCCACCCTTTAGCCACGTTAAGTTCATTGTTTAACTGACATATGTTTATTTTTTTATCTTTTACCTTCCACACTTTAATTTATCTAAATGTACGCTACAATGCACACTTTAAAGTAACACTACAAGTGATGACATGGTATAAATAAAATAGTTTAATGATTTCAATTACAATTAAGAATCGTTAATACATTTTGAATTTAATTTAATTTTTTTTTAATTTACTAAATTAATATTTAATATTTAGTTTTCAAATTATAATATTTAATTTTTATATTATAATTTATTGGCTCGCTAATAACTTTAATATTCAAATAAATAAAAATAATTTATTTATAAAAATACAATTCAATAAATTGTTTAAATTAGATTTTAAAATGACTTTTAACTCATTTAATTTTGATTTAATTACATTTTTAATTTAATTAAATAAGTTTTATTTACTAAATTCTAGCTAATAGTATTTAAATTAAAACCATTAAAAAATTATTTAAATTTTTTTGACACATCAATTATTATTTCTAATTTAAATTTTATTTGATTAATTTCCACCTACTTCCAACGGCTATATTCTCACCCACCTCCAACGGCTATATTTCAATCTTATATAAACATGTCATTTTTTCTTCTTGTAACTCATCATTTTCACTGTCTACTACAACTTTAACATCAATTTGTAACAGTTCTAATGACTTCTTCATCACAATTTTCTCTTTCAAATGATTCAGGTTCTTCAAATTCTTCATCCGATGAAAGCTCATCTGATGGTGATCGGATCTAAATAATGGAGTAGTCTTTGGGATTGAAAACTTGACCTACAGCAAAAGATACCATAGCAGATCCAATTCCTTTCAATATCTTGGTAAACCTAAACAGATATGTAAAATGTGTAAGAATTTTATTTTAAAATCCATGTGGACTGCCATTGATTAAATATTTTATATTTTATAAAAACCTGGATTTGTGATAAATTGTTAATGTGATGTACCGGACTCCCGATTAAAAGTGTGAGTTCTATTGTACATATGGGTTATGGTGCACCTTAGTCACATAGGATCACATGAATCTTAAGATATGGATGGAATGTGTAGGGCATTATGATAAGATTCATGTATGGTGATTAACATTTGGATTCATGTATAATCATTTAATATTGATTCATGAATTAACAAATTAATTCATGAATATGACACATTGACTTCCTTAGTACATGAATCTTGAAAAAGAATGGATAAGTCACAATGGGAAGACTTATCATATTCTTCTCCTACTCTCACACATCAAATTCTTATCTCTATTCAGTTTAGTCTTGTCTCATTGATAGACAAAGAGTGTTAGTGTATGTAAAGAGTGAAAGACCACTGCTAGCTTAAACCAAGTTGGTTTTAAAGTTCTGAACTATTTACCAATGGAAACATCAGGTATGCACGTGTAATTTAAATTTAATATATGAGCAAGCTTATGAATTTAGCAAATAAGAAATCTATTATGTATTTAGAATTATATATTTACATTTGGTATCAGAGCATATTTGCTTAAGTTCATAGGCTGTCAAAGTTCAATACACATGCTTTTTCATCTATGTGTGTCATGGCCTCTTGGAGAATCCTAAACATCAATACATTGTGTGAATTACATAATAATTTATGTACAAATTATAAAAAAATTTGAAGACATTTTTATCATAAATAAATAAATAATACACACACGCACACACGTGCACACACGCACACCCCTCTGCACAATTTCTAAATGTTTAATTATTCGTATTTGGAAATTTGATACATTTTAGTATGACTTTTGGTTTTTCACCCTCACAATTGTTTTCACATGTAACTATAAGCACGTATCATTATGCAAACATGTGATATAATACGAATTATTATTATTATTATTATTTGTTATGCTATATTACATTCTACAGCAATCCAATACTAAGGGTCCTATTGGTTGATTGGTTGGGTAGCCGCCAAAGCAGTCCATTCATGAAAGCCATAGGATTTTCTTGGTCTAAGGTATTTTGATTGCAAATTGCATTGTTTGTATTATAACTAGCGGTGGTTGGCCCAAACGAAATCATTACTTATTTACATACAAATAATGGCACATTGTAATCTATGAAAATATATTAATTAATAAGGATTTTTCTGCCCAAAGGTATTGAATCTTTTTGTAATCAATATGTTTCTTACAGGTTAGCAATGTGATAAAGTTGGTGGACTAAACTTATTACAATCTTCACCCAAATGAGAGGTTATAATAGTGTGGATTGGACCCCATAAAGCTCATAAGGATATTAGAGCATAAAGTTTATGCCTTTAATGATTTATTACAATTGTTCGAGCATAGCATTCATATCATTTTATTTCTTTGTCTTCAGCTTTGAATGTGTCTATTGCTACTAGCCAACTATCTTTCATTTTGACCTTGAATGGAACCAACTTTAAAAAATGGAAGCAAAACTTAGAAATTGTACTTGGGCTTATGGACCTTGACTTAGCACTTAGAGAGAATGAACCTCCAAAGCCAACTATGGTAGTAAAATCAAAATATGAGAAGTGAGAAAAATCAAACCGTATGTGCCTTCTAATTATGAAAAGGTCCATGTCTAATATCGTTCGTGGTGGAATTCCTGATAGTAGAAATGCAAAACAATTCTTAGATGTTGTGGGACAGAAGTTTCTAGAATCTGACAAGGCCGAAATAGAGCCTAAAGAGTACCTTAACTAGACTTAGATATGAAGGTTACGGGAATGTGCGTGAATACATCTTGTGAATAATTGACCTAGCTTCTAGACCGAAATCCTAAATGTAGCCATTGACAATTCATTTCTTGTTTACCTAGCCCTTAATTCTCTTCCATCACTATATAATCAACTTGAGGTGACCTATAATACCCAAAAAGAAAAATGGAATCTTAATGATCTTATCTCTGTTTGTGTACAAGAAGATGATAGAATTCGTCGTGAGAAAGGTGAGATTGCAAATTTGCTACAACATGGTCAAGAGAATATGTGTTAAAACCATAATAGGAGACCTCATGGGAATAAGGAAACAATAAGAAACAAGGTCCTAACCTTAATGCACCCTAAGGCTCAAAGATTAATAAAAAGAGTATTAAATGTTTCCATTACAAGAAGGCGGGCATATGAGGAAGGAATGCCACAAATTCAAGGCCTAACTTGAAAAGAAAAAGAATGGTAATTTCTTAGCTGTAGTTTGTTTTGAGTCTAGGTTAATTGATGTACCTTATGATTCTTGGTGGATTGACATTGGATTTTCTATTCATGTCACAAATTCCTTACAGGGATCCATCACTAAGAGAGTGCCAACCAAGGATGAGGTGAATGTCTTCGTAGGAAATAGCGTGAAAGCTGCAATTAATTCTGTAGGAGTTGTTAGAATACAGTTACAGTCTGTTTTTTCTTTTGATTTAGTGGATGTTATTTATGTACCCTCAATGAGAAGGAATTTAATTTCTATTTCTAAACTTGTCTTGTATGGATTCTCATTCACATTTAATAAAAGTGGTTTTAGTTTGTTTCACAATTCTTCTATGGTTGGAAATGGTTGTCTAGTTGATGGATTATAGAAGTTAGATTGTGTCAATTCTTTCATTTCCATGAATGTTGAAAATTCTAAATATAATCAAATAAAAAATGTTAAGGCATCATCCATGCTTTTGCATAAGCATTTAGGTCACATCTCAAAAGAGAGAATTGAGAGATTGATTAAAGAAGGTATTCTTGGCCCATTGGATTTTGGAGATTTTGGTGTTTGTATTAATTGTATCAAAAGAAAATTCACCAATCTTAGGAAAAAGGATCGACCCGTAGTTAATGACTCTTGGAAATTATTGACATTGATATTTTTGGTCCTTCTCCTACTCCAAACCTAAGTGGCATTGTTATTTTATCACTTTCATTGATCACTTTTCTCGATATGGTTATGTTTATTTAATCAAAGAAAAGTCTAAAGCTCTTGATGTCTTTAAAGTCTTTAAGGCCGAGGTTGAAAATCAATTAGATAAGAAAATTAAGATTGTGCAGTATGAACATGGAGGTGAATACTATGGTAGACATGGTGAGTTTGGTTAATATCCACGTCCTTTTGTCTTGATAATTCAAGAGTGTGGGATTGTAGCTCAATACACCATGCCTGGAATATTAGAACATAATGGTGTTGCTGAAAGGCACAACCGTACTTTGAAGGACATGGTGAGAAGTATGATTTATAATTCAAACCTACATGAGTCGATGTGGGGCGAAGCTCTTAAAATGGCTATCTATATCTTGAATAGGGTTGCTAGTAAGTCTATACCTAAAACACCTTTTGAGCAATGGACCAATAGGAAACCTAGCTTAAACTATCTTCGTGTTTGGGGATGTAGGGATGAAGCTAAGCTTTATAACCCACAAGAAAAGAAGCTTGATCCTAGAACCATGAGTTATCATTTCATTGGATTTCCTGAAAGGTCTAAAGGATATAGATTCTACTGTCCCGGTTTAGGCACTAAGATTATGGAGACAAATCGTGCAAAGTTTATTGAGGAAAATGGCAAAATTGAGCTCGCAACATTAATTTTGAAGAAAACCATTTGATTGTTCCAATGGAGATTGTATCTAATGAACCATTGGGTGATGTGGAAAAAGATCAACAGCTAGTAACACAAGAGGAAAGGGAGCACCCAGCTGTTCGACGCTCTAAAAGAATTCGAAAACCAGCTTTATCTCAAGATTGTGTCATCTATTTACAAGAAGGTGATTTTGATGTTGGAAAGGAAAAAGATTCACTGAGTTTTAATGAGGCTATTGCTAGTTCAAAATCATCTAAATGGTTTGAAGCTATGCAAGATGATTTAAAATCTATGAGCACTAACAAAGTTTGGAATCTTGTTAAAATTCCTGATGGTGTTAAACCAATTGGTTGCAAATATTAAGGAAATAATGTAGTCAACTATTGATGAGTTGTAAATTATCTATTTTTGGGATGTAAATATTCTGTCCATAGATAGCTTTAAGTATTTTAAGCAACTAGTGGTAGATTATGCACTTTCATAATATTCTGTACATTGTATATATTAGTATTCTCTCATAATGAAATATTGCTAAGCCATTTTTCCTCAAACTCTATTCTTCTCAAAGTCTCATATGGTATCAAAGCACTACTAAAAACTCTCACGAGTTTGATTGCTCCTCTCCAAAAAATGGCTGACTCTCAAACTACTCCCATCTCTAAAAATTCATCCAGCACTCCCTCTAATCAAGACCGTCCCACCATCATCAACCCATTTGATAATACTTCTTCCCTCATCTCTATCAATACTACCTCTCAAATCTCCATTAAATTTACCTCATTAAATTATACGTCCAGGCGCTTCCAATTTCATGCAGTTCTCATAGGGTATGACCTTATGGGATTTATAGATGGATCCAAGCCTTACTGCTCACCCACCATTCCAACCACAAATGACCCCAATCCAAATCCAGATTATTCACTTTGGGTTCGTCTGCTATTGCAGGTTCCATTTCACCCAATCTTGTTCCTTTTATTGCCTCTGCCCGCACATCACGTGAGGCATGGAATATTCTAGCCAACACATACACCAAACCTTCTTGAGGCTGACTCACTCAATTGAAAGAAGATCTTCGCCTTCTCACCAAAGGCACACAGTCCATTACAGACTTCATACAACATGTCAAAGTCATCGTCGTTGAACTTACTATGCTGAATAACCCTGTTGACAATGATAATCTCATATTAAAAATCTTAGGTGGTCTTGATGAAGACTACAAAGACCTTTGTTCGGCCATGCATGTTCGTGAAAGTCTTGTTACGTTTGATGAGTTGCATGAAAAAGTCATCAATTTTGAAGCGCATCTCAAGTATGAAGCACGAAAGAAATCCAACTTTCCAAACATGCCCGCTTCTGCTAACCCTACGCAAAAACCATTCCATGATCCACACCCAAAACAAACATCAAACCACCCATACTATCCACCAACAAATAACAAAAACCACCCCCTTCTTCCAAAACTCATCCTCATTTCCATCCCATCCACACCATCCTTCAACCACACAACCTTGTCCATACCTTGGCAAGTGTCAATTGTGTACCCAACAGAGCCATTCTGCAAAACGTTGTCCCACCTTCATATACATGCCTTGGTCTCCTCAACCTCTACCCCACCTCTATAAAAATCTCTCCTACTCTCCTCAAGCCCATTTTGCCACTCCTCAAGAATACCTAGTCGGTCCTCCTGCACCCTTTGAAACTGAATGGCTTCTAGACTTCGGTGCATCTCACCATGTCACGTCCGACCTCCAAAATCTATCTCTTCATTCTGAGTACCCTGTCACTGAGAACATACATATTGGCGACGGCACTGGCTTACCTATCACTCACAGCGGTTCAACCACACTACCACTTTCTTCTTTATCCTTTATTTTACAAAATGTTTTGTGTGTCCCTTCTATGACAAATAATCTTATTTATGTTTCTCAATTTTATTCCAATAATAATGTGTCTGTTGAATCTTTACCATCTTCCTTTTATGTGAAGGACCTTCGCACGGGGGCACACTGATGCAAGGAGCAACTAAAGATGGCGTTTATGAGTGGCCGCGTACATCACCAAAAACAAAGCTTGTTAACGCTACAAGGCACGACTCGTTGCCAAAGGTTTTCACCAACGTCCGGGCATTGATTACCATTAGACGTTTAATCCTGTCATAAAACCGACCACTGTTCGTCTTGTCACAAGTCTCGCACTCTCCAAAGGATGGTCTCTCAAACAATTGGATGTTAATAATGTCTTCCTTCATAGGCACTGAAATGAAGATGTTTACATGAGTCAACCCTCGGGCTTCATTGATAAGAACAATCCCACCCATGTGTGTCACCTTAAAAAGGCTCTTTATGGATTAAAACAAGCCCCTCGAGTTTGGTATCATGAACTTCACCAATTTCTATTATCCATTGGTTTTGTCAACTCCAAGTCTGATACCTCTTTATTTCTATATAACCATATGCATCTAACCGTGTATCTTTTAGTGTATGTGGATGATTTGATTCTTATAGGTAACGACGACTGTGCTCTTGGAAAATTCACCAACCAACTTGCGACAAAGTTTTCCATCAAAGATCTTGGCAACTTATCATACTTTCTCGGCGTTAAAGGCATTCCCTCCCCTCATGGCATTCTCTTGTCCCAACACAAATACATTCACGACCTATTGGAGAAGACCAACATGCTCAATGCCAAAGATATTCACACTCCCATGTCCCCCAATCACATGCCCAGTCTCTATGATTGCACCTCACTCTCCAATGCAACAGAATATCTTTCCATTGTTGGTGGCCTACAATACTTATCACTTACGCACCTAGACATTGCCTTGGCTAGCAACAAATTATCTCAATTTATGCATTGTCCAACCACCCAACACTGGTCCGCCGTCAAAAGATTACTCCGCTATCTTCAAGGTACCATCCATCATGGTTTATTTTTTCACCGAAATTCTCCCTTGTTACTCCATGGATTTTCAGACGCAGATCGGGCCGGTAACCCATATGATTGAACCTCCACCAGTGCTCACGTCGTGTTTCTTGGTTATAATTCTATTTCATGGGGTTCAAAGAAACAATGCAATGTTGCTCGTTCTTCCACTGAAGCTGAGTATCGCGCAGTTGCATCCATCACTGTTGAAATTACGTGGCCTACAATACTTATCACTTACGCACTCAGACGTTGCCTTTGCTAGCAACAAATTATCTCAATTTATGCATTGTCCAACCACCCAACTGGTCCGCCGTCAAAAAATTACTCCGCTATCTTCAAGGTACCATCCATCATGGTTTATTTTTTCACCAAAATTCTCCCTTGTTACTCCATGGATTTTCTGAATCAAATCGGGCCGGTAACCCAGATGATCGAACCTCCACCAGTGCTTACGTCGTGTTTCTTGGTTATAATTCTATTTTATGGAGTTCAAAGAAACAATGCAATGTTGCTCGTTCTTCCACTGAAGCTGAGTATCGCGCAGTTGCCTCCATCACTGCTGAAATTACGTGGCTGCAATCTTTGTTATATGAACTAGGCATTCAATTGCCTACGACGCCGACAATTTATTGTGACAATATTGGCGCTACATATCTTTGTGCAAATCCGGTATTTCACTCTCGCATGAAACATATTGCCATAGATTTTCATTTCGTTCGGGAAAAAGTGCAGAGTGGCGCCATCCGAGTTTCTCATGTCTCATCTGATGACCAGTTGGCCGATGAACTCACTAAGCCATTATCTCATTAATGGCTCGATACACTTCGAGTTAAGATTGGCGTCCTTCCACGGGACTCCATCTTGAGTGGGTATATTAAAGAAATAATGTAGTAAACTATTGATGAGTTGTAAATTATCTATTTTTGGGATGTAAATATACTTTCCATAGATAGCTTTAAGTATTTTAAGCAACTAGTGGTAGCTTATGAACTTTCCTAATATTCTGTACATTGTATATATTAGTATTCTCTCATAATGAAATATTGCTAAGTCATTTTTCCTCAAACTCTATTCTTCTCAAAGTCTCGTAGCAAATGGGTGTTCAAGACAAAGAAAGATACAAATGGTAATGTTAAGTGTTATAAGGCAAGACTTGTGGCTAAGGGTTTCACTCAAAGAGATGGAATTGACTACATCGATACATTTTCTCCAGTCTCTTCTAAGGACTCCTTTAGGATCATTATGGCCTTGGTAGCACATTTTGATTTGGAATTACATCAAATGGATGTCAAAATAGTTTTCCTCAATGGTGATCTTCATGAGGATGTTTATACGATATAACCTGAAGGTTTCAAAGAAGAGGGAAATGAGCAAATGGTTTGTTAATTGAAGAAGTCAATTTATGGGCTGAAACAGGCTTCAAGGCAGTGGTATCAAAAATTTGATGAGGTAGTTCGATCACATGGTTTTGTTGAAAATATAGTTGATCAATGCATATATTTAAGGGTCAACTATATTCTGTGATCGAACTACCAGACACTAAGTCCCTTTTGTCAACACACTTTGAGATTAAAGATCTTAGGGAAGCATCATATGTTCTTGGAATTGAGATTCATAGAGACAAACATTGTGGAGTTTTGGGGTTATCTCAAAGGGCATATATTGATGGTGTGCTTAAAAGGTTTAATATGATTAATTGCTCTTTTGGTGAAGTGCCAATTACTAAAGGAGATAAACTTAGTAAGCATCAATGTCCGAAAACTGAAGTAGAGAAGGAGCTTATGAAAATCAAGCCTTATGCTTCAGCTATTGGCAGTCTAATGTATGCACAAGTCTGTACCCGTCCAAATATTTCTTTTACTATTAGTGTCTATAGTAGGCTTCAAGCTAATCCTAGTGATGAGCATTGGTCTGCCGCAAAGAAGATTATGCGTTACTTGCAAAGAACCAAAGATTTTATGCTCACATATACCAAAGGTCCTAGTTTTGAGGTGATCGGTTAAGCAAATTCGGATTTTGGGGGATGTCCTGATGATTTAAAATCTACATCAGGATATGTTTTTATGATGGCTAGAGGTGGCTAGATGTGCAATTTCTTAGAAGAGTGTCAAACAGACAAGTTTAGCTTATTCCACAATGCAAGCAAAGCTTATAGCTTGTTATGAGGCAATTACACAAGCTATTTGGCTCAAGAATTTCATTGGAGGTCTTCAAGTCGTGAATTCAATTGCAAAACCTTTAAAGCTATTTTGTGATAATAGCTCTGCTGTTTTATATTCCAAGAATAACAAACGGTCTTCTGGTTCCAAACACATGGAAATCAAGTATTTACTTGTCAGGGATAAAGTGAGAAATAAAGAAATTGTAATTGAACACATTGTGATTGAGGCAATGGTAGTAGATCCGCTTACTAAGGGATTGCCTATAAATGTGTTCAACGGTCACGCCACAAACATGGAGATAGTTGAATCGTTTGATGTTTTTGGCTAGTAAAACTTTTCATGTAAACAGCTAGTGGGAGTTGTTTTTGTAATAATAATTACATGAAAATTCATTATGCTATGATTGTTTTATGCAATATATTTCGTTTATATTTTTGCCTATGGTAGGTTATCTTAAAGGCATATAGAACATGATTTAAAACATACAGCTTGGCTTTAAATAACTCATACGGTATAAAGTTATTCATCTATGAGTATAATTTATCAACTTGAGACATTCAGATTCAGTCTTAAGGGCTTCAGTGAAGCATAAAAGGTTCTTGTAAACTATTCAGTTAGCTTCATGCTAGAAGCATAAAGTTGGACCAAATTGGATATAGCATAAATTTACTCATATTTTGTATGCGATCTTCCATACTATACGAACCATATTTGTTGGCAATTCATGTGGACAAGTATCCTAGTATTATGACCATAGATGATCGTACGTTATACAGGATTGTATTTATCTCTATGATCTGATATTAGTGATCTTAATTGTTTGACCGAATCATAATACTAAAGTGTTATTCACTATTTAATTTCTGTGGCCACTAAAGTTATCCAATTCAGCGAAATCTTTTGCGTTTTTCAATTAATGTTGTCTAAGTGGAAGAAAAAGAGTGTTAGTGAATGTAGAGAGTGGAAGACCACTACTAGCTTAAATCAAGTTAGTTTTAAAATTTTAAACTACTTACCAATAGAAACATCAAGTTCGCATGTATAATTTAAATTTAATATTTGAACATATTTATGAATTTAACAAACAACAAATCTATTATGTATTTAGAATTATTTATTTAAATTATGATCCAAACAAGACGAGAGTATTGCAGATTCGATTCGAGTGAGAATATTACGTCGGATACACACAGAGGTCTTGGTCCTTTCAAGGAGTGATGACAACTCGCTGTTCATGCGCGTAGGAATTGACACAGGATGGCGTAGGATTACTAGGATCTAATGTTTCGGACTTACGCGTGTCACGACACTCGAGAGACAGAGAGAGAAAGTGTGGCTTGACGAAATGAGAAACCCCTGACGTGGAAGCCTATCCCTTGCTGGGATATTAAAGCCGACGGTCAGATCAGATAGCACTGCTATTTCTCTCTCTTACACATCGAGGCTGAGATCGACAGCCCTGTTTTGATGATCGTTTCACTTCCATGGCCGAACCTCGCAAGAACCAGGTACCCTCTCTCTCTCTCTCTATATATACATATATATTTATATATATATGCAAACTGTATGTTAATAATCTGGAGCTTTATTAGTAGCTATTTTGCAAAATTTATCCATTTTTTAGCAAAATTAACACCCAAAAATCGCGGTGATTATCACGCGCTGCCGTATTTTTGCTGTTCTGTGATAGATTCTATTAAATTTGATAGTATTTGTATTGTTTGTTGTTGTTATTGATGGGTTTGATTAGGTGTCGTTGAGGGGAGCGAGTGCAAAGGAAATTACGAGGGATGCCCTTCTTGAGAAGGTTTCGCAAGAAAGAGAGCTTCGCAATTATACGAGACGCGCAACTGCATCTGCAGTTTTTATTCAGGTGCATTTCTTTGCACGGATTGCGTATGTTCGGTTGTTTTTTGTAGGAAAAAAAATCTGATTATTTTAGGCTACATGGGATGCAAATATGAAATTGTTCTAATTGGGCCTTTTCTACTGTTGAATTCATACGTCTATGTGAAGCCCATGTTCTGACTAGCATTTGCTGTTGCATAATTGACCAATTTAAAATAAGACAACGTGTTTGATATGGGAGGAGTTCTAGTATCACAAGTGTTTTCTCATTGGAACAGCCACGAATCCGATCAACTATAAGAATTCTTTTTTATGCTGACCTTAATCATATGAATTCCTTGTCATCTTTTCTATAAAATTTACGTCCTGCTGATGAATTTGTTTTATAAAGTAAAATTGCATTAAATAAAGAAGGTGAAAGCCACTGTACACGTGAGCCATCCAACTCAACTCAACTCAACAAGGCCTTAATCCCCACTATATTGAGTTGGCTATACAAAAAGAGCTGTCAAAACAAAAATTACAAAGCAAGTAAACTCTCATAAAAAGGGAAAGAAACTTGATTTCCAAAAAATAATTGAACTTTTTTAAGCAAAAAAGAGTTTTAAGAGAACCTAATTTAAGATTATCAATCGACATCTCCCACAAATGACTGATAAACATCTATATTCACTTCTATAATGATGAGATCTTTTATTGACATCGAGTCAGTACAAATTATGTGTGCGTGTGTGATAGGAAAATGCTTGTCTCATCATTGCTTTTACCATACTCCCTCAATTGCCTAATATGGCAGGTGACATGGCATTGCCATGTTTGAACAATGACTGATGTGGAATGCCTCATCAATCCAAGATGTGGTGATGTGGCATGTCATATCACCATGTATGTTGATGTGGTAATGCCAATTTACCTGCCACACCGCCTACCACGGCAGGTGGTTGAAGGAAGATGATAAAAGTGTCACTAAGAGTAGTAGCACACTATAGGGCCGTTTACATTAGCTTTTCTTGTAATCACTTTTGGAGCTCAAAATTCTACTTGGCCTAAGAGATGGGGTGATAATCACTTTTAGAGAACTTGAGAGGTGGTAGGATGGATGGAAAAATACTAGAAGTGATTGTGGCAAAAGCTAGGGGGTTCCAACTCTTGCCACAATCACTTCTAGTATGAAAATTTTGATATGTGAAGAAATAGTTTGAACATAACTTTAAAAAGATATGTGAAGAAATAGTTTTCCAAAAGTGATTTTAGAAAAAGCTAATGCAAACGGGCCCTATATTATTAAATTCAAAACAAGCCGAAGCCATTGGAGCACAATGGTGTATGCTTGAATCTTAAAGCAAGGGGTGGGATCAAGGGTTTAAGTTTTACCATAGAACAAAAAATATAAAAATAAAAACAAAGATTCAATATCTATTTTGCTCAACGTCTCTCCGACTGGTGCGATTATTTTTCCTTCAGTCTCTGTTCTCAAATAATGGATAATCCAAGTCCCAAATTGAACATTTTAATTCTTTTCCTTATCTTGATTTTTTCTCAGCAGGCTAAGGGAACCGTATCCTTGGTTTGGCTGTGGAGAAAACTGAAGGAAAGGAAAATATAATTTTAATGTTGCCGATTAAGTTGTTTTCTGTGTCCAAAAAATGACGTACTCACCTCAACTATGCCAAATAGTAGTACTAGGTTTGGTCCCAAAGGATGAAATATATATGAACAAAATTATAATATTTTTTTCCTACATTTTCTTGGCAACCAACATAGATTAATGAAATATGGGATAATGATTTGTTTTCTTAATATATCCAGAGAGTATGGAGGCGCCATAATTTGACAAAGAAGGTTGCTGAGCAATTCCAAGAAGAATGGGAAACCCTGGTGAATCGTCATGCCAGTTTGTTAACCAGAACCTGGGTTTCCAGCAGCCTTTTGAGACCTTTTCTTTTCTTTATTACGTATTTGTCTACTCGACGTCATAAGATTCGTACCAGAGATGCAGAATGTATGAAGAGCTGCTTCCAAATTCTATTGGAAAGCATAAACTCAACTGGTATTTCTTTTTTCTTTTTGGTTTTTACTCAAAACATTTCAGTTCATTTATTTCATTTTAGAATGAATGTTTTCTGCACCAGTATTTAATTTAAAAATTCCATTTAGTTCTGTAGATACTTCTAGTAACGGTTTCTACAAATATTTAAGCTGCCACAACGGTCTGCTACATTTTGTTGTTGTTGTTGTCCTTATCTTTGAAAGTACCAATTGCAATCACATCTGAGTATGTTTGTAATTTTTAAGGTTTCATTATGTTTACTCTAATGTGTCCGTCAGGTGTCATTATAAGGTGCTGTATTTGTGTTTTTGGGTTCTTTCTGTGATCTGGTTCACAGCCAGGGTAGATCACTGGATATTAAATCTGCAATGCGTAAACAATCAATAGGTCTTTTGCATAGTTTTATGTGCCAGATAGTATGTGAATACTTGTGCTTTTTATGCTTTAGGTTTCTGCTTTAGTTTTTATTTATTTATTATTATTATTATTATTATTTGAGTATTTTGGATATCTGTAATGCTAATCTGCTGAAGTGTCCTAAAGTTCTAATTTAGCTGTAAAGATACCTGGAATTTTTTCAAGTGTGATTTTATTGTAAATTTTCCCTCTCCTTGGCATGAATCTCTTTACTTAAGTGTGTTAGAGTTGATTACACTTGAAGAGAGCACTAACCTATAGGCTTAGAGGGACTTCATTTCTTATGAATTAAACCCACTTGATCTTCGGAAGACCTTCTCCAGAAGTAGTGAAGCTAAAATTTCCTCTTCATTAAGCCTTCAGGAAGTCTTGAAGCTAATCAATTAATTCGATCCATTTTGGCTTATAGGGTATTAAAGTTGAACAGCGCTTCTGTTCAGGGTAACTTATTTCATGAGTTTTATACTAGAGCTGGTTGTGGATTGGGCCCCAAAACCAGCCTGAATGTAGCCTGATTGTAAATTATTAAAATGATCTGGCCCTGACATGATCCATTTATTGGAGGTCAACTTGAAAGTAATTTACTCAACTTGATCATTAAATTATTAGAGTACATATTTTGAAATTCTTTGAAAATATTGAAATATAATGACTAGAAAGATATCTAAAATAGATAAAAAAAAAGTTTATCCCAATAACCTGTCAGATCTGAATGCTCAAACTGATTATATAAACTTGCCAGGTTCTCAAGTCTTGGTTAGGTTTTTCCAGCTCTATGCTTATCCACTTATTCATCTTGTATATAAAAATATCTTCTTTCGTGCACATTGATAATGCCCCCTCAATCAATAAATCTCTAGTTTGTGAAGTTGAGAGTTGAGGCTAACGCACCCTGAATCGTTATCATTGTGTTATAGTACATCCCAAATCTCTACATGTATCTTTTTCTGCACACACATACCAATCTAAGGGAAGAAAATTCTGTGATTTGCAGTCCTTCCCATCCATTGCAAATTTGATTCCTAGCTTCATAGTTTAGTTTAGTTGAACTTGAAAAGTCTCCAAGTACCATTGCAATGACTATGCTTAGCCTCTAGTTGCATAAAGCTAGCCAATAGAGAGTCTACATCAAAGGGCTTACACTGAAGGATATATATTATACTATGGCCTTGGTTTTCCTCAATTCACTGCAGCAGGATGACCAATAAAGTGTGCAATTAAAATAACATGAATCCATTTGATAATATTTGTAAGAATAAATTCCAAAAGGTCAAATGGTTGATAAGTAAAACTATCATTTTATGTACTCTTAAGAGATTAATTCTATTTTTTTTGTAGAAGTGTTTTGTTCATAGAGCATGTGACATTAAGGTCCTGGTTTCGTGCACTATGTAGAAAAGAATTGATAGTGTTGGTTTTCAGTCTTTAAACCAAAAACTAAATTAAAGTAGAGATGGGACTTTTTGTGGGGCATTTGACATTAGGGTCCTGGTTTTGGGCTCAACCTGGCAAGGAACTTATGGGGTTCAATTTTTTTTTTTTTCAACTCAAAACTAAACTAAAGTAGAGATGGAACCTCTTGTGATTGATGTCTTCTATTTCATTTATCATTCTTCACTAGGGCTGTGCTGTACACTTATTACATTGATTTATGTCTATTTATTCCTAAGGGGCGTTAATTAGGATAATGTTGATACTAGTTTCAGGTGACAGCATGGCAAA
>JAESVK010000087.1:289976-357853 GCA_017140935.1 Hamamelis virginiana | reverse complement strand
GTTGGTCAAATTGGAAATGCTAGGATCCAATTAAGTTTATTGGCCACAAAAATTTACACTTTGGGTTCTTTGATGAGATTATGTTAGTTTCAAGGAAGAAGCATGGCAAATCATGTCACTTTTGAGACTTTCAAGTTTCTTCTCCTTTGTATCCCTGAACAGGGGGGAGTGACTGGGGGTTGGGGGAGGGATTGCCTTGCCCCTTCCCTTATCCATTTACAAGAAAATAAGCCATGTTAGTTTCATAGTCATATATAGTTACATAATTGTGCTATGGGGCCATAGATTCTTTCCCAAAGGAAGAATTTGCTAAGATCCTTTTTTTTTTATTATTATTGTTTCTTTTTTGTGGGTGGGCAGTTGGGGTTTGATGGGGGAAGGGGTGGGGAGGAGTTGAGAAAACAGCCATTTTGTCTTGGATTGCTTGATTCTCTCTGACCTTTTGGATTTGCTTCATCCATCCTATTGATACTCTTACTTTCTCTGGCTAACATTAAAGCACTTGCTTTTATCTTCTGCGGTCCTTGTTGTTCGCTTTATTTGTCTATTCGATGAACAACTGATGCACTGGTTTTTCGTTTAAATTTGATGTGTAGATTCAGAGAAAAATTTTTGCTCTCTGGCAACGGGTTTACTCGAAGAAAGAAAGATATGGATATATCAAGCACGGAAGCTGATTTCTCTGTGCTCATTTGTTCTTGCAGAATATGAAAACTCCTATTCAGGGGGTCAAGATTTCGTTTTTCTTACCTCTCTAGCAATGCGTATTGCTGTTGTCTTAATTGATCTGAAAGGATGGAAGAACATTACTGAAGATAATCTTAGGGATGCAGATCTAGCAGTGAAGGAGTTAGTTCAGTTTATGGGAAGTAGAAAAAGTGGTTTGTACATTTGTGTTAGAAGATACATATATAAATTGGATGTTCCTTTTTCTTCTCGATTGAACAGTGTTGTCCACACAGATGATATATTCCTTATTAGTGCAAGTGCAATAACGTTAGCTTTACGGCCCTTTCATATTGCTAACTTGGATGCAAATTATCCCTCTGTGGATTTGCAGCATGCTGCAGAGCAGTATTTTGTGTCTGTACTTACAATTCCTTGGCTTACTCAGCGTCTGCCAGCAGTTCTCTTACCTGCTCTGAAGCATGAGTCTGTTCTCTTACCTTGCTTCCGGACTCTAGTGGTAAAGCTATACGAAATTTGACAAAATCTCTGACATTTTTACTTCTTTTATTTTTATGATGGAGATATATCTTAATATTTTTTTCTCAAGAAAACAGCTTCCTAGTTGTATGTAACACCCCAGTCCTGTTCATGCACACTAATTAGTCTGTTGAGCTTAAGATTTTGTTGTAGTTGAGTTGGTGAATGTACATGTGTTCTGTGTATTGAATTTAGTGTGATCACTGTGCTGATGTTATTTTGAAGTTCGACTTTAGGATGTGGTGAAGTGTTAATTATGGGTGGTACTTCTTTGTCCAGCCTTGAAAAAAGAAAAAGAAAAAGAGAACATAGTTGGACAAAATTTGCCATCTGAAATTGAGGTTTAAACTTATCAAACAGTCCTAATGCTACATATTCCGAACCCAAACCGAAACATTTTACAGTATATTTTGTTGTCCAGCCTGTTCTGAAGTCAACATCTGTAATGAGTGTCTGATATCTGGTTCCATTCAATTCAGGACATGGCAAAAATGGTGTCATGATCTTCCTTTGTCCAACCTAAACCTGATTTTTTTGCCACGATGTTCATCTGTACTGTGGGTGGCCTGACTGGTTGCTTGGCAACTAAGCTATTATAGAATATAGATCCAATATCTATCAAGTGCAAAAATTGAAAATTTCATTTGTTAATAGTAAAACTTCAATGTTTGTTGGGTTGTGCCTCATCATGCTTCTCAAATGATGGAGATTGATTTTAAGGTTTTTGGGTTGCCAGAAAGTGCTTCAATTTTAGGGAAATGTTGTCTTAGGCAATTTTTTGGGTGATATGGCCTGAGAGAAATGCTGAAATCTTTGAGGATAGATCTTTATCTATTGATAGTTTGTGGGATAGAGTTTGTTTCTTGTCTTCTTTGTGGGTGTCGGTTACTAAGGAATTTAAGGGTGTTCCTTTGTTTCTAATTAAGGGTACTTGGGTGGCTATTTGTAATCATTGAGTTTTTTGTGGATTTGTCTTTCTTTTCTTGTAAGTAGGACACCTTGTCCTCTCTGATGATTTCAATAAAAATGATGTTTATAAAAAAATAATAATAATAGAACTTCAATATATAGAAGTTCGAGTGGTATGAAGCAATTGTAGTAAAAGGTTGTCTTGTAAAGCATGTACTCTTGGTGGACTGAACATCTTATGTAGCTTCTTCCAGGATTCTTCAAAATAAGAATTTTTTTTTTATTTAAAAAGAAAATAGTATTGTGGGAAGCTAAGAGAGGAATAGAGAAAGAGAATTTCTAGAGAGAAAAATGAAAGAGTTTAGAGAGAAGTAGAAGATTTTTGAGAAGTTTCAAGAGAGGGGATCACATGAGAATAAATGATAGAGAGAGAGATACTGAGTGAAGTGAAGAGAGAAAAGAAGATATGGACGGAGATTTAGAAAGATAAGAAGAAGACGGAGAAGAGAAGAGAGAGAAGTAAGAAGCATAAAACTTTAGGAAGGAGAGAGACAAAGAAGAAAAGAAGTGGAGGGAGGGAGATCAAAGCTCTCTTAATTTCTTTTCATATTCGTTTATATTTAGGTCTAATCTTGTTTTACATTGATAAGGCCTCACTTGTAGGCTTTATAAAACCCTATAGACACATGAAAACCATATGAAATGATCCTTATCTTGTATGCTAACAAATTTGATACCATTTCTTCCATAAAACCTTAAAAAACTTCCAAAAATAAGCAAATATTTGACAAAAAAGGCTCCTAATAAGACCTAAGCACTGGCGGCATTATCTTCTCGTGGGTCCCATATCAATCAGGGTGCATCTATCTCCTCTTGTTGGACAAAACTCACTTATGAGTTTTGTAGTTTATCTCTTGATTTGACATATTAGTACTATCATTATTCTTAAGTATGGGCCTTCTTAGTAGTTGCAAGACCTTCTTCCACTTTGATACCAAATATGATGAGGCTTTCATCTTATTTTCAAAATATATTTTGAGATTCCAAGATAGGGGGGAGGGAGAGAGAGAGAGAGAGAGAGAGAGAGAGAGAGAGAGAGAGAGGTGTTTTAACGATGATTAAGTTCTCTGATCAATAGTCATTATAAATTTCTTATTTTATCTTTTGTCTACTAAATGGATCAAATACTAGTCAAATATACTTTTTCTTTTGACTAGAAAGATTATTGTAAAGTAATACCTAGAGAAAGTTTAACAACACAACATAGATTAGTTGTATTAGATGTATGTCTTAGGAAATGGACGAGAAAGAACAGGGAAGATAAACATCCAAGAACTAGGTGGTGGAACTTGAAAGGAGAAAGATAAATATTATATAAAGATAATATATTAAAGGAGGAAAATGGAATTTAGATGGAGAGAACAATATTATTTGGAATGAGATGGCTAGTTATATGAGGAGAGTCTCAATAGAAGTCCGGAGAATCTAAGTGTAATGGATTGACATCTAAGAAAACTTTCTAGTGGAATGAGGAGGTTTAAACAACAATTAACATAAAAGAGCATGTTATAAGACTCTACATAAAGGTAGGAATGAAGAAAGTTATGAAAGGTATAAATTAGCTAAAAAGGAAACTAAAAAGGTTGTAAGCGAGGCTAAACTCTAGGTGTATGATGATTCATAGCCTAATTAGGTACAAAGAACGAGGAGAAAGATGTATATCAACTTGCTGTGTGATAAGACCACAAGGGAAAGAAAATTAGGAAAAGTAAAAACTTAAACCATGTTAAGTGCATAAAAGGTGATTGAAAAAATAAAAAAGGTGCATAAAAGGTGAGGACCAGACAGTTTTACTAAGAGAGGATGGGATTAAAGAAGGATAGAGAAGTTATTTTAACAAATTATTTAATGAAAATCACACTGTTAATTTAAG
Organism: Hamamelis virginiana; assembly: GCA_017140935.1. Taxonomy (NCBI): domain Eukaryota; kingdom Viridiplantae; phylum Streptophyta; class Magnoliopsida; order Saxifragales; family Hamamelidaceae; genus Hamamelis; species Hamamelis virginiana. The sequence goes on along the minus strand of JAESVK010000087.1, from coordinate 353,805 downwards.
TATGGAAAAACTTAATAGCTCTGTTGAGGATAGAAAGTATATGTGTGTGTGTGTGTGTGTGTGTGAATGAAGAATCACAATAGCTGAGGCAAAGGAAGTTACGGAAAAGATGAAAATAGGAAAAGTTGTACGACTTGACAGAATTCCCATTAAGGTTTGGAAGTGTATGGGTGAAGATGGTGTAGTTGCTAACGAAGTTGTTTAAAAGGATATTAAAGACTAAAAAGATGCTCGATGAATGGAGGAAAAGTACATTATGGTCTCTATATAAGAACAAAGGTGATATTCAAAGTTATAATAACTACTTTGATGTAAAGCTCATGAGTTGTGTGATGAAATTTTAGAAGTGATTGAGTCAAAATCAATACTTTGAGACAATGGTGTCAAGAAATCAATTTGGTTTCATGCTAAGAAGATCACCCATGGAAGTTATCTTTTTTACTTAGAGAAGAAAAAAGAGTTTCAGGTGGTGGTTATTAATGTAGAAAAATCATATGACAGGGTCCCTAGGGGATAATATGGTGGGTGTTAGAAGGGAAGGAGTATCTAATAGATATGTCGGTTGATTGTGTTGCTTTAATTTTTTGGCAAGGCCTTGTTGTAATGTTCAACTGCCTCAATGACCAGCTCAAAAAGTACACTATGTAATTAAATGTGTGGCTTTATCAACATTAGCCTGTGTTTTGAATTACAGTCTTACAATCATTTTATTTTGTGTGTATTTTAGTTAATGTTAATTCCGCCTTTATACTTAAGGATGTTTTAGCAATTGTCTTCTCTTTGATTTGACTTCTTATTCTGTTGTAAAATTTAAAACACGTGGGAACTGATCAAACTATGGCAGGTGATGGCAGATTTTGAAAGATAAAATCTTGATGGAGATGTCAGAGATGGGTGGGTCAAAAATACCATGTTCCAAGGTGATGTCACCCCTTGGCTGGGCTTTTGCGAACATTATATGCTTAGTGACAGGGAGTGAGAACAATGCTGTAAATCTTGGACAGTTTACTCAAGGCCTAGACTATGCATTATATTCCCGTGTTGTTATCATCCTAGCCGAGAACTTATTGGCTTGGCTTGAGAATGTTGGACAGATAAGAAAGGAGAACCTAGAATTCCAAGGCAGTATTGAAACTTCTGCAGGAATCATTGAAGAAGTTATACATGAGACTGAGACAAGTTATGGGTCATTGAAGATATCATACACAGACCTTTTTAGGCCTGTTTATCAGCAGTGGCATCTTATGAAACTCTTGGCAACCTTGAAGAAGGATACTTCTAGTCATGTGGCGGATACACTGATACCGAACAGTCTTGAAATTTTTGGGAAGTTAGAACTGCTTGATATTGCATATTTTTATTCTTACATGCTTAGGATATTTTTACTCTTGAATCCCGCGGTTGGGTCATTGCCTATTCTTAACATGCTTTCTTTTACTCCTGGATTTCTTGTCAATCTGTGGGTAGCACTGGAAAGTACCATTTTTCCTGAAAATGATCATGTTTCTGAGGATAATTGTGTTTACGCTGGTAAAATTTATGGGAACTCTAAAAATGGGGTTTCGGAGAGAAAGCAAAGACGGAGCACTAAGGATGGAGGAAATAAATGGGTCACCGTGCTACATAAAATCACTGGTAAGTCACAAGCGGATGTTGATCATATAAATTTGGCTAATGATCAACATGGGTCCAGCCAGGTTGATGAGAATTCTTGTGATGTATGGGATATAGAGCCTTTGAGGCGTGGTCCACTAGGAATTTCAAAAGATACGTCATGTCTGCTTCATCTGTTTTGCGCTACCTATTCACACCTACTATTAGTTCTTGATGACCTGGAGTTCTATGAAAAGCAGGTAAGTTGCTTCTAGTTTTTTCTTTTCTCCTTTCTCTCTTTCTCTCTCTCTCTCTCTCTCTCGATAATTTGGCATTGATTTCTTTTTTTCAGAATGATAATTATTTGAGCATTTCATGACATGATCTAGGTTCCATTCACGCTGGAGCAGCAACGAAGAATCACATCAATGCTAAATACGCTAGTGTATAATGGCTTGTCCCTTGGTAGTGGTCAGCAGAATAGGCCCCTTATGGATGCTGCAGTTAGGTGCCTGCATTTGTTGTATGAAAGGGATTGCAGGCACCAGTTTTGCCCCCCTGCTCTGTGGCTTTCCCCTGCTAGAAAGAATCGACCCCCAATTGCAGCAGCTGCCAGAAGTCATGAAGTTTTGTCTGCTAATCCAAGATCAGATGATGCTTTAACTGTTCCAAGCATTAGTTCTGTTATCACTGCTACTCCACACATATTTCCATTTGAAGAAAGGCAAGTGTTACATGATAAGCTTTAGAACTTTTGTTTAACATAGTTGACAGCTGTGAGCTTGTGAGTATTTGATCCAGTGCACTTCAATTCTTACGATCCAAAAAGAGGTTTTTTGCAAAAAAATTGGCTTCAATTTTTCTACAAATACTTACTCAACTTAACAAAACTATCACAGCTATGTGGATATGGTTGCATGAATTCTTTTTTGTTGTTCTACTCTATTTAGAGCCATTTAATTTTTCTAGAAAAGAAAATAAGGAATAAATATCTCTTTCTCCAATGATATATTTTCTAATTACAGTTCTAGCATTTTTCTCTTCTTTATTGTCACCATTTCCAAGAGAAAAAAGCCCATTAAATCCCTTTAAAAGTGGAGATTACTTTATTGGTAAGGAAACCAACCTTTGCATCGGCGAACATTTGGAGTCCATTGCATGTATAATTAATGCCTGCAACAAGATCAACAATTGCTCTAATGACGCAATTGTATGCACAAGGGTCATTTGAGACAACTCTTCTCCACCACTCCATCTAATCATAATGGAGATTAAGCAAGATCTCTCTCCTTCTTCTCTTACCATTGTAGTGGATTGATTAAGCGGAACTATTTTTTAAATCATCGTATCTACTAATTCCATCCCTTTATTTGTTAATGATCCTATGTTCGAAGTTACCAGACAAATATTATTTTCATGGACTAACTTCTTTACCGACACCCATCCATTAAAGCGTGGGAACCTATTGTCTATTTCTTATCGCATCCGGGAGTTGATGTGGCGCGTTACTTCAAGGGAACACTTTAGCTAGCTCTTGTTCATTTTTCACTGCACCCAAAATCCGTTATAGCATGTTGTTGATATGGAATGCCCCAATTTGTTTCATATTTAGATTTGTTGATAGAATAAACTTAAGATAGGTGGTTCGATCGGTCGTGAGGTTTGCCATATGAGATGGTCGGGGAGAGCACATGTGTGGTCGTAGTAGCGATTGGATAACCTGTGGCGAACTTGGTGGGGAAAGGGAACAATGCAAGTCGAGATGGCAATCACAACATCGCGACCTTCCGAGGAAGGCCTCTGTCGACTTTATCTTAAGGGCACAGGCTTTCTGTGGAGAGATGCCTAATTACCATCCCTACCTCTGGTAGTTGGTCCCCTTTTAAATGATCCCCCCTTCTTCCTTTTATAGGGGGCCATAAGTGAAGAACGGCTAGATAGTGATCAAATTGGCGGCGCCCTTTATTTCTTTATCACGGAAATGTGCACACCATCCAGACTGTTCTGTATGGTGAGCAATGATCACCCAGTTCTTATCACGGAAATGTGCGATTTGGGGACTGCAACCTTGACTTACATCAGGCATGCACATCTCCCGATGTGACGGGTCAACAGCTGTAGTGAGAGGATAGCACTGTATCTTCCACGTGTCGTGCCTTGGATTGCCAAACTGGCTAGGCCAAGGCAAAGGGGCGACCCTGTCTCCTCATGAGGGCACCTTTTTGCCTTGGCTAGCCTTTGTCCCAACCACCAAACCAAGCCCTTATACCTGAATATGTGCGATCGATGGGGTGACTGGTCTTCTACCATGTCTCCCAATTGGGGAATCGTGGTCATTTGCATCCCCAGCCCTCCGCCCTCGTTGGTACGCCCCATGGGCCTTTCGCCCCTCTGGCGAGCGTCCTTAGTCATACTAATGGCATTGCATCGATGAAGGCCTCTTTGCGCCCTAGTCTTGCCATAAGGTGGGGATGCGGATGCAACAGCATTGTGAAGCCCTCCTTGCCTCCCTCCCCTTCCCCAGGGTCGTGGAGTGCGAGTGCAACATTCCAAAGGAGAGCCTTTCTGAACCTTGACCCTTCCCAGGATCACGGCCGTAGGTACACAAGCTCGTCTCCTTTTGGGGAGGTCAAACGCCTGGGGTCGATAATGGCTCCGCTTGCCTTCGATCGTCGAACCACGTGGCCTATCCTCATTGGCTTATCCCTGCTCAAGGGATCTTCCTTACAAACAAGATTCATGTTCATAAGGTGTGTTTATAAGTTTTACATTGACCGATCTATCTGATATATAAAAATATCTATAAATATCTTTAAAAAAACATAATATATTAGTCAATATTTACCGATATATTTGAAAATATCGGAGGTGGGGATTCCTTTGTATACAATATTATTGATTTATTCATTTGTTATTGTGTAAATGATATATATTTTAAATTAATGTTATGTGACATTTTAATGTAAAATTTGTAGAAATTTGTAATTTATTTTGCCTAGTGTGGCACACTTTATTGTACCTTATATAACACAAACTTGTTTTATAGATATTTAATTTGCAATGTTTTGATTCTAAATTAAATGTTTTGACTCTAAATTGTATATTATCGTCTAATTCATTGTTTTCCAGAGTTTCATTGAAAATTTCCATGTTTAACTAATAATATCCCTCAGGTCTTTAAATCGATATCGATATGATCGATACAACCATCAATATATCCATGTTTTGGGACCACCGTCATATATCCCTTCAATACCGATATTTAAGTCCTTGGGCACATTTTGTGAGGTGCCCATAGCAAGCCCTAAATAAATGATTTGGGTTAATTTAACTCTCCATCTAAAATTCTTTACGAATTCACCAATAATAGGGAAAAATCTCACTAGTCTAAAGATCTCTCTCAATTTCAACATGAGTTCAAGCCATCTTATTGTGTCTTAGAACCTTAACTTCCTATGGGAAGTGTCATAGAGAACATATTGCATCAGCAAATAGGATATGAAAGACAAAGTGGGGTGACATCTTAAACCCAGAAGCCTAAAAAGATCCACAAGCTTTAATATTGTAGTAACATTCCTATTAATCTCTCCTTCCATATGGATGATCAAGCTAAGGTACCATAAGTGGTTGCTCTAAGGTATGTGATCATTAATCTTGATAATCATGTATGTGAAGTTAATAGAGAATGGTCAGCAACTTTGGGAAACAAGTGATCCAATGTAAACATCTCAAAATATTGACCATTAAAAACTGTGACTACCTAAAACTGTCATAGTTTTTCTTAGTGTCATTTCTAAGAAACCGACCATTGGATCATTGTGATCTTTGGCATGCATGACATGCATAAGTATAGTATCTAATCCAATGGTAAGTTTTTCAAAATATTTATCCCACAATTATCTATTAGCTTAATGCTTGCTTTAGCTAAAGGAAGCATATGCTGAAAAACTACATCTATGAAGAGAGAGAGAGAGAGAGAGTGCATCTAGAACAATCTACATCTATGAAGTTTTTTTTATTGTTAATTATTGCTTTTTTGGGTGCTATTTTTCCTACTTTGATACCGAATTATTATAGTTATTTTATGCATTATTCACTTATTCTTGATTTAGCTTATAGATTTTCTAGTCCATTCCTTTTCATGGGATTAGAAATTAAACTTTTGAACCTTCAAATTTTCATTATTTGGGATTTGATAAAAATAAAACCTTCCCTCATTTGGAGCCTAATACAACTATTATGCTTAGTTTACCACTTGACTGTTGATTTTTGGAAACCAAAACAACACAAAACTTGGGTTTTGAAATTCTATTTTCATTTGTTTTCCTCAGATTTGTGATAAGCCAAGCAGAGGGTAAAGGAAATTACTACTTCATCATTTGCCAAGTTATTTTCAAACTAAGAAGTAAATTCCAACATTTGTTTATAAATTCAAACTATTGGTCTGACTCCTTGGGCAAAAATACATTGACTGATAGTTTAATCTAGTGTCACTTTGTTTTTCATTCCCATCAGTAGTTTTTGACATGGTTTACATTCTTGGCAGAGTTCAGATGTTCAGAGAGTTTATCAATATGGACAAGGTCTCTCGAAGGATGGCTGGTGAAGTGGTCGGACCTGGTCCACGAGCGGTTGAGATAGTTGTTCGTCGTGGTCATATTGTTGAAGATGGATTTCAACAATTAAATTCCCTTGGGTCCAGATTAAAGTCATCCATACATGTTTCATTTGTCAGTGAATGTGGCCTTCCAGAGGCTGGCCTGGACTATGGTGGGTTGTCCAAAGAGTTCTTAACTGATATAGCAAAAGCAGCCTTTTCCCCAGAGTAAGTTTGGCATGACGCTCATATTACTTCTGGCATTCTTATTCTAGTATCTGCTCTTCTAAATAACATCTTATTTTTTGTATTTATATTGTCCAAGGTATGGGCTATTCTCTCAGACTGCAACTTCAGATAGACTTCTAATCCCTAATACAGCTGCAAGATTTCAAGAGAACGGCATCCAGATGATTGAGTTCCTTGGAAGAGTTGTTGGCAAAGCACTTTATGAAGGAATATTGCTGGATTATTCTTTTTCACATGTTTTTGTACAAAAGCTATTAGGCCGCTATAGCTTTCTTGATGAACTATCAACACTTGATCCAGAGCTTTATAGGAATCTAATGTATGTTAAGGTAAACTTTTCTGATAAAATATAGGAGATTTGATGTCTATAAACGATTCTTTTACTGCGTTTTCTTTTCTTTTCTTTTGTCCCTTAATTGTCAAGTCCTTGCTAATGCATTAGTTTGTAGCTGTACAAATTAAATGGGCCTTTTTGATAACTGGAGCATGAAAATATTTTTACCTTGTTTATAAGAAAGTCAAGTTGAATAGAGGGGAAGCTCCTCGTTCATCATGGACAGAGGTCTGAATCACTTCCCTGAATAGTCCTGACTAGTGTAACATTACTTGTATAGACATCGAAGCATCTACTTTTGGGACTTGGGAGTTGGCGGTACTCGTACTTTCTAAAACAGTCATTACTTATTACTCGTGAATAATCTCGCTTATAATTAACAAAATATGTTTCCGTCTTAATTATTAGTTCTTTTTTTTTTTTGGATAATTAATCTTAATTATTAGTTCATAATGGGCAACTCTATTTGATGTGTTTTTTTTTTTTCTTCTTTTTGTTTTCAGGTAAAGGCTGTAAAGCATAATATTTTACAAGTAAATTAGTAATAGCTACATTTTGCTAATGTATGGTATATTGAGATGTGAAAAGTGTTTTTCAACTCGAGTTTGAAGGAAATTGTCTAGAAATGGAAGTAATGTATAAATTATTTCTTTCTTTTGCGACTTGAAACTCATCCTTGAAATCCAAGGTGATGAGAGAACATTCAAGTATATCATAAAAAAATTCTTCTAGTTCTGTAGATTTACTAAGAGGAATATATGTGCATGTTCTGTCAGGTAAATTGGATGTTCTGAAAGCTCATATCATTTGAGGCGTTTTTAAAATTACTTTGAAGGCATACGAGCCTAATTTAGGCATTTGATGCAGAGGGTAGAAAAGGGAACACCGCTGCTCATGTTCTTTATTGATTTGCAAAAGCAGATGATAAAGTTCCTAAAGATATAATCTGTCAGAATTTGAGGAAGGAGTTTCATTTGGATACTTTGACATTGTTGGGGACATTCATGAAGTAACAGTAGTTTGTCAAGAATAGGTTGGGGTGAGACAAGTTTTTGGTAATAATATTCTCGATCATGATTTAGCTATGTTTTGTAGTCCATGCATTAGTTATAGAATATAGATGAATTGATGGCTCATATTAAAGTTGTTCTCTTGTTGTATGTTATTTGCTGTTGTCATGGTGTTGGTTGATGAAAGTAAGGAGCGATTAATTCCAATTTATAATTATGGGGAGTGTTCTGGAAATTTTAGGGTTTTTAATCTTTCCGATTTTGCTGTACATAGCGTTTGCCCTTTCTCTTTCTTCTATTTCATTCTTTATCAGAAAAGAAACAGTAAACTATCCTTTATGACACGGTAACAACATTTTATCTTTTATGGGTGAGGATGTGCAAACACAGCTTTATTAAGGACAAGTGTAATTTTCCAATTTCTAATTTGAGAGGGGTTATCACCTTTTCTAAAAGTAGGGTGTCCAAATCAGCAGCAATAATATTTCCAAACCAAAAGCATATTTCATAATATGTATTATAATTAAAATCATGGTTCACGGTGGGGTGAAAATATGACAAAACAGCTAGTAAATACCTCGCATTGTCCATCCGCGTCCTGATCATTCATTAAGAATCCACATTTAAGGTTAGAGCTAAGGCTAAAGTGGATTATTCTACCAGCGTGATATGTGAGTTGAAACAGGCAACTGGTTTTATTTTTTTCTTTTAAGTCATAAAATAACAAGAGTTATGCTTTATTGCTGGGTGTTGGACAGCCAAGATATTGCCAAGGGGAAGACTTTGAGGCAGATGCATTGGGGCTAAGAAATATTATATTTGAAAATTTCATGTTCTAGACAACTTAGGAGTGGACGGAAAGAGTGTATGGCCATGTCTTGACTAACTATGGCATCAATAAGAAGTTGTCCTGGAATATGTCAAAAGGTGCTAGTGGAGGGAGGGGAAGCATAAATGAGAAGTGTAGATTTGGTAAGACAAGATATAACATCTCATTTTGACCAAAAATATTCCTTAATATTGGAATAAAGCATGATGTTTACCTGAAACTTTTGGGATGATGCACGGGTGAAATGATGAGACAAGAATCGTGATGTTGACCTGAAATATTGGAATAGAGCAATGCTACTCTTCACAAAAATCCTTGATCTCAAATGTAACAAGTGGCATGAATCTGACCCTTTCTCATCTCAAATCCAAATGACCAGCACTGTTCTCAACTATTGTTGCGGCATTACTTCTTGATTTTTGAGATGGGAATTGTGAAGAATAGAAATTTCCATTGGGACAAATCCTTATTGCGTGCTTTGTTGATCCTACTTTTGAGTCCTGGGTGGTCTTTTGTTTGTATAATCCAGTTAATTTTGAAAATTATTTTTTTCTGTAGTTTAAATGCCATACATGAATTAAGTTGTATATGCATAATCATACACGTACATTTTCCCAATTTTCTGATTTCTTTTATGGGTGCTATTTCTACAGCAATATGATGGTGATGTCAGGGACCTCTCTCTGGATTTCACAGTTACAGAAGAATCATTTGGTAAACGGCATGTTATTGAACTTAAACCTGGTGGCAAGGATGCCTGTGTGACAAATGAGAACAAGTTGCAGTATGTTCATGCAATTGCAGACTATAAACTTAACCGGCAGGTCTATAATCATTTTTGGTGTGGAAATTATAAAAGTTTATTTACTAGCATACTAATGCATGTTGTGTTTAATGTTGAATTGCAGATCCTGCCTTTGTCAAATGCTTTCTATAGAGGGCTGACTGATCTTATTTCACCATCTTGGTTAAAGTCATTTAATGCCAGTGAATTCAATCAGGTATATTCCCTTTAAATGTGCTTTATCAATTATTATAGTTTGCTGTTGGGTATGGTCTTTCATCTATAGATATGAGGTATGAGGTCACTTTCTATGATTGTCACTAGGGTGCAATGTTGTTCTCAGCCTCAATGCATTGATTTTTTCAAGTTTGGCAATTGGGAGGATTAGTCTACTTAGGTTCACACAGTTAGGGTTTCACTGTATCGCTTCAAAAGTCTTCATGGTTTGCTGATAAGTCAATGAGAATATTCGGAAGGATTTTATAGGAAGAGACGATTGTGGTATAATTATCCTGTGAATAAGTAGGCATTATCTGGAGTGTGGATATAAAAAGGTAATTGGAATTTCTTGAATGATGAGGCTACACTGTGTACTCTTGATTCAGTGATTATTCCCATTCTCAATTGCTGCAAAAGTTATTCAAACCCTCTATTCAATTTGCAAGTCAAAGAAGGGTTTGGGATTGAAATTGAGGTGAATGAAGGGTTGGTTGTGGGTAAAGAGCACACTACAGTGCTATAAATTAAAATAAAGAAGTAGATGAAGAACAAGATCAGTCTTGTAATCACACTAAGGCCTTCTAGGAGTCTTATATAGAAGATAACTAATGAAGTTTCACCGTTGATTGTCGAGTGCAAAAGTTGCAGAGAATTCTCATCGATCAATTTATGTAATTGCGTCTACAAGCTTTGCTTATATAGAGAGCCACAAGTCTTACTAAAGTCTTACTAAATTCTTCTCCTAGTCAAACTAGAACTCTAGCTAAAACAAGTAAAAGACTTATTAATACTAAATAATACTCAAAACAAACTCAAACAATAAAATTGATAAGTTCATAATCAAATGCCTACTAAATACTAACTTTGATTTCAAACAACCCAATCTATAAAATTATCAAAATACCCTTGAACATGAAATTCACAAATTTCATCAAATCCAATGATGCTAGGACCAGGTAGGTTCAATCAATCATACCCTACAGAAATACTCCTCTAACGTGTGGCACCTACATTGCGACCTGTGGGCGGTGCAAATTTATGATTGCAACCTTCATCAACCATCTAGTCATGGGCTTGCATTCATTGGCTTGCAATCCACTTATTATTATTATTATTATTATTTATTTATTTATATAGAAAGAGGGCTACTTCACGAGTTGCTACTTATAATTGAAAGGGTTTACGGTGAATCCAGTCTATAGTGACGGCATGTTTGTGCTGGAGGGGTTTGTCTCCATGGAACAAGTATTCACTACCACTTACAATGCCTTCATTTCTAGCTACTTTGGAACTATTCAGTGGACATGTGGAGTAGAACATCTCTCTACATTGCAGTGTAGGTAGACTGATTATTGTAGGTGACCGTCTCTAGTGGTTTAGAGGCAGTTCTGTTGCTGCTGATTTCTTTGTTTGCAGTCTAGTAGATCTACATCTAGTGGATCCAAAGTAGGTTTGTGTTCAGTGACAGAAAGAGGTGAGGTTCTGATTTCTTAACGAGAATATTTACAAGGGGAGGCCTCGAAAGGCATACAAGTACACCTCTCATAGATGAATCCTGATTCAGTCTGCTCCGATTGTGTGGGAGTATCAGCCAGTTGGTGTTGGGTTGGCCCCTAGGGACACTATTTGCCTTGGGAGGGGTCCAGTCATCAAGCTACTTTTTGAGATAGGGGACCATACTAGTGGCTGCTGCAGGGTATGTGACAGGAGATCTTGAGTCCTATCAGGAGATCTTCCTTCAGATGGTTACAATGCTCGTTGAATGGTTCAAGTAGAAGTGGAAACCCTTGATATTTATCCTATCAATTGTCTAATAGACAGCATACAGCGACCGTCACATGGTTACTAGTGTCTGTTTAGGGCCTATTGCAAGGCAGTAGGTGGTCCAGCTTGGCAATTGTCTAATGTCTGCGTATGCATGACACCTATGCAGTTTTGCTTATGCATTATGCCGATTCTTGGCGGGTGACATGCATTTGGGACCGTGATTCCACAATGTGGTAACCCACCCCTTTAGCCCGTCCTTACTCCAAAAGTCAAGCCATCCTAGGATTAGGTCAAATCCACAATTGGACTACAAATCAGGCGGGTTGGGGTAGATTAGTAATTAACCCAAGCTTAACCTCCAAAAAAAAAAAAAGTGCAAGGCCCAACTGAGCACTACCTCTATCTCACAATCAAACCCAATATCAATCGATCTTAGAGAACAAACTTGGTTTAAGTTCGGGCTAGCACAAGCTTTACCAGTTAGGTTGGACTGGCTGGGAGAAAGATGGTCTATCTTTTTTCTTGATGGAAGTATCCATTCATGAGGAGGTTGAAGATTTGGATACAAATTTTAATCGAGACGGTTCATCTTCTCTTTCTTGACGAAAGTTGCTGTACTTGAGGGATTGAAATATTTTAAATGGAATTTTATGGGGAGAGAGTTGGGGGCAGAAGAAGGAAGAGGAAGAGGAGGAGGAGAATAATGGGAAGCTAGTGTCATGCTAGTTATTGTTAGCTACCTACTTTGACATATTTTAGATGCTATAACACAAGCACACTATATATAGTGTAATTTTGTTGTGTTCCATTGTTTTTTTTTTTTTTTTAAAATAGATATTTTGACTAAGAAATTGCCAAAATATTTGCTTAATAATGAGTATGTTTTTGTCATTTGAATTTTTGAGTTTGTGTGCATATTTGTTGAAGAGAGAAAAAAAGTTAAGACAACATTGTCTCTTAATGGAACCAATGCATGAAATTAAGAGACAAAATGGGCGTTTAACAGTTTTAGCAAATTAATACAATTAATTTATTTGTTTTTATTTTGCTAGCAGAGCTGTAGGCAAAACAAATTTGAGTACTGCAATGGTTAAAGATAACTTAAAAATTCTATTAAAAAAAAACGAACAAGGAAAAATGCATGCTAAAATGCAAGGGCATCTATAGTAGAACCTCCAAATATAAATGGGTTAGGGCATCAATATAAGAACTACTTCACGTGAGTATATGTGAGTTAGACTACGATTATCTAGTTGTCTTGTACTTTGTCCTCAAGATGGGAGTTGTGTTTTATATGTATTGATCATAATCCCGAACTTAATCACAATGGTTAGAAACTCATTATTCATCAAATTTTAAGATTTATTTTTTGTGTGTGTGTTTTTTTTTTTGGTACTTCAATTTTTGATGCTAGATAAATGGAAGAGAAGTACGTGCCTCTATATAAGAACAAAGGTGATATTCAAAGCTGTACTAACTACTGTGGCATTAAACTCATGTTTTATTCTATGAAACTTTGGGAAATTGGAGTGAGGGATTGTGCAAAAAGTAGAATTCCAAACAATTGTAAGAAAATCAATTTGGTTTCAGACTAGGAAGATCAACTATAGAGACTATTTTCTTACTTATACAATTAATGGAAAAGTATAGAGAAGAAAAAAGACCTTCATCTGAAGTTCATTGACTTAGAAAATCCCAATAGGGTCCCAAAGGGAATAATGTGGTGGGTATTGAAAGGAAAGGAAGATTTACTTGATATATTGATGTAATAAAGGACATGTATGATGGAGCTATAACTAGTGTTACAATGACAGAAGGAGAAACAAGTGGAGAATTGGCCCTTGATAGAGCTTAACGGTGAAAAAGGATTTATGTATACGATTTTCCCGATCTAAATCAAGCAGGTTTTACGTGAAGAAGATTTGGCTCAGCATGTTCTATCCGATACGGGTAGGAGAAGAACCCGACTCGGTATTCTTAAAAAAATAGAGGAATCAGAACCAAGTTAAGATGATACGGATCAACCCCTTCTTCTTGCGCCAAAGATCTTACCATTTCCGAAGGAATTGGAGTTACATCTCTTTTCCATTTCCATTCAAGAGTTCTTATGTGTTTCCACGCCCCCGAAAAATGGACAAATTCCTTTTCTTTTCTTAGCCTACACCTACAAGATTCGTCACTATAAAAAGGATAATGGTAACCCCACCATTAACTACTTCATTTATGAATTTCATAGTAATAGAAATACATGTCCTACCGAGACAGAATTTGTCACTTGCTATCCTCTTGCCTAGCAGGCAAAGATTTACCTGCCAACCCCATGTAGTTGAGATTAAGGCTTAATTGAGTCGTATTTTGTTTGGTTTTGCTTTTATTTGTTTGTTCATATATCTGTTTCTTGGGTACATGATTTTGTTTGAGCTACCTTTTGCATGAAGTAACTTTTTTTGTTTTTGTTTTTCGTTTTTTGTTTTTTGTTTTTGTTTTTGTTTTCCTGTGACATGCTGATCTTTAATTACTATGTGCAGTTGCTTTCAGGTGGAAACTATGACATTGATGTTGATGATTTAAGAAAAAACACACGGTACACTGGTGGTTATTCAGAGGGTAGTCGCACTGTTAAACTATTTTGGGAGGTACTGACTCCATAATCGCAGTTGAATAGCCTGAATTTTCTTATGTTTGAGTTTTGGTTTCTTTCTTTTTTATGGAAGCTGCTGATACATATTCAGCTTCTGTGCCACCTATATCGTTCAGATTGCTTTAGCTTCCCACTTGTCTATGTAACTTTTCACATTGAACCCTAACTTTATTTTTTCCAAAATTTTTAATGCCAACATATTTTTCCAATCTAAGGACCTTGATGAAATTAAAATACTATATATTTGTATTCCATTTGATCATTAAAGAAATTGTTTTCTGACAATTCTTCTGTATATACAATGAATTGAGCAGGTTACTTTAATTCTCATATATATATTTTGGTCGCCTAAGAAGTACAAACAGCAAGGGGAATTTCACGGGGTATTTGAATGAATGTATTTTCACCTCTTAATGTTAGAAAATTTTCCTTGTTAATTGTCTGTTTTTTGTTTACTTTTTTGTATAGTTGAAGACAGAATATGTAAGAGAGAGAGAGAGAGAGGTGGGGGGGAGGGGGAGGGGGAGGGGACTGGACTTTAATCATCTTATAGAGACTTTAGGTTCTGTATGGTAGCACTGTAAGTCATTGTGTATTTTGAGAGTTGAAATTCGTATTGATCCAGTGCAGAGAGACAATTCATCTTTACCTTGGGTAATAAAGGAAAGGAAAGAATGTCAAAGATAATGGATACAAGTTGCAGAGCTTCCGTGGTCCAAAGCTTGAATGGAAGAAGAGAACAAAGAAGGGCTCATGAGTGGTGAGATAAATAAGAAAATTGATGTTCTTAATTTGAAAATTGAACCTTGAGTTGAATCTTCTTTCTTTTTTCTTTGAGGAGGAGGGAGGAGGGGGGCGCTGTGGTGAGAATTGAACCCTTGATCTTGTAACTCCCTTTCTGGGCCATGCTTACACCACTATATTACAATGGATTTAATTGAAACTTGAATTGAGGAGGTAGAGAAAGATGCAGGGGTTTCCACCAAGGATAAATTTGTGTCAAGGGATGAGAGAGCGTTTGCTTAGACATTCAGGACTACAGGATGTTTTACAAAGAGCAGATGATGATTTTGTGTTGTCCCAGTGTATAAAACACGGACACTACTATATCTGCCTTGCTTTAGCTGTATCAGACACCTGGGATCCATCTTGAATACAGCAACTGAGTTATATCCAATGATATATTATATATAATCTTTTTGGAAAGTATTATTTGAGAAATTATTTGCATGGCAGACATTGACGACCGTGATTACTCTTCGCTTAAAAGGGTTCATTAGCAGAGAGAGAACATTAGTCTACAGTAGTTTTTTCCCCCTTATCCAGAAAGGTCTGATTAATATAGTATAAGGAACTGATGCTTCTCACAAATTACTGATGAATCTATTTGGATGTTCTTTAGTGCAATTTGACATGTATTTGGGTCAAAAATCAGAATTTAGATTAGTTATACAAAGCAGATGATGCCCCCACCCCCTCCCTTTTTTTCTTTATGGTACACATGATTTTCTTCCCAGTTGGAAAGATAGAAGATCAGAGTTGCATGGTCTTCATTTCTGAAGAGACCTGTCCTCATCATGGCTTAATGTATTCTTTTAACAGAACAAGGAAAAAGGCCGATGTGGTTGTTCTTTTAACACAGTTTAATGTCTTCTTTGGCTCTACTATCAGAATACAGGTAGATTACAAAGAACATGTAAAGTTTTCCTATTGTCACAGTTGGTAAGACAGTTTTAGATTGCAATAAACCTTAGTTAATGATAGCATATGGGACTTATGCTTCCTACATATTTTATATAAATGAAGAATGTTAATTGATATTTTTCTTTAAACACAGTTTGGCGCATTTTAGACCTACACTTGATCTAAGCCATTGCCATTTTAACAACACATTCACATACTCCTGTAGGAGGAAATACTTTAATAACTGCAATTTGAGCACATCCTGTGCAATTCTGGTAAAAAGTACGGTATTGATTAGTTACTGTCTCAATGGCCAGATAGAACTGCTCTGCACTCTCTATATTCGTAAGTTATATAACATCTCTCAGTTTCTATTGAAGTGAGAGAATTTACTGTCTTTTGGATTTGATTTCTTCAATTCAAGCTGTAGAGTCTTGTATCCAATTTATTGAAACTCTATAATAATATATATATTCTTTCTTGAAGGTGCACATCATGATTGAGCATGTATAGTTGAAACTGACTGGCTTAATCTATTTACACTACCATGAAATTTTTCTCATTATTGTATTACAGGTTATTACAGGATTTGAACCAAAAGAACGCTGTCTACTTCTTAAATTTGTGACCAGTTGTTCTCGAGCTCCATTGCTTGGGTTCAAACACTTGCAGCCAACCTTTACTATTCATAAGGTATGCTCTCTGTCTCTCTCTCACTTCTTCTTCTTCTTCTCCAATCCCCTAAAGTCCGTCCCTCTCTCCCCCCTAGTTTTTTCTCTCTTTCCCTAATTTCTTCTTTTCTATTCTCTTCTCCTCGTTTATTCTCTCTCTCTTCTCTCTTCTCTCCTCTCTCTTTTCTTCTTTCTTTCTCTTGGTTTTACATCACTACTAGATGTACAACATACCAACCTATTTACAGTACGAGTAATTTACAAATGTATATGTAGTGATACAATCTCGATTCTGTGCACATATGCTTACTTTTGTGAAAGTCAGCACGAGGCCTTCAATTAATTGTGGGATATGTATTTTGAAAAACTGACGTTGGATTAGATATTCTTGTTATGGATGTCATATATGCCAAAAATCACAGTGATCCGATGTCAGCATCTCAAAATACAGAGGGTGAAAAATTATGACCACTAAAAACTGTCACAGTTTTTCTTAGTGACATCTGAGAAACTGACCATTGGATCATTGTGATTTTGGCATGCATGACATACATATGCAAAGTATCTAATCCAACGGTCAGTTTTTCAAAATACGTATCCAATAATTACCTATTGGGCATATGTTGACTGAATCATAACCATGTAACGATAATACCACAAAAGCAAGAGAAAATAAACAGAAAATGGAAAATCACTGGAACATAAGAATCTTAGTGGTTTGTTGTGACAATGTAGTCCATGGGTAAAAGTACTCGATGACAGCTTAGACTACAACAATTACAGGTTATAAAGTCATATTCAATGAGCTTTTAACCCAAAACTTGCTTCTGGACTCAAACCTGAACAATTGAACATAGACTGACTCAAGTAACAAGGGTACGTGGCATATGACCAAACAATTTCCATTTGTGTCAATGACCAAATCAAACAAGAGCAAGTAGACAGACAAGTTTTATTTTGTTAGCAAACAGGTTTTGAATTTTCTTTCATTGACGTAAACCCTGATTTCGCTTCTAATTTAACCTATCTGCAATCTGAAATTTCTACCCAGCTGGACACCACATGGTGTTTGTCTGACAATGACCCCCTTCCTTCCCCAATGCCTGTTTGCAAGACAGCTATAATTTTATAATTTTTCAGGGCTCGTTGGCCTTGCATTCTACTGAGGATATGGAATGGAAATCTAGTACTATATAGAAACCCACTAGTATTTTGGATTCTGGATGCCAAAGAACTTGCTGTAAACTCTGTTGAAATTAAATTGCTCTTTTTGCTAGCTTCTTTTACAATTCCAATTCTGATTGATTTGGCTAGGTTTCATCTGCACCTCTTGATTTTGAGACTTTTTATTCTTTTCCGCTCCCCACAGGCCACAACCTCTCCCCAACTAGACAAAAGAAGGAAAAAGGGGAAAAATAAATAAATAAATGATGTGTTGTAATCCAAGCAATAAATGGAATTGAGGAATTTGATCTTATATAGGTTGCATGTGATGTGCCTCTTTGGGCAACGATTGGAGGACAGGATGTGGAGCGGCTTCCATCAGCTTCCACTTGCTATAATACACTCAAGGTAATGTTTGGTTTACTTCGATTTACCAATATGCATCACAAAGATCAGAGCCAACAATATCAATGTATTAGACCATATTGTTGTCTTCCATTTGACTAATAGATCATGTGCTTCTTCATTTTTTTTTTTTTTTTTAATGATCACAGCTTCCAACATACAAACGTCCAAGCACTTTGAGAGCAAAGCTTCTCTACGCAATCAATTCCAATGCAGGATTTGAACTTTCTTAGGAATCTCTTTCAATGCTTCAGGTGAACTCTATTTTCCTTTTTCTTTCAAATCCATAACCCTGTACTATATTAATGGCATTGGAGCCTGGTTACATGCTATGATTATAATGAATTTTGATTACCTTTGATGATAAGTTCAGGATTGTTCATTGTCATTAAAGTAGTTGGACATGGGCCACTTTTGAGCAAAGGCATCCTTTATCCATTTTCTTCTCACAGTCAAAAGCACATCCATGCATTGGTCTATAACTTATATGTAGTTTGATCATCATTAAAAAATCTGAGAATCATGGAGGGAAAAAATAATTAAGAATAAATATTTTTGATAGAAAGACAACACATGTTTGCAAGGATAGGGGAAAAAGTTAAATACTAATATTCTCTTGTTATTTAAATTACTTGGGAAGTTGTTCAAAATAATATGCAACAATAATGAATTATTGAGTTCTAATGAAGGAATTAGGTTACATATAATTGGCATTGCATAGATTTCAGCTCTTGACTGCAAATTTAGGATAAATCATTTGCAACTTTCTTTATGCCATACTGCAAATTTAGGATAAATCTTTTACAACTTGCATTATGCCATAACACTCGGTAGCATACCAGGTCATTTATGGCAGGTTTTGTTCAAAGACTTTGCACAAGCTGATAGAAATAAAATACTCATAATGCAACCATGCTCTTCTTATTCATAGGAGGATCAACAGAAACAAATAGCCACTAATTGTAGAAGCATCCAGTGTCCCTCACTGCATGCTTGGTGAAGGAGGTTTTACACGCATTACTCCATGAAAAAACTAATCTTCCAGATAACTAAAACCACCAAACTACCTATCTGTATCCGATAACATCTAAAGGTACTCACAAGAAGATTTCAGAAATGGAATGGTAGACAATCATTTCAACTGTGATGGGAATATGTCTTTAAGAGATAAGGGAGAATCCCTGTTCAAGTAGGTCACCCGCCAACACCTCGTTAGCGGCTTCAGAGGGATGGAATCCATCCCAAAACACGTACTCTGTCGCATTGAAGCATGTGCCTACGGATCTGGCATTGCAAAGCAATGAGGTTTCTATCGTACCCGTCCCACAGCAAGCCTTCCTTGACTCAAAGAACCCTGTAGACATGGTATCAATCCCACAGAAGAATTTTGCGTCAGTTGCCCTTGTTTCTATGCATGAATGATAAAAACCATGTGACAACCCTGGCAGATGAATATGGACTATGGAGAGATGATGTTTTAATTGGTGTACATCAATTGCACACAGTCTATCTTCTTCTCGAGTTCAGAGATAAATGTTATAGTGAAAGCCTATGACTATTTTGTTGCAAATGTCAAAAATCAAGCATTGAAAGTTTGGTGAATAATCCATACAAGTCAAAATTCTTCATAGATTTTAAAATCGCGCATAGCTTCATCCAGTTAAATAGAAATGTCAAACATTCATGGAAATCTAAGAACTTTTACTGATTTGATTAGTAGATGACTTATTGTAGATTAGTTATACTTATACATGATATGTTGACTAACTGCTCTTTGCTGATTAGGCACTTACCATTATCAGTGGGCTTTGTGATCAGATCCAGAAGAGGCTGATATATATCGAAGACCACGAGTTTGAGATTGGGGAGCTTATTCTGTAAACCTTGAGATGTGCACTTTAGCTTATCGTTGAATGAGATGGCATCTCCGTTCAACCTTGCAACACACCGGTTGCTCCCTGCACCAAATAGGGTGATGGCAGCTGGCAAACACCCAAGTGGCGGTAGGTTTGTCACCCCGATTCTCCTTGCCCCCAACCCATACAGGTTCTGTTGTCACAACATAATGTAAATATCATAAAAACAACAATTTGTTTATAGCGAACTTTAAGGAAGGATGGATGTGGCTTTTGATTTGGTTTTGTATCCATCTTTATACACGTTGTAAATTTTTACATAATTTTGCAATTTAAAGCTTTTGTTCCTATTTAAGTGATTCCTAAATGGAACAGATTTGACATAATTTGTTTTAAACATAGGGGTAGCACTAGTGTTTTAAAACCTAATTTGGTTTTGTTTCTATTTTTAGATAGGAACCAAGATTGAAATACATACTAAGGCAAGATCTATATATTTATTGAACTTTTAGCCATTAGGTGGTGGCCCCTCACGGAAAGCAGGAATTAGTTGGGTTCTGGAACAGTTCGGACACATTGTTGCTTGGCAAAAAAAAAAAAAAAAAAAAAAAAAAAAAAAAAACAATAAAAGAATATAATTATATCCACTAATCACAATAAAGAATAAATTTTGTAATTACAATAAGAATTATAGGGTCAAAAATAACAAATACTTGACAATTCTCCTCTCCAACATCACAATAAAAAACAAAATACAAATTTATTTCTGAACAAGGGTTTTGATTTGAATAGAATTCTGAAAATTTCATGTTCTTAAACTATTTATAAAAGGTACCCTAATAAATAAATAAAAATTTAACTAGAGTTTTCATTCAAGTCAAACACTTCGTATATTTTACAGATCTATCAAACATCTATAACATTGAAAAACAGATACTGCTTTTTAACTTTTCAATTATCCTATTCTTCACGAGTCAGTGTAAATTATTATTTTGTTTGTAAAGATCATCAGCGCCTCTAAAAAACCCTGTACACTTTTGAAGTCTAATGTAAAGTTCCTCTTATTTAATTAACCACACTAATGCGGATAAACAGTGATAACTTATTTCCTCGTATTTTCCTCCATTTCACTTTCCCACATAAATTTCCTATTAATCAAACAGAGTCAGGAAAAATGCTTTTAAGTTCCTAAAGAATATGTCCCTAGTTAATCCTAACTTTTTTTTCCCCTAGAAATATGCTATGCATCGCTCTAAGGCAATACTACATATGCGTACCGCTATAAGAAAGAAATGCAGTAAATTTCCAAAACTATCCATTAGTGATTTTCCAAACCTATTCTCATTTCTTTGTAACGAGTAACATTACTCGTTTTGTTATATTCCCTCCATTATTTTATCCCTTTTGGTAAAAAGTAAATACCTTAAATTGATTAGAAATACAAAAATTATCGACATAATATAGCATTGCTCTATTACTAAGTAGGAACTATATCGATCAAATGTAAATGGATAAAGTAGAGTACTATAGAAAAGAGAGACCTGAATGAAGGAAGAGTAGGATCTCATGAGAATATCAGAGAATTGATCAGGGGAGTAGGCTATATTAAGGACGGGATTGATGTAGTAGTTCTGAATCCAATCACTGCTCCCTTCACTCACAACGTGGATTCCACCAGAGAATATGTCATTAGCCTTGGCTTTTCCTACCATGTTCACCACTCTCGTTTGGTATTCCTTGTAGTATTGTAGCTGCTGAGTCGATGATATAGCACCCTACATAAAACATCAAATTCCAAACATTATGTTAGAACCATGTATATATATATATATAAATGAACTTAATTATATTCACATATAGAAATTTTTTATGGGTACGTTTACATATAAATTTACGTGAGGACTTGAATTTTTAGCTAATGTGGAATAAATATATATTTTGAAAAAAAATCAACCTTTAAATTAAATATTCTTTTTATGTATGTTCTACGTACCAAAAATCACAACGATCCGACGGTTGGTTTTTAAAATACAGACTGTAAAATTGTGATGGTTTTCATTATTAGATTTTATCAGTCTTTTACGATCTAGATTTTAAAAATAAACTGTCGGATTACTGTAATTTTTTATATGCATGACATATCTAAAGATCCAACAATCTATTTTTAAAACTACATATTCCATGCTAAAAATCCAAATTAAAATTCCAATTCTCACATAAACTTACATATTTACCTACTAAAAAAAGAACTCTATAAAATCATACATGATACATCTTTGGGTGTAGAGAGAGAGAGAGAGAGAGTCTAATATTTACATATAACTGTGCTGTCCTGTCATAATAACCAGAACCAGCAGAGGCAAAGTTGACTCCAGTTAAGAGGCTCTCTCCTTGGGCTTCTTGGCTAAGGTAAGCTGGTGGGTATGAAGTGAACCCAAGGTACTCCGCTGTGCATGAATGAATCAATCAACAACACTTGTGTGTGTGTGTGTGTGTGAGAGAGAGAGAGAGAGAGAGAGAGAGACAGTATGTTGTTGAGAAATAATATTACCAGTGAAGTCTGTGGCAAGCTTTCCATTGCAAAACCTGCCTGTTGGTCGGTGTGCAACAAAGTCTCTTCCATAAGGAGGGAAGTTTGCCTTGATTAGTGTAAAAAGATGATTGTTGTTTCCCACGTCAACAACAGAGTCCCCAAAGATGATCAATGCAGGAACAAGAGGGTCTCCATAAGCCACTGAGAAAACCAGACCAAGAAGAAGAAAGGAACCCAACAAACCACTTAAAAACCCCATTTCTTTCCTTAGTTCTTCCAACACTAACTCCTCACTTGAGAGAGAGAGAGAGAGAGAGAGAGAGAGAGAGAGAGAGAGAGAGAGGTGGGAAGGGTGAGTGAATGATGGTGACGAATAAACAGGTTAGTGGAGAATTTAAGAAGTGGGGTGATGGTCAAAGTGAAATAAGTGTGTGTGAGAGCATGCATGGTTTCCAATAAAGCTGCTTTTTCCAGGGAAAGATGGCATGTTTAGCACCAGTGTTTTCTGTCTTTAGCATTTTTATTTTTATCAGGCCAACCAAAAGCATGTTTGTCCTAATATATTGTTTGTGAGTTTCCTTTGAGGAGGTGACAAAGGATTTAGTTAAAAAGCTTTAGCACTTTAAAGAGAGTCTCAAGCAAGAATTGATGAGATAATTAAATTAAATGAAGCAAAAGTTTGTGCTTTTCAATACCAATTCACACTATACATAATGCGCGCACCACAAGAAACATAATGCACCACTTCAGGAAACGTGCCTTCGACCAACTTCTTGTGAAAGCTAGCCTATTATTTCAAGCAATTGAATCTCATTTGTGATGATGATTCTCATCTTCATGAATGATTCTGTCGGAAAAGTAAATTTATTTTACCATAAAAAGTGAATTTATTGATAAAAAATAATTATTCGTATATTATATGTAAAATACAATAACATGCATAATTCAATTAGTATGGGACTATTAAATAAACCCTTATTATTTTGGGTTGGAGTCATTTCATGAATTTCTAAAAATTCATTTTCATAACACCAAGTATGATGTTTTGTTCTTTGTTATGAAATGAATTTATACCTTCAATATCATATTAAATTTCTCTTCATTTGGTGGAACTGATCAAATCCAAGGTTGTTTTTTTTTTTTTTTTTTCTTCAATTAACAAGGGATTCGTTAGAATTATCGAACCATAGATTTATTGTTTGATGATGTTTTTTTCTATAACCCTTTTCTTTCAAGGAAAAAAAAATCAAATAACTAAAGAAGTTAATCATAAGTCTATAAAGGAATAGTTGAGAAATGAACAATTCTGCCGTCATCATTAATACTTTTTTTTGGAAAAATTACAGTTTGCCCCTTGAACTATACGCTGTTTTTAAATTGCTCCCCTGTGGTATTGATTGAAACAATATGCCCACTGAACTATTTTAATGTAACAAATTGTCCCCTTTTGTCTATTAAAAATGATGTTTAACTTGTTATTTTTTTTTTGTTTAATATTTATCCTAAACTACTAATGTGTCTATAAGCATATTGGTGAATTTTCATGATTTTTCTCAATATATTTTAAATTTTATGAATTATTTTTTTATACAATAAATAAAATTTATAATAAATAGAATATATTGAAGAAAAAAAAAAATCATGAAACTTCATCAATATGCCTGTAAACCCATTATCAATTCAGGATAAATACTGCATAAAAAAATAACAAGCCTAACGCTATTTTTCAGTCCAAAAACATAAATGGTTAACTGCGAGAATAGAGTAATTTGAAAATGGCCAATAGTTCAGGGAGCACATTACTTCAATTGATACCATAGGGGGTATTGTAAAAACGACCTATAGTTCAAGGAGCCAAACTGTAATTCCCCTATCTCTTTTTTTTTTTTTAACCAAAATGATAGAAACTTACCTCCATTTCAAACCCTCTCGAATACCAACAAATGCATATAGATGCACATTTATATACTGAAACCCGAAACATTTCTATTGAGTAAGGATACATACCACGTACAAGGCTTTTATCAAGAAGATTGCATAATAATTTTCCCTTGCATGGATTGTTTAGCCCATAAATTATAGTGGACATTCCTTAACGACTTAAAGAAAACAAAAAACAAAAAATAAAAGTTCAAAAAAGGAAAACTAAATGCAAATTAAAGTAAGTTTTGTTACAAACTGTCAAAATTTTATGACTCTTTCTCCAAGTCTTTAAACGAAATGGGTCGCCCAAATCCATTTTTCCTTTTTGCTTTAATTTACTAAAAACGAGAAAAGAGAAGGAATATCCAAGAAACATTTACTCCAAAATAGAGGTAAATGTGGCATTTTGTTTGGCAATACATTGAATTTCAAAACCAAACCTAGTTATAAGCCTACTACAAGAATGTTAGTTTCGATCATCAAAGCGATACATATCTTAAAAGTAAGTGAGCACTGAATAAATTCTTACCTTTCGATATTACATGAAATGACTGTTCTCAAGATTTGAATTTGTACATTTATACTTGATAATTCAATACTTTTACCAATGCACCTAAAAATGACCCAGTTCAATAATAAAATTTAATAAATCAATGCAGACTAAAAATGCATTGTGCAGGAGGAAATGTAATTTGGTTAATGACAATAAAGTTTTTATCAAAACTGAAATTTTTACTACGATAAAAAATATTTAAAAATAAAATCAATAAAGACATTTATAACTTTTTCATGAATAATAATTACATTTTTTTATGAACGGATGCAAATTAAGTGAATAGACAATAAAATTTGAAAATCTCTAGGATCTTATGGTATAAAATTAAATTTCATGATATAAAGCTTTAGATTCATTTACTTTTTGATCATTTGCCATATCTAATGTAAGTTCTTGGGTTGGGTCGGTTAATCCCATACTTCTAACCTAAAACCGAATCAAGTATGATACTATGATCAATTCTCCAATTATTTGACCCAAGACCAATCAAACTCAATTAAAAACTGAACCAATCCAATATAAAAAATTTTGGGTTGGTTTAGTTTTTTTCTTTTTTTTCCTTTTCTCGGGTAAAGAGTTTTTTGTTTTGTTTTGTTTTTTTTTTTTTTTTTTTCATCATTTGTGGTTAAAGGGTGGTTAAGTTTTGGGGTTGTATAAGGGATTTTTATTTTTATTTTTTTGGGTAGAAAGTAGAGGGGAAAATATCATAAAATTAATGACTAACTTCCCAACTAAGTTGGCACCTAAAAACTCATAATTAAAATCCTTTGCTATCCCTAAAAATTATTATTAAATAAGAAGAAAAAGGTATAATAGAATTCAAAGAAAAAAGAAAGAACAAAAATAAAAAATAAAAATTTAAAGGTGACTTGCACAATGTAACAAACAACTTTACAAAAAGAAAAAAAAAATCTATAATTAAGTAACCCAGACATGTCTCTAGCCAAAACTAGGGATGCAACTTGGATCAGATCGGATTTGGGGGAAATGAAGACTGATCCGACCTAATTCAGATTAGGCTTTTTAGGACCATGTCTAATCCTAATTGAATTTGGACCAGATCTGGACCAATTCGAATTCAATTCGAATTAGATCGGATTGGACTGTGGTTCTTCTTTTAAAAAAAAAAAAATTGAAATAAAATTTTATAACATGAAAATTAATGATTCACTTTGGTTATAACCTGATAGCGCATAACTGCATATATGAAAAAATTAAGTATGCATTTAATTCAGACCAACTTCTCATAATTAACCACAGTTTTAATAAAGGTCGTGGCAATAAAAATTAATTACGCACAACTTGTTATCTTCTTTTTAGTTTTTACACTATTATTACTATTTATTTATATATAAAAAATCTAAATAGTAATAAAAAAATATTAAAGGGATTGGTGTTTTAATAAACCAACCATTCGATTAAATACCCTATTTATACAAGTCATACATACTAAAAATCACAATGAGTCAACGGTCAGATTTTAAAATATCTCAATATTAAAAATCTGACTGTTGGATAAGATGTTCCGCTTATGTAAGTCATGCATGCAAAAAATCACGTTGATCCAAAAGTCAATTTTTTAAAAATGTCACATTTTTGCAAAAAACTGTAAGATTATATTTGCACAATTTAAACAATTTATATATCTTCTCAAAAACCAACCGTCGGATCTATGTATTTTTTGCATGCATAATGTATATACTTAGAACATCTTATCCAACTGTGAGTTTTACAAAATACCAACCCCATGTAGGTTTGTAAAATATCGATAAGAACCATATGATACACAACTTGGATGAAACCAACACAAGTAGTTTTTCTTTTGAATACATGGTTCTTGCATAAGGTTCTTACTCATACTTTGCAAAATCCAACATGGGATTTATATTTCGAGAAACTGACCGTTTGATAAGATGTTCCATGCATACACAGTATGCATGCAGAAAAATACATAGATCCGACGACTGAATTTTGAGAAAACATCTAAATGTTCTAAACTGTGCAAATATAAGCTGATAGTTTTTTTTAGAAAAAAATGTGGTATTTTTTTTTTTTTTTAAAAATGACCGTTGGATCAACATAATTTTTTTTATTCATGACATAAGCGGAACATCTCATTCAACAGTCATTTTCTAAAATGTCACTGTGAAAATTATTATATAGTCAAATGATCTAGCCAGCTAATGCTGACTTAGATCTAAGTCAACTAAGATTTATGGCCGTTAGATCATCTCATGAATAGAGGCTTTTTTAAGTGATGAGATGATCTAATTGCCATAAGTGCTTAGCTGACTTAGATCTATGTCAGCATTAGCTGATTAGATCATTACTCTTATTTTATATACTCAGATATTAACAAATAATAGAATTTTTAATATAATATTAAGATATTTTAAAATCTGACCGTTGGATCACTGTGATTTTTGGTATGTATGACTTACATAAATAGTGTATCTAATCCAATGGTCGGTTTATCAAAATACCAATCTCTTTAATTTTTTTTTTTGTTAGTATTTGGAATTTTTATATGTAAATAAATAGTAATAGTGCAAAAAGATGATAACAAGTAAATTTATAAAGGCAAGTCTTTTTGCACGATTGTAAAAAAGTTAGCTTGGGCTGCTGTGATATACCATATTTGGAGAGAAATGAACAATAGGATTCATGAAAATTTGTTTTTTGACTGTAATGGTGTAATTCAAAGAGTGTCTCAGGATATTTGCTTTAAAGTTTCCTCTTTCACAAGTGTTAAAGATAACCCCCATAATAGGTCTATGGTTGTTAGATGAGATTTTTCTTATGACATTCTTGTCTTGTAGTTTGACTTTCTTGTTTGTTTTCTTTTAATATATCTTACTTACCGAAAAAAAAAGAAAAAAAAAAAAAAAAAAGGGAATTAAATTTATAATTTTTTTTTTTAAACTATTGTATTATAAATTTATAACGTTACAAAAACTCAAAAATAATATTGCATGTTGCATATAGCGATATAATAATAATAATAATAAATATTTTTTAATAATATCGGATTTCGGATTAGATTTCATATTAGACATTCGGAACGAATTTTGGATTGGACATTTGGATTAGATTACAAAATACCAAATCCAAGGATCAGTCTGAATTCAATTCGAATTAAGAAACTTGAACTGAGACCAATCTAAAATCAATTTGGACCGGTTTCAATCCAATTCGAATTGACCGGATCGGATCGAATCCCGAATTGACCCGTTTGAAGTTGCACTCCTAGTAAATTACTAATACATGTGGGAGGGGAAGAAAAGTGCAAAAAAATTAAGGAACATGAAGCGAGGCCCCCACCACTACAATGACAATCTTTCTCCCTCACTTCCTTTATTTGCCTTTTCTTTTTCACTCTTTAATGCGGTTGGGGATATACAAATGCTGAAAGATTTTACCATGATGAGTGCTTAAATACTACTGTAAGAATTAGGTAGTGTTGTGCAGGGGGTGGTGTATGTATTTACCATGATGTGAACATGTTGAGAGCTCTTTTCAGGCCTGTCACAAAGGTCAACAACTCAAAAAGTCAGTCCTACACAGAGCAACTGTCTGTCAAATCTTTTACTTCTCCTCCTCCATATGGTAATCTGCTAGGGTTTACCACTTGCTATGGTGATTGCATGTTGCTGTTGTCTCGAAACAAGGATTGGTGGTGTGTTAGGACATTTACCAAATCATATTTATGCCCTTTTTAAAAGCTTCTGAATTGTGACCTAGACACCTTCCAAAATCACCCTATCAACTGCTGTAGCTGGTGCTTGAACTGAGATAATGGCAATTTATGCTGTGGTGGAATTACTATTATTATTATTTTAATATTCATGAAATTACTACATTAACATACCTAAGAGCAGCCTCATATTTTTATTTTCAGTAAAAAACGAAAAGAACTTTTAAGCATCAAAGAAAAAGCTAGCATCCCAAATCGATTGGCACCTGAGCTTCTCGCAAGCATATGCCATATACCTCAAATGTTATTAATGAAAAGAAAGGAAGGCATACAGAAGAGTAATCCCAAAAACAAAAACTGTCTTGGTGGCTTATATAGGCCTTCTCACATTGCCAGAGGTAAAAGTAGAAAATAAAAACACAAAATCAGGGGAAAAACAAAGTGTTTAATTGGGAAGTTAATTAAAGCTAAAAGCTTAAAAGCTGCCTGCTGATTTTGTTTGGTGCACAAATACATTCCCACACATTCCATTAACTCTTAACAAATTTTAAAGAATAAAATTTAAAACCACAATTTGCATTAGCAGCAATGATGACAAACAGAAAGCATAGAAGGAGAGAGGTGTCCTGATGATAGAATGTATGCTTGCTATACGACAGAGAAGAAGCACCTCACATCAAGAAACATTTTTTTTCAAACTAATCCCTTAACTGCTGAACATTCAGTCCAAAACTACATAACACTCTGTTTCTCTGTTACAAATATACTTCTTTCACTTTTCATGGCAGCACCTAATTAAGGGCAGCATTGATCATAGACTCAAAGCAGTCCATATAATGCAATACATAGATAAATACAAGTGTATAAATATAAACACAAGCCAAACTAATCTGCAGGGCCCTTGGAGTTTTGTATTACATATATATATATATAAAGTACCCTAGCATGAACATCGATGATTTTTAAAATAAAAAAAAATTAATACAAATATATATATATATATATATATATATAGATAAGAAAAACACGCATAATTCAAGTACAATTATGAAGTGTAATTAGCATCTTCTAAGGTCATTAGTTTCGTAGCCAAAACTAAGATCAAAGCTAAGATCAGTGTATCAAGACAAACTAAGAACAAAACAGACCTACCCCCTGGCTAGGTAGCATCACCCTTACCAATGGACAGGCAAAGTAGATGACTGTATAATTGCAATATTGATTTGTTAAAACACAGTATAAGTAATTGTTGACAAACAGTTCAATTTATAAAACGGTTTTATCATCTAATTAGGCTGAAATAAGGGATTAACCTAAAAGGAAGAACAAATAAGCATGTTTTGCATTCTCCAACTGCTTTAACCAAGGCATTTGTAGTAGGAAAATGCTATATGCCCCAAAAAAATTGTCCCGAAAGTGTATCCCAAATGATGTGGTGGATGATCCAATCCTTCTCGTTTTTAACAAATTCTTTCCTTGATTATAAATGAGGGATTATAATTCATTTGGGATACTTTTTTGGGACAATTTTTTGGGATATATAGCATTATTGTTTATAGTAAATGTAACAAATTATAAAGATTCTGCCCTAACCAAAATTTTGGAACAGCTTCATTCTGAATAAACAAGTTCACTAGTACACTTTTCATTTATGTTGAAGAAGTGCAAAACCATCGCCTCCACAAGTAAGCATTACATTACAAAGGATCAAACATATGTCAAACATCAGATGAAACATTTTTAGAAACCCACCTCTTCCCTTCAGAAACAGATAAAACACTTATCATACAGACTAAAAAAAGCAAATAATAAAAATGGTGAAGTACATAAAAAATATACCTCACTCTTCTCTACTAGAGAAAATATGTTTTGGAGGTCCCTACGTTTCCCTCAATGGCTCTCTTTTCAAAGCCAAAGGCCCTACTCAAATAATTTGGTGAAGCTAAATCATGGGGCTAACTCTACTCAATGCATAAAAAACCGGAATGCCTCATTACTGGACTCCACTGCATAATCGTATCCAAGACTGTTGGCACGATCCAGAAATTCATCCATCTCATTCCCTGCGACTTGGATTCCAACCAATACGTTTGCACCAGTTTCACCCTGTTGGAAGAAAAAAAATATATGATAAATATATAACCCTACTAGATTTGGTCACTAAAATGGGGAATTTCCTTTGCATCAGTCTACCCTATTGAAATTTTGACATTAATATGACCAAAAAGCTTTAGATACCAACCTGTCCACGGTAGTGAAACAAGCTAATATTCCATCGTGGGCTGAAAGCATCCAAGAACTTCACCAGAGCACCAGGCCTCTCCGGGAAAACAAAACGGCAGAGAACTTCATTTGAAACATTTGATCGGCCACCCATCTGAAAGAAACCCATGATAAACTTAATGCTGAAATGCACCCAATAAGGCAATAACTAAATCTTCAAAAACATCCACACAGGCATACATGTAGGAGGGAAAAACTCACTTTGTCCCTTCACGCATACATTTATTATTTGTCAAGATTTTAAATGATATCGGGCTGACTTTCTTACTACCCATTCTATTGTGCTTGTTAATGAATGTTCCACTTTGGAATTTGCAGCAACCAGGGGATAGAACAATAGATAATAAGGATATTTAACCTATTTCTGTTTGTCTATGATCAAATTATGATTTCTCTGTTAACTTGTAAATTGATTTCTTCAGCTTCTATGTCTGTTCATTACTTCATTGTAGACAGATTCTTATCTTTGCAAATTGATTTCTGCATCTTCTATAGCTATTAATTGCTTGTTTTTTTTCTTTTTTTCTTTTTTGGTTCAATGGAAACAAGTACAAGAGAAGAAATAGGCCCCATCAAAGGCAACACCAGAATTATCAGTGAGAAGCAACAAACCCAGATCTGTTGGAGGTTCCATAAAAAATACTCTGCACAGGCCTACTTAGACCCCAATTCGCTAAAAAGTCGGCACATTGATTCCCTTCCTAAAACACATGACGGAGGTTGCAGGTCCAATTTCTGGTTAACATTTCCCGACAATCAGTAATCAAATAGCCAAGAGGGTAATGACAATCAGTAATCAAATAGCCAAGAGGGTAATGAGCACATTATCCTTCCATAATCAGATTAAGTGCCATTTCAGAATCAGATTCTACAATAAGTTTAGTGATGTTATGATTCCAAGTAATATTCAGACCCTCTCTTATGCTGCAGATTTCTGCATCATAGGCATACCCTACAACCCAGCCACCATGGGCATTGTGGATAAGTCCTCCAGCTCCGGCTGAACCTGGATTACCTTTGCCCATCAGCATTCAGTTTCAGCCACTCTGGAGGAGAAGGAGTCCAGCTAATAGAGGCACTCTTTTGATTCCTTCTTTCGCACTTATCAGAGCCAAAGGCAGAGAGAATGTCAGATTTAAGAGAGGTACTGTGATACATAGATTCCAGCACTGTAGGATTAATTACTTCACTGTAGAGTGTAGACAGACCACTGAAATTTTCTACAAAATTTGCATTTGTGTAGTTAAATGAATAACACAACCATGGAGAAGAAATAGCGCGGGGGGGAAGAAATATTAAAGAGAGTAAATGGAAAAGCGATGGCATGGTTGGAAACTCTGCACAAGAAGGCACTGAGAGACCATTTCCCAAATAACCTTAGGCCACAGTGGCACAAAGGATATAGGGTTTGGACTATGGATAGGATAACTCTATCGTTATCTCATGTTTGTTAACTTTTTGGAGGAAGACTGATAAAATCCTTATGGAAAATTGGGGTACAATCAAGGAATTAAATATCAGTATCGAGAGATATATCGATAGTCCCAAAACATAGATATATCGACAAATATATCGATCGTATCGAAAATATCGATATCGATTTAAAGATATGATGGATATTATTAGTTAGAGATGGAAATTTTCGGTGTGACACTGCAAAATAATGAATTAAACTATAATACACAATTTAGAATCAAAATATTGCAAATTAAATATATATAAGACAAGTTTATGTTGTATTTGGTATAATAAAGTGTGCCGTGCTGTGGGCAAAATAAATCAGAAATTTCTACAAGTTTTGCACTAAAATGTTACATAACATTAAAAATTTAAAATATATATCATTTACAACATAATAAATAAATAAATCAATAATCTTGTATACAAAAGAATCTCCACCTTAGACCGATACTTACCGAAATATCGGTAAATTTCAATAAAGGTATGCGAGTCTAAATGTCTAATATCGTATCGATACCCACAAATATATGGATATATCAGAGATATATCAAGCATATCGGAGATATTTTATTCCATGGGTAGAATTGGTGTTTGCTCGACAAGATTATGAAGGTTTGAGGTTGTGCTGGGCAAAGTTGTTGGGGTTCTGCCAGTTTGTGTTTGGACAGCTTAGCAAGATGCAGAGGACCGGAGGGATGAACTGATGCCGACAGTGATGGCTGGTCTGGTTTGGTCCAACAATCGGTGCTGGATTGCTGTCTTGGTTTGACCAGATTGCAGGGATATTCTCAGAGCTTCGTAGCAAATAATGTGAGGATATCATAAATCATAGGATCTCACTCAATTCAAAGCAATAGTGCTTTATCAGGTGTATTTGGAAGAAAATGAACAAAAAAAATTATCAGGATAAGGCGAAGGATATAATAACATCCAAAAGATTGGGTTTGGTTCACCCCTAGGAAAACAAAACAATTGATGCCAAAGGAAATTTTCTATTATCGAGCCTTTCATTTTTCCAAAACCCTGCAAAGGACTTCTATCCAACTTCCTAGAAGTGAAAAACAGAACTTCCTTTTCACAAGAGACAAATAGGACCTCTTCCAAGATGGAGGAAAACAAGGGAAAGAAGTGAGAAATTCTTTCTCAAATGAGGCAAAAAAGAGTAACAATTTGGATGAGTACAAAGTTCTGATTTCTTCATGATTAGGATCCATACACCACATATAAAGATCTTTATTAGCTTGAGTAAGAAATCACCGATTAACACACCACCAACCATCTCTTACACTGGTGAGAAACATGATTTTTTACATCTTAAAGAAGCATCATCTTGTACCATGCATCACATAGTATTAAATAAATTTAAGAATTCAGCATATTGAAAAATAAGGAAAACTTATCAAGAAAAATACACACCAAATGTCGCAAATGATCTTTAACCAAGTCATTCCTTGTGAGATCATAAGTTTCAAGTTGAGAAGATTTCATCCGGTCCATCATTGCTCCAAGTTCGGAAACAGTATGAAGGCCAACACTGCACACCATAGGTAAAAAGGAAACATGTTACTAAAAGTCAGACCCCCTTTGCACTAGAAAGAAAAATAGCAATAATGTCCAATTAAACTAAATAAAGTGGCTTATATTCAGATAAATGAAAAACAGTAAGATAATTAAATAGAAAAGAATAGCTCTCATAAAGATGAACATCGACAGAAAGATTTAATATTAACAATTTTCTCAGACTGGTCAAGAAGTGCTTGCCTGTACAATACTAGAGCCTTCTCTTTCTCTGGATTACATCTATATTTGAACTCGGTAATATTCATTGGCCCCACCTGCCACCCAAATGATTTCCAGTTACCACCATGCACAAGACAGTTCAGTCAAAAAGTTAATTGAAGCTTTGGCAACATACCAGTTCACAAAATCGTTTAAAGCTCCCAGGCTCCTCTGGCATATAAGTGGCAAGCACAGCCTCCCGTTGCCTACCGACATCTGCAAGTTCAGTCACCAACCTCAGTCTATCAAAGTTCATGTTTGCCCCGCTGGCTATTGCTACAACATTATCACCCTTGCGACCATAGTATTTGCAGTATGCTTCAGCTCCAGCAAGGGCAAGAGCACCTGCTGGTTCTAAAATGCTCCTTTTCTCCTCAAACATGTCCTGCAACACAAGCAAAAACTTGAGAAATCTCCTCTTTTCCTTTTTCTCATGGCCAAAATTTCCATGAGTGACAACTTGAGAAATCTCATCATAGCAGCTTTTATCTATGCAAAAAAAAAAAAAGTAAACAGATTTATTTATTTATTATTATTATTATTTTTTTTTTTTTGGGTGGGTGGAGGGGAAAGGACTCTCTGGCAATCTATATATTGATCTCGTTCTCAAGTATCTTAAAGTTTTCCCATAATAATAAAGATTTTTTAAACTAAGGTGTTTTGAAGATGACAGGGTAAATGAGCTAATAATTAGGCAAGTCAAAAAAAAGAGAGAGAGAATTGTCACTTGATCAACCTATGTCAGCTGTATATGATTAGAATGGTATAGCAAAAAGCCGAAATCTTCCTACATAATCTAGAGGTACAATGGACTGCTTCAACAAAGAAGACGCAATTGATCCAGAAATAGGAAAATGATATCATTATCCATCACTAAAATAGCTCTAGTGCAAAGTTCAAACAGACATATTAAAAGGCACTAACTGTTGAACATGAATCTTAAGTATCGACTATCCAAGTTTATGAATTTCAAATGTGCATTATGGTCTAACCTGATTCAATGTTTACCCAGATTAGTTAACAAAACAAGTGTGTAAATAAAATATAAGCGTCAGTTTCTGCTTAATTTACCATGTGATCTATAAAATAGATAAACCAACAAAATAGCAAAGACCTAGACACCTTAGCTAAGAAACATGAAAAGAGGCGAACCTTTATTGAGAGAGAGAGAGAGTCAGTAAAATAGAAACGTCCACGAAACATGAAAAGAGGCTAACCTTTATTGAGGCACAGATAGCGTCACGGCTAACAAGAACTACCCCATCCATTAGTTCCTTGCACAATCGGAAAGTTTCCTTGCCAACCTCTTTGACAGCTACACCATCTGCGAAACCTCCCACCTGGTCCAGCATGACTCTCTGACCATGATGTAATGACAATGCCATTGCATTTGCATCAGAGGGCTCCACCCCAATAATCTTTACCTGTGTCAAAAATATCAAAAATTAGTGCACTCCTAAATTATATCATGTAACTAGAAAGGAGCTAACCAAATGCAAAGTAACAGTAAAAGGGACATAAAATGTAAAGAATTAAGTTTGTTATACACCATAGTTTTCAAAATCCATTTTGAG
Organism: Hamamelis virginiana; assembly: GCA_017140935.1. NCBI lineage: Eukaryota > Viridiplantae > Streptophyta > Magnoliopsida > Saxifragales > Hamamelidaceae > Hamamelis > Hamamelis virginiana. Next base: position 318,200 of record JAESVK010000087.1, on the reverse strand, counting down.
GCTAGCCTCAAGGCAAGTCGGTCCTAAAATGCCTGAAGGCTTAAACAATTAAGCACAAGTCTCATTAGACATATGCCTCATCAGCCAAGGCAAGGTGAAAGTTATGCTTTCTATGCCTCCTGTGCCATGATTCATGAGGCACCTTGCATTGCCTCTCTCTCTCTCTCTCTCAATTTGAAAAGTGACCAACCATTCCTTTGTTATTTGGCTGTGTGTAATAACATTTAATCTTGTGTTTTGTAATAACTCTAAATCCTGTTAAAGATTAAAAATTTAACAATTTTTAAAATAAAAATAAAATAAAAAATAAAATAAAAAAATAAAAAAGAAGAAGAAGAAGAAGAAGAAGATAAAAGGGGTACGCATTTTGTAACAAACACTTCCATTCGCATTAAGTAAAAGACCTTTCCTTCCATTTTTCTTTTGAAAACATGTTTGATATTGTGCTTTTTTGTTTATTCAATTATATTTGTCAGTTTAGAGTGTTCCAAAAATGTTTAGGTTAGTGAAAACGACAATGTTTAGAGTATTCAATTTATTCAATTATAATTATTGAAGGGCAAATGACATTCTAGTACCTTCAACTTTGGGGTGAATACCAATGTGGTCCTTAAACTTTCGCTCAATTTAGTCTATTTTTTTTAGAAGTTGTACCAATGTGGGACATTAAATTAATGGAATTAACATTTCATCTGTTAAAATTGACGGCTTCTACCAGTCCGTTAATATTAATTCCGTCAGCATCCCAATTAGCAGGTGTCAATTTTAAAAGAAGGAATGTTCATTTCTCAATTAATGTCCCACATTGGTACAACTTTTAAAAAATTTGGACTAAATCGAGCAAAAGTAAAATTTAGGGACATTAGTATTCACCCCAAAGTTGAAGGTACTAAAATGTCATTTTCCCATTATTTAATTATATCTTTTAGATATAAAAATTCAAACTTAGAAAAGCTTATGCCTTAATTACTCGATTCTTAGACCTCACCTCACGCTTTTGCTGTTAAAAACTACAGTCAAGATAAATAATTAAAAATAGTAGGAAATATAAGAATTGAGTCAAGTGCATCTAGGATCTAGACAACACTACAAATATAAACATATATGAATTAATACACAAAACAAATTCTTACACAACAACCAACAAACCTGCGGAGAAACCCTCTTTACATAGGCAGCAATACCAGCTATAAGCCCACCACCTCCCACAGGCACAAAGATCGCATGGATTGGGCCTTTCATTTGACGCACTATCTCCATCCCAACTGTTCCCTGCCCTGCGATGATGTCTGGGTGATCAAAAGGAGGTACGAATGTACGCCCCTCCTCTTCACTCTGTTTTTTAGCATATGTTTGTGCTTCATCATAAGAATCCCCCACAAGAACAACAGTTGCACCCAACCTCTCAACTGACTTCCACTGAAAAATAAAAAATACCACAGATTCAAATAAAATAACATATCTTAATGATGAAATCATAAATAATAAGAACAAAAGGAACTTTAAACAACTTTACCTTAATTTCTGGCGTAGTAACAGGCATAACAATCACAGCATTGCAACCCAGTCTCTTGGCAGCTAAAGCAACCCCTTGGGCATGATTGCCAGCTGATGAACAGATAACTCCTCTTTCTAACTGCTCCTTTGGAATTTTTGCCATCATATTATAGGCTCCTCGAAGCTTGAACGAGAAAACCTACAAATCAAATCATCAAACCATGAAAACCGAGTCTACCTAGCACTTCCATCTCCTATTTAAACATTATAAATAAAACCAACACTTCCATAATCACAACACAAATCACTTACTTTCATAATCACAATAGAATTCGTTTCATAGACCAACATAATATGAAAACCAAATAATCATCACATTTTAATCATCAAACTAAAATTGAATTTTTCAAGTAGAAAAAAGGTTGAATGCACACTAAAAATATGATGACCTTAAAATTAGCACATATTCTTATCTTATTTATCTTGTCATTAGTACTATAAGGATGTAAACCTAGACCTACTCAAATCCCACTTCAACCAGATATTAACTGAGCTAAGGCTCCCCAGATCATTAATTTAATAAATCAAAGACCACAAATTCAGCAATACACATGAACAAATACTTACAATCAGAGGTGGCAAATCCTCAACATTATCAATATCGAACTAATCAAACACCCATTTCCAATTTAACAATAAAAAGCCTTCAAATTCTTCTATAAAGCACAAAACCCAGAAATTTCTACAATGAATCATATTCCAAAACCCCAAAAGTTTACAACATTTTAGCAATTCGACACCGTAAGAATTGCTGTGAAATTGAAATTATGCACATTATCTAACTAGGCAATGTTTAAAAACAACTTAAATTCAACAAAAACAAACGAATATACAACTCTATTAACAAAATGCAAACACGCAAAAGACTCACAGGCTGTAAATCCTCCCTCTTGAGCCAGACATTAACTCCCAGCCTCTCCGAGAGCTTTGTCGCCAACTGCAGGGGTGATTCTATCGAAACATCGTAAACCTTCGACGACAATATTTCAGTCAAATAACTCATGGCGTCAACGATGTCGTCTTCGCCGCCGTCGGCGACCGTACGGTCAGGAACTGCACCGAGGCAACCGGAGGGATACTGTAGGGAATCGGAGGATACCCTTTTGAGGGGAGGTGAGGAAGGGGTCGTCGGCGAGGGGTTTTCGCGGGAAGTAACGGTCGACGGTTGGTGGGAGATCTCGGCCGTTGATTTGGAAAGTGTGGCGAAAATGAACGATCTGGATTTGTTCTTCTTCTTGACAGTGTCATGGGTTTGGCGTTTGAGGGAGGGAAGAGTTGTTGGAGTGGTGAGTTTGGGGCGGAGGAGAGAATGGGGAGAGGTGAAGCAGAGAGCCTCCATGAATGTGTGTGTGTGTGTGTGAGAGAGAGAGAGAGAGAGAGAGAGAGCGCGTGTGTTATTTTAGAGAGAGAAATAGATTTTAGTTGAATATGTATATGTGTATAGTGTGTGTGTATATATATAATGAGGGAGCTAGAGAGAGAAAGAGAGAGGGAGGGAGGCGGCTGCTGCAACGCGTTGCAGCGAGGAAGGAAGAAGCGGAGGGGGGGTTTTGAAGAGAGGGTAGGCTGTTTCAGTTGTACATATGAAATATGCTTCCGTTACTGCCTGGTTAATGTGATGCCAAATGGAATAACGACACGTAAGCATAGTGCTAAATGAGTAAGGTGATGTGGCAGACAAATATTGGGGTTGTTGATAGTTATGTATATAGGAGTGAAATTTTTGTTGCTCTTGTTTTTCTTCGAGAGGCTGCGACGAGTCAGTAGTCACGGGTCTAGGTTCTATGGTAGTACGGTGATACCCTGTGGTTCGATTCCGTAGATTCCAGTGGTGACAACTTTGACAACCATCTCTCAATTTTCCCCCTTTATACTGTTTTATTTACCATTTAAATACTAAAATCATAACAAATGATCAAAATATATTATCTATTTTTCACTCTAGATAATGTATCATGATTTCACAATCTTAACCACTTTTTGTTAGACAAGCTCAAAATTAAAATAGAATTGAATTGAAGTATTATATTAAGCTCCTTTATTTGACACGACATAAAACTACAATATTTCACACAAAAAAAAGGGACATAAAGTTAAAATAGAATAGAATTCTAATTTTAGTTTTAGTTTGACGTATTGGACTTGCAAATTTTATCAAAACTAGTGAGATTTGGCTAAAATTGATTTCGTTTAAGTTCTTTTTCTACTAACTTCTAAAACTATTCCTTATTTTAAACTAGCTCTTATTATTTACACGGGTGATACAGAAAATACACTTATTTTCAATTCTAATTTTTCTCTATGCTCGAAACAAAAAAATTAGAATTTTAAAATCAATCATATACTATTAAATTTTGTTCTAGTAGTGTGCCAGGCCAAACAGAAAATAAGATTTATAAATCCAGTCTACAAATTGACGCAAATCTAGATTTAAAAATTAATCCTATTCTACTTTGTGTCCTTCCAAACAACGGATTTGAAACAAAGTAGAATTGCAAATAAATTATATTGTAGTTTTTATGGTTCCAAACAAAGTGTAAGAGAAACCTATTTAAGAGTAAAAGGTTTCATGCTACCCCCTTTTTTGTTTTTGGGGCGGGGGGAGTCAAACTTGAAGAGAGAATTTCTTATTGGTTTTATGTTACTTTTTTTTTTTCTCCAATTTCTTTTTTATGAAAAATATTAAACAGGTTTCTTATTTTTTTTAAAAAAAAAAAATTACAGTTTGACCATCTATACTATTAGTCAAAAACACTTTGCATCCATATACTTTCAATTATGATACATTGACCCCTGTATGATTGATTTATGACACTTTACACTCTTCTGTTAATTTTTCATTTGTTTATTTAACTGAAAAATAATATTAGACTCATTATTAATTTTTATGCAGTATTTATCTTACATTGCTAATGTGCCTATAAGTATATCGATGAAGTTTCGTGATTTTTCTCAATATAGTTTATTTATTATGAATTTTATTTACTAAATGGAGAAAATAATTCATAAAAATTAAAATATATTGAGAAAAATCATGAAACTTCACCGATATGCTTATAGACACATTACCAATTTAGGATAAAAACTACATTTAAAAAAAAAAAAAAAAAAAAAAAAAAAAAAAAAACAAAACATGCCTAACACCATTTTTCAATTAAATAAACAAATAGCTAGTTGACAAAAAAGTGCAATCTGGCACATTTTAAAAGTACAGAGGTCAATTTATTATAATTGAAAATACAGGGTTGCAAAATGTTTTTGACCTACAGTATAGAGGAGTGAACTATAATTTTTTCAATTTTTTATTATATTCATTTTATCAATAAATGTGATAGTTAGTGTGGCATCTTACATCACTTATCATCTTATTATTGCCAAAATAAGTATTGTGACTTGTGTTACATCACTTACCTGTTGTTCCCTTGGAAAAAATTGGTCAAAATTTTCATACATTTTGTAACTTGTTTTCCATTGTAATTACAAAATCAATTTTATTATATTTTATTTTACTTTTTTTATAAAAGAAAATGAGTTTTTTATTTTTATAATTTTCATAAAACCCAATTTGAATTTTTTTTTCTTCTTTATTTTTATAGTTTCTATTTTTATCAAAGTAAATGTTGGCCCAAATATATACCTCTAGAGGGGGGTGAGTAAAGATATTGCAAACTTTTCAAAATAATTACCAAATAAAAATTATGGTTCAATTAAATTCAGCGGAAGACAATATTTGAATCACAATAAAACAATTGATACAATAAGTATATGAATTGAACAACAATTAATATAGCAAGTATATGAATTGAAATGCAAGAGAAGAGTTATAGAGATTCAAACACAAGAATTAACGTGGTTCGGTCTCCGCCTACGTCCACGCCTCAAGAGCCCCGTCTTGAGAATTCCACAATCCAATATAGATTACTCCTTTAAGGTGAAGAAACCTTTACAAGTTGTCTTCTTTCAAAGGTGGAAGACACTCACCCGCAATCTACTTTGAAGGTGGTAGATTCTCACCTACAAGGATTTCACACAACCCTTAACTCTCACAAGGTTACAAGATGAATATAAGTACAATAAAGAAGACTCCTTAATGAGTAGAAGATGTACAACAATGAAGCTTTCACTAATATCTCTCAAAGGATTAAGAACTAATATATGGCTCAAGAGAGAATGATGAATCAAAGTGATTAAATCACACAAGAATGATGAAAACTAAGTTTGAGTATGATTGTGTATATTCATTAGTTGATTCAAGACCCATAAAATGAGTATAAATAGGTTCCAAAACAAATATGGTCGTTAGGGGTCAAAATAGAGCCATTTGGAGTGTTAAAAACTAGCTGTTATTGAGCAGGGGGTCGATTAGTCGACTAGACACACTTTATTAGTCGACTAGAAGGTTTAAATACCTTTGAAAAAGTTTTCAGGCACGGTTAGTCAACTAGGAAGGGTGTGTTAGTCGACTAGGAACTTATTTTCCCAAAACAGGCTATTGCACTGCTGTTAGTCGACTAACCCTTGATGATTAGTCGACTAACCCCAAAAAATTTTTGATTTGAAAGTTACATATTTAAAAACTAGACTTCCCAAGTTTTCCGTGGACACCAAGATCATCGAAAATGGAATCCGGATGAGAGAGATATGCCCATTTTAAGTTGGAAGTTTTCGTCAGCAAAAATTCAGCATTTCAAAAACATTTTGTCTTTTGAGTCCATAAAGCCCTCTATGAGTTTAAATCAATTTTTGACCAAAATGTGATTTTCCAAAGTTAAAACCTATGATCTTTAAGTCATAGTCAATTGAGCCAATTAGTTCATCCTATAGAGAGATTTACAATATAAATCTTAAGCACTCTTACACAAGAATAAAAGCAAGATCTTCATAAAGGATCTTCAACACTTGTGCTTGCCTTGTGCTAAGCTTGAGCTTGGCTTCATTTGGATTGTATCAATGCAATAGCTCTTTTCATGGTCTTTAGTGAATGTACAACATATACATATCCACATAAGGATCAATGTAGTGCATGAGTTTTATCTTCATGATGGCTTGAGCCTTTTTCATTGACAACTTGAATCCTATTCTTATATACACATATACCAAAATGGATATACAAGAACTATAGGATAATGTCAATCAATCAATAAGGTTAGCCAAACAAACATTTAATAAATATGACAATGTTAATCAAGTAACTAATATGACATTGTCAAACAATAAACATTCATTCAAAAAGGTTTGGCAATAAATACGAATGAACATCAAAATATCCACATGCAATATATCAATATATTCATATGTAATACAACAATATTATCATGTGCAATACAACAATGTATTCATATACCCATGAAACACAATGTTTGTTATCATCAAAATCATTTAACAAATATGGGTGGAAGCCATAAGGCTAACAGTAAGCATTAAGGCACCGTTTTGATTTGTTTTTAATAGGTACTTATTTGCTTTTAAAAAAATTTACAATATGTAATTTCTTAGAAAAATTTTAAAAAGCAAATAAGTACTTATAAAAAACAAATCCAAAAGGTGCCTTTTTTTTTTCTTCACTATTATTTTTATCTTAATATATTATTTGTTTGTAAAGGCCTAGGGTTGGATTGATCGAACGATGGTGAAATTATTATTACAAATTTTTCTAATAAAAGTTATATAAATTAGGCGATCATCATCCATTTAATCATGTCATTATTTAATATTGATCACTTATTTTTAAGGAAAAAAAATGATCATGAGGACCCTTTCATATTGGAATGGAGTAGTTTTGAATGTAGGCATTGTCTAAAGCTTTTGTGATTGTATGTTATATATTGTCACCCTTTCATATTTATTAATAATATGATAGTATAATAGTGGGAAATGTTTAAAAATTAATATATGTATCCCCATATGTGCAGTAATATTATGGCATATATAAAATGGTGTACACTTTTGAAAATTGAAATTGATGGGTAGATTCCCCCTATTATCCACAATATATATATATAGTCTTTATTCCCAACCTACACTACATATTATATAGAAACAAACAAGCCGAGAAAAAAAATAAAAGCCCAAACATACAAACATCTAGCCTATATTATTAAAATAATAATAATAACAATAATAAAAAAATTCAACAAGAGTTGGTTTCCTTTTGTTGTTATAATAATTAACTATACTATATTGGACAACTTTCAGACTTTGCCACTGACTTCTCATTAAATTCATTATTGTTGAAATCCTCCACTTGCCAATGAAGAGATCCAATTTTATAAAGTTTATCTTGCATAATGCATATCTCTCTCTCACACACACACAGAGACAGAGAGAGAGAGAGATTTTGGGTAGAATATATAGTGCATGAGCTTTTCCTATTGTAGTGAAATTAATTAAAATAGAAATAGAAAAAACAAATTAAAGTAAAGAAGACGATAATTATATAGTGGAATATTCAAAAGGAGAAAAGGCAAAGGTCCTTTGCAGTTATTAACAGCCCATTTTCAGGACTGAAGACAAGCATATATGAGGCTTTATTCACAAGAATGAGAAAACACCTTGCGTATTGCATCTGTAGCCCACCAACCAATGACTGCCTAACTTGATTCCTTTCCAAGACCCACACTAAAAGTCATCTTACAGTTATTGTATTTAATTTTTGGGAAAATGATTAATAGCTAGGACCCCCAAAATTGTTTTTTTTTTTTTTTTTCAACAGGCCCAAATGATAAGATCATGTACCAATTGGTCCCTCCAGGTCAAATATAAAGTCAACTAATAAGATTAGATTGTCTATTATACCATTTTTCTTATTTCAAGCTGGATTTTAATTCAAATATTATTATACTGTTTAATTTGGTATTATTTTAGGTAATTTATTATTTGAATTTTAGTACAAACGGATTGATTTATTGATATTTTATTTGAATTTGAATTGAGGTAAAGTGAATCGCGGATTGCACCTTCCATTGTTTAAGCAATTGAATGCTTTCTATTAGGTATACCATTTGTATGTGTTGGCTAATTCGGATGTCAAAAGCATGTGTATGTGATTGGTCTCAAGCCAGTAATCCCTAAAAGTTCAAGCTACTGCTTCAAGCATGAGAGAAGCGCATCAATTAGATAAAATCATCTCGCTCAAGCTCGAATTGCTTTCTTATGTTGGTTTATGTCCTAGGAAGGTAAGTTTGACTTAGAACCTAGGTTATTCTATTGACTATAGGTGATATAAATTGTTCAAATCCCTAGGAATGATTTATTATTGCTTATAGGTCCTTTTTGCATGAAAATCATTTATTTTTGGCCTATTGCATATGTTGGATCGATCCAATATTTTATGCAGGATCGATCCTATTTATGATCTGCAATTTTGGATCGATCCAGCTCTCGAGCCCAGATCGATCCGAGTGGCAGAGGAGGTTGGATCTAAGCTAAATCCCTGTATCGATCCAGTTCGTATTTTTCAACTAAATTTCAGAGAAATTCGTGTGTTTCTATTGGGAAACCCCAGATTTTGTGTATGCCCCTATACAAAGAGAGTTTATCTGTGTTATGAGTGTGCAGACTCCAAAAGAAGTCTCCAAGAGCTTATGGCCTTCAAACCCTAGGTTTTGCACCTTTGTCTTCTATGCATCCTTAGTCTCTTAAAATTTCTACCATGATATGATGCATAGATCTTAATAGATTATCTATTTCAACTTTATCCCTACTGAGTTTAGAGTGATTTGTGGAATCGAATCGGACGGTGGATTTCCGTTATATTTAGAGAGATTCAAGGGATCGAATCTCGCCTTTGTTAGCCTTGGTGGAGTTCCAATGTGGTTGGGTTTTGCCGGTGGATTTTCGGTGGTTGTTGTCAGTTACGGTGTGTGGAGCTAAGGTTGTGGATTCAGTCCATAGAGATGTTGTGAAGGCAACGTGGATTCGTTGAACGCTCGTTTAAGAATGGATTCTACTGGGCTTGTGGATTCAAGCGTCGTTGTAGGTAGTATCTCTTTGCTTGTACTTGGTTTTTAGTTCATAGTGATTTCCAGTGCTCCCGGGGTATTTTACCCGTTTGGGTTTCCTCATAAACTCTTGTGTTCATTGTGAATGTTTGATATTGCATATTACTGTCAACTGAACACTAATTAAAGGCTGGATAATTTAATTTTTATTTTTCTATCTATCAAGAAATAGTATCCTCGAAATTTCATTCCATTTTGCAAAAACAAAACGGTATAACTGGGCTTTGGATGGAGATAGTTTGTTGCTTCAAGGCATCCAAACTTGTTAGCCCTGTGGCTTCAATCCAACTTTGTTGAATGATTTTGATGATAACAAACATTGTTCTATGTATATTCAATTATACATATGAATACTTTGTTATACAACCTTTATAATTATCAAACTTTATAGAGTGATTTTTTGGCTAATCTTGTTGATTCATTGACATTATCCTATAGTTCTTATATATCCATTATAATATATATATGCTTATAAGAACAGAATTCATGTTTTCAATTGAAGAATGCTTAACATCATTAAAGTTAAGCTCAAGTAAACTTGTTGAACATTCACTAAGGAGCATGGAGCAAAGAGTTACAACTTTATTGAAGTCAAAGATGAAGCCTAGCACAAACCAAACACAAAAACTTGAAGAATCAACTATGAAGATCTTGATTTATTTCTTGTGTAAGAGTGCTTGTAAATCTCTCTCTCTCTCTCTCTCGCTTTATATATATATACGTACACACACACACACACACACACACACACACAGAAATGATCCATTGGGGTCCAGACCCCATTTGGAAAAATACAGTCCACTCCTCACTAGGATAGTTGTGACAGATATTTTGAAAAATCGACAATTGGATTAGATACTCATGTTACGTATATCATGTCTGCCAAAAATCACAATGATCCAACAGTTGGTTCATGAGAAAATTGTCTGTGAGAAAACTAACACTTAAAGAACGATAAATATATATATATGATTCATCTTATTAATAAATGAGTATTGATATATTTCTATAAATTCAAATATGAAACCTCATCCTTAAAAGTGGGAATGCAAACCACTAAACCAACAAGTGTATGGAGACCTTAGCCTAACTAGGGGCTAGAGGACCTCAAAAAATGAAAGAGAAATTCAACATTTATGAGGAAGAGAGGATGCCCTTACCACTACTAGCATACCAAGCTTTATTGGCCTACCTTTGGTGACCCTTCTACCTTAGCCTTGAGGTAAGAGGGATAAGGGTCTATCTTAAATTCTTAATCTCAGGGATAATCTTAAATTCTTAATCTCAAGGAAAAGAGGATTACTTAAATGACTATGGTAGTGTTTGGTATAACTTTCTGCAAATAGAAGTCATTTTTGAAGAAGTAATTCCTAAGATGGACATTTTATGAATTTTCTAAAAAGTAATTTAGGAAAAAAAATAGTATTTGACAAATGCATATTTTAAAAGCCATTTTTGTATCAAAAAGTGTGGAAGTTATTCTTCCTACAACTGTGGTTTTCAAAAGCAATATTTTTTTACTTCTCCCAAATGAACTTCTTAAAACCTGACTTTTTCTAAAATTCTATTAGGAAAAACTCACAAAATACTTATTTTTTTCTTAAATAATTTCTAAAGGTAGAAAATCTATTTGGAGCCTTCCAAAAACAGCGCCAAACGGCAACTATATTATCAGGCAACCCACACAAATTTCTACCTCGATCTTATTTGCCTGGCAACTAAGAACACAAAACAAAAAACAAAAAACAAAAAAACAAAGGCCAATTATTTATATCTGTTGTGCAGGTACCAATGAAAGGTGACTATGGTCTTGTCTATATATATCTAGTTGCTATCACGTACATGTATCAAATTATCATTTTATTATCAGAAGCCATGTGCTTGTACGTGGATTCCACTGTCAGGTTAGCTAGGTAAATATTCATCAAGGATGTTTAGCAAGTATTGTAAAAGTACTTTCTGTACACACAAATTTTGAATCTCATATCATATGAATAAGAAAATTTTGATTTGAAATCCTTAATTTGTAGCAAAACTTCACAATCTAAGGGCTGTACACGCTTGATATTGAATTGAATTTTGATAACATCTTGAACCGATGGTTGAAAATATATTGATTTAATTTCCAAGGACTGTCTTATCTCAATACCATGCTTTCACCAATATTTCACTAATTAGTATTATTCTGTGAGTATTAATTTTGCGATCAACTTTGCTTAGTAGGAAGAAAATTAGATTATAATGGATATTTGAACTTTACTAAATTTTATCATTGGCCTTGCGGCATGCATATATATATATATATCTTCATCTTTAGGGAGGAGATCTCATCAGTTCAAGCACACGAAAGTATATCGATCCCCATTTGTTAATACTCAATACTGAGAGTTTGGAAACATGTAGCTCTTCTATCGGTTGGGGGCGAAAAAAAAAAAAAAATTTCCTAGATTCTGATGTTGTACACTTCTCTTTCTCGTGAAAGTACGTAATAATTGCTTTCACCTGGCTCCATACTTTTCTATTTAAATTGTCTAATTACCTGCCATTATTTAACAATACAACAATTCTATATCACTCGACATTTTAACTCGAAATTAAAAACCATCCTGACGTGTCGTGGTTTGAGTGGTGTGTGAAAAAGAAGGAATCAGTTAAAAAAAAAAGACCTCACCACTTAAAGCAGGACACATCAGGAATGATTTTTAATTTCGAATTTATCAGGTGATAATAGTATTTTTCTTAACAATATTACTGAGACTCCATGCAAGCACGTTGATCACATTAGCATTTTGGAATACTTTTCGATCTTCAAAAAAGTAAAAGTTGCTTTTGACATGTTTTCATAAGTATGGCAGATCAAATCATGCATGTTCAATATTGCATCCATTAATTGCTGTTTAATATTTGTATTACGAGATGACAAGACATGGGATACAAGCAAGTCCTAATCAAATTATTGGCCTCTCTTTGAGCTGACAAAAATGGAATTCCGGCCTACCAAAATTGAAAGAAGGGAACGTGAAGGCAAAATAATCAACCTCGATCTTCATCTTTAAATGACTGTCATGCATATTCACTACTGTGACACCAACCCAAACTGTTCGTGGTTGAGGGAATTAATGTGATTCTCGATCAAGAACGTCTTGGAATTTGCTCGGTTAGAAGGGCATTTAAGTCAAATATTTTTCATTTGATTTAATTTTTTTTATTTTTTGTTTGTTTGTTTGTTTTTGACTGATTGATATACATTAGTATGATTAGTGGTTAGCTATTAGTGGGGAGTGGGAGCAATATACTGTTGCATCATATATGAGGCTTTTATTTTCAGACATCCCAAGACAATCGCTTGCTATACACACTCCACAGCAATCTTGATGTCTAGCCAATGACCTGCTAATTTATTGGCATGTATTATATATATTCCCCATTTTCATATAAAGTATTTCATATTTGAATATATAAAAATGCATCAATAATCATTTGTCAATATTAGGATCTGGGATAATAAAGAATATTTTTTTTTAATCATTTGGAAAAAAAAGAAGAAAAAAAGGACAGGTCCTTGAAACATAGTTTTTATTCCTAATTTGACACGCAGTTTGCAAAATCCAGCATGGAATATGTATTTTGAGAAAGCGACCATTATATTAGATGTTTTGTTTATATACATCATATATACCAAAAATTACACTAATCCAACAGCTACTTTTTCAAAAAATATCATATTCTTAAAATAAAATGAAAAACTGTGTGAAATTGTCACAGTTAGTTTTATGAAAAACCAACCGTTGAATCAATGTAATTTTTGGCATACATAATGTATATAAACAGAATATCTAATCCAACGGTCAGTTTTTCAAAATACTCATTCCCACGTTGGATTTTGCAAATTATGTGTCAAATTAAAAGTAAAAACTATATTTCAAGGAAACCTTGACCCATTGTTATATGACAGTACATAACTATTTTTCGATCAAATTCCAAATGGTTCACCAATTGAGGGTTGCGTAATGCCATGTGATAAAATTGCATGAAAGTAAAAGTGTTTGAACAAAAAAAAAAATGTTTGAGAACTACACATGTGTTCTAATTAAAGTAAAGAGAAAGAAAAGTAGAAAATATCAAAACTAGAGCCTAGAGGTAAGAAGATTCTGGCACAAATGACAATGACAAAAGCAATTTTGATTGTATTATAAAGTCTTAAGAAAAATACAAGATGGATGGTAAATTATTAAAAAGAACGAAAAAAATATGATTGAAAAAGACAATCCTAATTGTATGCGTTCCCACCCCATTTATTGAAAAAGATCGACCATGATCAAGAGTAGTTTTCTCCCATAATAGAAAAAAACTTATCTTTCAGTCTCGCATAATGGAGAGAGAAACACATCGTTGTCTCTGTGGCGAAGAAGACAACAGCCCCTAATTTGATAAGGATTTGAAAACAAGTGTAATAAAAATCAGTATTTTTTTTTTTTTTTTCCAAGGTAGGGTATCTTGGGCCGCTAATGGACAAAACCATCTAAAATTAAATCCCACCCTACCACCCGTTACTATAGTCAAGGTATTAAATTTCGATTTTAGGACTCCCATTTCATGAGGCCTAATCCGTCCTAAACTGCCTAAATTGCCTTGGCGGGTTTAAGGTTTGAGTATATAAAAATACATTAATATCCATTTATTTTGGGGAGGGTGTTTGGTTTGACAGAAAAAATTAACTACCAAAATATTTATGAGCCTGAGACAAGTCCAAGCCAAGCTTTAATTTATGTGAGTTGGGCCGTAATATTTAAAAGAAGTGTATCATATGGCTAAAAGAGATTTGATTATGGGTGGGGATATATATATTGTAAAACCCCTTTAAATGATATCTAGCCTTCATATGTTATTTAAATTTCATTATTTCATCAATAAATCTAAATTTTTTTCTAAAATACTCTCAACCTCAGTTTAGCCTTAATTCTATTAATCATTACATTCCTTTTCCAAAAGATTAAAAAAAAAAAAAAAAATAGATGTTCATGATAGTTTTACCTAAAGACATTTTAGGAATTGTGATTTATGGGGTGTAGAAATCAATTTTTGGGATTGCAATATCCACACCCATTGATTATACATGACCAGATGAAGTGAAATTGTTCCCCCTCGAGGACTTTGTAGCTCCTTCACCCTGTACAATTGGGCTTTTTCCCTTTCATTGTTTGGGTCTTTCCATGGACTCAAATTCTTCAAAAAGAAAACCTGAGCCCAGGAGTGACTGAAAGTCACTGGTTAAAAGCCCATCATTGTTATTTTGGGCCACAAGCATGCCATCTTTTAGATAAGGGTTCAGTTATTGCAACCCCAATTTCCTCTTTCCATGCCCCAAGTTTTCAATGTCCAAAAGTAGCCATGAGAAAATTGACTAATAAGGACATAGTAATTTTGAAAAAGTCAAAAAAACCCATGGGAGTTTCTCTCTACACCCCAAAGCAAAAATAAAAAAATTAAAAAATTAAAAAATTTTAAAAACCCTACTTCTCGCTTTTCTCATTTTCTTCCTTCTTGTACCCATCTTCCATCTTCCCTAACATCTTCTCTTTCCCCATTTTATCCAATCTCATATAAAGTAACACCATTGTGATATTTGGATAAATATTTGGGTGCTTAACATTGTAGAAGGTAAAAAAATGAAGCACCAAGAGGGTTTGAGTAATGGGAATGTGAGTTTTTAAAGCTTTTTTTAATACGTACAGTATGCTTCCATCGAATATATTGCAATTGTTTGACTGACTTCCACCAAACAATTTTAATACATTCATTTAGAGGAGTAAGAGAACAATAAATTATTTTCACAATCAATATCAATTTTTTTAAGGATACGCTTCAACTAGATGGAGTAAGTTCGATGATGAGGCCTCAATTATATCAATATTTTAGACACCTTTTATTTTTATTTTTATTTTTATTTTTTATTTTAAACTGTTCGGTTGGAAGTGGCCGAACATTTTTATAATGTTCGATGGTTACCCATCAAACACAGTCCTCCTGTTCAGTGGGTTCAGTACCGAACATAGAGACTATGTTTAAAGGATAACCACCGAACATTTTTTAAACTGTTCGGTCACTTCCAACCGAACAGTTAAAAAAGAAGATGATATATATATAGACACACAAAGACGCACACAGAGAAAGTCACCCGCCGCTGAAAAGGAATCCGATGGAGAAGACGTCGTCGGTAAGTCGCCGTCGGTGAAGAGGGTGTTGCCGTGAAGGAAGGTTCGTGAATTTGGTGTTTTTGGGGTTGGGTGGGTAAAAAACTTGTATTCAAATTAAAATGGGATTGGAGATATTTTAAAAAATTTGTAGGGTTTATTTAGTAAATAGTGGGGTCTACTGAGCATATGAGATATGAAAAGAGGACATTGGGGTTGTAATAACCGCACCCTTTACATCATGTTCAAAAGTATTTTGACCACTATTTTCTTTTTCTTTTTCTTTTTTTCTCCTCTTTTCATGTTTTTCAGGTGAAAATCAGTATTTTCTTTTTACATCTTCTTACCAATGAGTGCCTCTATTGAAATTCAAACCCCATGGTCTTGAATATAAGTTTTTTGCTCAGTACCAAAACAATTAAAAAAAAAACAATAAATAAATAAATAAAAAGTGTTCATGAGATCAACATTCTTTAACATTATGGCCTGCAGTTTTTTGCATTCACTTTCATACTTTGTTATTTTCAATGCAATGGGTCTAATATTTGGAGGGTCGAGACTAATGTCACATGTATCCCATGGCAGGACCCATTAGTTTGAAAAGGAATTAGATTCCAAGCAGCATTAAGAAAGTGCAACAAAGGTAGCGTAGGAGGCTATTGAGTAGTCAAAAAGCAACATACCACCATCCCTCTAAACAAAGCCAAGCTTAGCAACACCACAAAGGTAAAGAATCTCAAAACAACTTTATAATGATTTTACATGTATAATTTGATCACCATTGAAGACCCACAAACCAAACAACCAAGATTTTTAATTTTCATTCCATTTTTTTAATTTGTGTATAAAGTTTGGATTTGATCATCAAAAGAGATTGTTCTTTAGAATGGAGAGCACAAGAACAAAGGCAGAGGCCATGAAGCCAGTGCTCCTCAAAGCTGGAATTCCTTTAGCTCTATCTGTGGCTGGTTTCATCTATGCTAAGATCATGGCAAGAAGAAGTTCAGTTACCAAAGCATCGTCATTGGAAATCCAAGTGAATTCTCTTGAAACCAATTCTCGCGAGGAATTTAGAGATGAAGAGAGCTTTCATAGCCTCAATTCCACTTCTTTCAGAGAAGATGAAGGAAAAATGGTTACAAATGCCCAGTTCATGAACTCAATGGAAAGTTTGGATATTCGAGATCATGAGCCTGATTATGAAGAAGAGATATTAGGCCTAATAAGTCGAATTGAAAATCTTCAAGAGAGGGAATTGGAGCTAGAGATGCGGTTTCTTCGCTACCATGATTTGAAAGAGCAAGAATTAGTCCTTTTAGAGCTTAGGCACATGTTGTCCTTGGAGATGACTCGTATTGAATTCTTGCGTCGGGAGATTTCATCCATGGAAGTTGAGAATCAGAGGGTTGAGACTCTGGTTTTAGAATATGTGAAAGTCTTAGACCAGATTGAGCTTTTGAAATTGGAAAATGGGTTGCTTAGAAGGAAGATAAAGAAGCTTTCGAGGAAGACGAAAGACCAATCTCATGTTATAAGAGAACAAAAGTTGAAGATAGAGGCTACAGAAGAAGAGATTTTGAGTAATGTGGATGAGCTAGAAATAAAGACTAATGTTATCAAGGATTTGCAGGAAGGAGTTGGGAAGCTGCTACTCATTACAGATCAATTGCAAGAGGAGAAGAACGAACTTCTGAATAAGGTAGAGATGGCTGAAAAATCAGCTTCATCAATCTCAAAGGTTTAGCCATTCTTTCTCTTTGGCATCAGATGATAGTATGATCATACACACACACACACACACATATACATATATATATAAATAATGATACTGACCTATTTAGATGATGGGTTCATCAAGCTATTGGAAGAATGATATAGAATGATGATGATCCAACTGGGTAAAATTTTGGCAAAAGTTATCTTCCAAGTCCCAATTTGGACCTATTCACTAGTGGGTTTTTGTCCTTTGAATATGTATATATATACACATTTATCTTATTATTTAGAGAGTCTTAACCATTACAAAGTTTTCCAATTTTGCAGATTGAAGAAGAAGGGATAACAATGGAGGATTACGATAAGCTTTCAAATGAATTAGAGCAGCTCCAAAACGATCGAGCAGCTGAAGTTAAGGAATTGATTCACTTACGATGGAGCAATGCTTGCTTAAGGCATGAGTTGATGAGGAGTCGAGATCAACAAGAACTAAACCAAGTGAGGGAAAATCATTTGGAATTAGATATTGAAGAAAGTGGAGAGAATGGATATCATCGTTTCGATCATGAATTAAATGGTTTGGTTTCGGACCACAGTGAGTACTCTTGCTTAGGCATCACTAGTACTAGTCAAGCTTGCTCAAAAAGGAGAAAATTACTTCAAAAGTTAAGAAGATGGGCGGAAGGGAGTGAGAGAATGAAAGGGAAATCAGATGACAAGGAGAAGCATGAAAATAAGTGCTTTAGAAGAAATTGTGTAGCAGATGATGGGGCTGAGGAACAACATGTTCGTGAAAGGAAGTCATGTTCTAGTGCATAATTAACCATAAATTGTACAAGTTTCTAGTTCTTCATGTACATTATAGAATATTGATTTGAGGCAGGGACTTAAGAGAAGATGTAATGGTTATCAATATATAGTTGCAGCTGCAATTGAAATTAGTACTTAATAGAATTAGGGAGGATTAAACAACTCTGGGATCAGTTTACCACATATTCTAATCTTCCATTTCCATCAAAAGAAAGCAAGAAAGTTAATATCTAATGCCTAAACAAAGGGTTCATTTTCCTAGCAATCCTGCATTCCTAAAATTGCCTGCCATGATTGTACTTTTGATTATTTATCGATGTTTAAGATTAAGGTAAATGATTGTAAATCAATAGGCATTGTTTGGATCTTGGAAAGTCCGAGGAAAAGAAGAAAAAAATTGTTAAAATTGCTTGTAAATAAATCCTGTTCTTTTAATTAAACATTTTAAAGCTTTTTTATTTTATTTTTTATTCTTTAACCATATCAATTTCTTATGATTTTAATTTATCCGTCATTGCATGATATAATGACAAACTGTCATATTAACTCTATTCTTAGGATAATAGAGACTTCATATGTTGAAGTTATATCGCTCACATTATTTCAATTCCGCATTGCTTTCCATTGCCTTGTTATATAGGTAGCTAGGAAGTCTAAATAGTATGGGTGCTTGAGATCATCCCATTGCCTATAAAAAATAGTAATTTGGTATACTCGATGAAGGTTGATATTCATTCAAATATAATGATTTTTGAATTAATAACCTTCTTACCCATCTTATTAGTAGGGGTGTGCAAAAACCCGCCCAACCCGCCGGACCCGACCCTATCCGTAAACTGTGGGTATAATGGTTAGGCGGGTTGGGTTGGGTGGATTTGATGAATTTTTGGTGGGTTGGGTCGGTTGGTGGGTATAGAGGTGACAACCCGCCCTAAATCCGGCCCTACCCAACAAATAATTATATATAAATAATAATACATTTATATAAAGTAAATTTCAATACTACCTTATATTTTCCCTTAATTGGATATGCTTGCAAGTTAGTGTTTTTTACTTCTTTAGAGATATTTATTATGATAGTTTGAATATGCACTTATTTGGTTTGATATCTTTTTAATTTGAATGTGAAACCATATGTTAGTTTGTAAGATTTTTTAATAATAATGAACCTTTATTATTATGTATCTAGTTAATAGCTTCTATTGTTGTAGGGCAATTTATTTTGACATTTTAGTTTATTACTATTGGAAGAATTGTTTGGGTTATAGTTTAATTACTAAATAACACAATATTGCATTGTTAGATGCGAATTTGAGGTGTTTTTGCTTGTTAAAAAGGTTTTAAGCACTTTAGGTGTTTATAAAAAAAAATAGTAATGGTTCACCCGCTCAATCCGCCAAACCCACCGGTTGAAACCCGCCATATATTTAACCAATCCGCCGGTTAATGAGGTAGACGGATTGGTTGGCGGGTGGAAGAATTAGTCACCCGACAATGGCGGGTTGGTTGGTGGTTTTATACTCCACCCGCCCTCATTCGACCCGCACACACCCCTACTTATTAGGGTGTCCAAAATGGATGGATCGAGCCGGGCTGATCTGTTAAGGAAATGGGTTAATGGGCTATCGGATAGGGCTTGACCCGTTAAGTTATTGGACCGGATCGAGCCAGTCCAATAAGAAGAAAAGGCCTGTCCAATACGGTCCATCAGACTGGTCCACTAAGATAACGAGCCAGATCGGGCTAATGGACCGGATCAGATTGGGCTAACGGATCTGACTAACCGGCTAATGGATCGGGCCAAACGGGCTAATGGGCGAATCGGATCAGATTGGGCTAGCAGATCAGTTCGGGCCTCTTATCGGACTCGGATCAGGCCGGCCCATTGGACAAAAAATCTTAGCATAGTCTAGTTCATTTACTATGGATCAGATCAGCCAAGTCCATTAGTTATCAAACCGAATAGAGCCTGATCTGTTAGCTTATCGAATCAGTCAGCGAGCCAAATGGGCAGCCTGTCCATTTTGATATCGCTACATCTTATAGTGTGGTTCAAATTAAAGACCAACCAATCAACAAGAGTTGACTTGGCGGCAAAGGAATGAGCAGTAAATCAATACATTTCAAGTTTGAATTCAGTCAAACTCTCTATACCAGCCACTAGATAGGGCTATTAGTCCGGATATTATACGATCTTATGGAGCGGTGGCTTTGTGTGAGGAGAGGGAATTGGTTGGACTCTGATGATAGATCGGACACCTTGTTAATTGGAAAAAAATAAAAATAAATAAAAGACCAAATATTGTCCATATAGACCACAACAGGTCATCAGTTCCGTCCTATTGCACCATGTTCTGTGATTTGAAGACCTTAAAAAATGTGGATGACATTCAGGATATTATCTCCTCTCTCTCTCTCTCTCTCCAACTCATTTCCCTCTATCTACTTCTTAACTGTCATTCCCAACTGACACAATGGAACTCTTCCTTCTCCCTTACCAGCAACACAATCCAACTCTCCTCCACAAGCCACTCAGCTCCATTCCCATTACAGGTTCTCTCTCTCTCTCTCTCTCTCTCTCTCTCTATATATATATATATATATATGTATGTATGTATATGTATCATTAGGTTTTATTCAGTGAAACTGATGAATCATTTGATCTACAGGGAAGAGACCCACTAAGAGGATTTCATCTGTGGTTCCATGTCGCTGTTCATTGTCTTCTTCAGATGATACTGCAAAACCAGCTACGCCATTTTTGCAGTATGAGGGAAGGAGGGCATTGATGGGTTGTGTTCTAGCAGCTAGTAAGTTCATAATTTTCCATTTTTTCTCTGTCTCTGCATTTTATCAATTCATTTTTGGCTAAATTTCTGTTTTGTCCGAGTTATAAAACACCAAAACTTCGAATTAGTGTAATTTGATTACTTGCCTATTGCAAAACTATCATTTTCATTGCAATTTGTGTCAATCTATGATAAAACTTATATTTTTCTTCCACCTAATACATTTTAATTGTATAAGAACTCAAGAAACCTAAATATATACAAATCTTTTAGTCTTGAGTGAAATCTGATTTCAATTAACCGATTTGGCGGGTGAATTCTGTGAGGATTGTATGACGAGAACCATAATGCATTTAGATCATTATATTCCATAATATGCATTATGTTGGTGTAGTTTCCTGATTTTGAAACCCTCCAGTTGATGAGTTTTGGATACGATATGATAGGTCAGGAAATGTTCCCATTTGGTAATTACAACCATTTGATATTTACACCTATTTTTTTAAGGCATGCGAAACAAATTAAGTGGATTGGATTATTAAACATTAGGGACATCTAATGAGTCAGCTTCTGATGTCGTGGAATCAAGTATGCCCTGTTAGTCTGTTACCCATTGGATGGTGAACTCCAGAACAACTTTACTGATAAAACATGTTTCCTTCTTTAATCACTCCCATAGCCTTATTTTGGACCATTTGGGGTTTGAAACATTCCTTTGTCCAACCATTACAATCTACTTTCTCTTCTTCTTCTTCTTCTTCTTCTTCATCTTCTTCCATTATCTATGTAGACTTACCTTGCTATCAAGTGTTGGAAACTTGAATTCTCTCCCTACATTACAATCAATTGAAGAGTGTATCCTCAATTTGGGCATAAAATCCTAAGCTGGGCCACTAGTCAAGTGTCCAGGCTCATGTGTCATGAGAAACCACAATACAATTTACAACATATATGCTATTCATTGAAAAAGAAAGGAAAAATCCATTATCAAAATAAAGCAAAACTATTAGAGTACATCTAATTCCATTAGAGAGTAGACTCTCTCTCTCACACACACACACACAAAGACAACAGCCCAATATAGAAATAAATTAAAATAAGCTTTTTCCCCCCTCCCTTCAAATTCTCATATGCAGTAGATCAAACTGGTTTCTTAATGTGGGTCCTAATTGGATACCAAATAGAAAATATTAATCCTAGATCTAAATAGTGGGTTCTTGAAAGCAATATAAGGAAAACTCAAAATGATAAGAATAAGACTTTACCCTTTCATTTTGATTTTCATGCATTTTTTTACCTATATACCCGTCACAGCTTGATAGCACGTTATAATCAGATTCAACTCATGAGTGGGTATAAGTACTAGACCCAAATCCACTAATTTATTGGGTCTATATGTTTTGACCTAAACCTTACCTAAGAAGCATAGACATGAACACACAACACAGTCACAACGTGACTCAACACAGTCATGACATGCCGACAGAACAAATCTAAAAAGTTTAGGCTATGACACGGCAAGGACATGACATTAGTAACATATACTCCCTCCGTCCCATTTTATGTGATCATCATTCCATTTTGGGATGTCTTAAAATGTTTGATCACCCTTTGACTTTTCAAACGATAAATTAAAGTGGTTTCCCTAGTATACCCTTTTATCAAATGAAAATTTCATTTCCAACATGAATTAAGAAGAGAGAGAAAAAGTTACTTAAACTACATTCAATAGAAGGGTAATATTGGAACACAAAGTTAAAAATGAGAAAAATTCAAAGCATTAATAGCATTTCTTAAACTATGTGTTTCGTCAAAGTAGCCACATAAAATGGGGCGGAAGGAGCATATTTTCATACATATAATTATATTATATCATGTAGCATTGCATTCGTAGTTCAAAATGCATCCCTTTGTATTATTTTTGAAAATCCTAGTTCAATTTTTCACAAAGAAGATAAGATAAAAAAAAAAAAAAAAAGGGAAAGAAGAAAAAGTAAGAAAGAAGTGTCATGTCGGAGGAGTGTCGTGTCCGACACCGCCGTGGTATCTCTAGAGAAGTGTCTGTACTTCTTAGAACCTTACCTATCAGGGTCATGTAAGTCAGTTAATTGGGTTGATAGGTAGTTGATTCCCTACGTTTACCTCTTATTTGTTTGCTTTTTGGTCTTCCCACCCCTTTTAGTGCATTGGAGTTGCGCTTATTCATTACTTATTAATGCTATTTCCATTCTTCTTTATATGTCCTCCATACCATCCTAACTAGCATCCATAGACACTCTCAAATGTGCTCAGTGGTGATTTTTATTTATTTGTTTTTGTTATCTTTCCATAGTTTTACTCATTTATTCCTATTCTAGGATTCATATTTTCTGATATCAACATGCCAATATTTATTCACTGGCTTATTAACTTTTGTCATGATTCAGCTGCTGGCATTTATGTCTGTGACATGGCTGGGGCTGTTAGCACAAGTAGAAGAGCTGTAAGATTCTATTTTTAGACAAATACTCTTTGGCGTTTATTTTTCTTCTGGATTTGAAAATTTTTAATTACGTTTATGAAAATTTCTATTGTTTGCTGCAGCTTAGAGGAGAGAAAATACCTGACAGTGAATTTAAAACACTCCCCAGTGGTCTGAAGTTAGTAAATTACTATAACCTAAAATCTCTCCATCCTTCATACCTTTGTTTTCCTCTTACCTTATAATATCATCTTTAATTTTCCTTTATGTTACCTTAAACTCTGTATGTTGTATGTAATTATATCTTCCATAAAGATTGCATACTAGCTTGCTATTTTTGGACACATGCACGGATGCACCCAAAAAGGAAGTGTCTCCCTAGTACAAATTTTGGTTCTTTAGACTACTATCTTTCAGCAAACATGAGCTTTGGCTCATTGGTTCATGTCTCTCCCTACTAATTCTGGGTTTTATTCCTCATGGATGAGAATTGACCCATTTGTTATTCCCCTTCCCCATTAACAACTAACCATTAACCCTACTAATGCATATCGCTTGGCACAAAAAAAAAAGAAAAAAAAAAAGAGACTCTCTTTCGACAATCTCTCTCTTTCAGCATGAGATCATCAGAGTTATCAAATTCTATGTCCAATGATGAAGTGAACACAAATTTCAAATTTCAACCGAGCCTTCTATTTTATGTATTGTTTCATACAATTGTTTTATTTCTAGAAGCATTTTCTAATATTTATCTGCTTGTATGTTTTTATTTTGTCAAAATTCAAGTATTTACTCAATTTGTGAATGTAATGTCTTTCAGGTACTATGATTTGAAGGTTGGGGGTGGACCTGAAGCTGTGAAGGGATCTCGGGTTGCAGTATGGTTGTGACCCAGTTAAATTTCAATTTTTGACTATACATTTTTAGCTCTCTTCCAGATTATGTATATCAGATTTTTTGAATTATGGATCTGTGGACCCTTAAGGAGAACACTCACACCCAATTGCACCGATGTGGGAATAGCACAAATGTTGAGAAAGGTTTTCAATGATATAAGTGTGACATATTGGGCTAGTTTTGAATTCTTAAAATTCTTATGATATTGATGTTCGGAGTTACCCCTTCGATCAATGGAGCTAAACATACAAATTCAACCTAAAAAAGAAAAAAAGAAGATTTTTTATGGGGCGAACCTCACTAGATCATCCCTCATCCTGGGATGAGAGAAGTTGCTTCTCTGCATTCTCAATGACTAACATTAATATTTTGGAATGATCTTTGCTGCCATGTATCTGATGGAGACAATATACTGTATTTTGCATATGTAAGTAATTTAACTTGATCTTTCAAACTTCAGGTTCCAAGGATTTAAAAATGCATTTTGTGGGAGTCTTAACCTAAATATCAAGGACCAGAGAAGAAGTTTTTGAACTTCTGTTTTGGTCTAAATGTCTATCATCCAAAAAGTGGGAAAAAGATCAGGAAGTTCACAAGCCATGCATCTGAGAGCACTGGGCTTCTATGTCATTGTGATACTGCTAGACAGCTAGAGTGATAATGGTTGAGCTCACAGATTGCATTGATATTCAGTTAGATAATACATGGTTGAAATTGCGTCCAGCAATCAATAAAATTGTTAATTTCCAATAGAAGACTTGTTACGTTAATAAATCTCCTCTATTTGTTCACAGGATTTCATATTATCTTGAAAATTGTGACCATTTAGCTGTTTCTTCCTTGGAAAATCAAGAAATATTCCATTCTTGTGACCATTTGTTACCCAGAAAAATCTAAAAATAATGCTTCTAGTGACGTTGAATCCCTATTGTAGGTCCACTATGTTGCTAAATGGAAGGGCATCACTTTTATGACTAGTAGACAAGGACTTGGCGTAGGCGGTGGAACGGTAAGATTGGATTAGTGAATTTCTCGTGCATCTCTATGTACTATACTTATGTTTTTCTGGTTAGTTATTTTAATAAACTGTCAATAGTAAGAGGGGCAGTTATTGTCCCCTAACACCCTTTGAGACTAATGCATAAAGACCGAAAATATTCCTTGTCCTCCCAGCATTGACCAGGTAAATTCTTTCTTCCTTGAAAATTTTATGAGTTCCTCTCTTTCTGCAGCACTTAAAATTATGCCATGGCAGAGATATTCTGCAGCATATCCCATTTAGGTCTGAACACTGTGGTATGCCAACTCTGAATGACATCACACACTAAGAAATGGGACAAAAAAACCCAGGATGCCCCCAGCATTGTGAACCTCCTTTTAGCTAGTCTACAAAGAATAAGAATGCAATGTAATTTGTCCCATTGATTTGCACATAAGGAACATCTGTTATCGAAGAGGGATCTTCTTTTTTTGAGCTTATCTAAAGTGTAGCTTTTCTTGAGATCACCATCTAAACCACAAAGGAGACTTTGTATCACTCTATATAGAATTGGGTAAAATAGTTTAGTATGAACTGCTTAGAATTGGAATTATCTGTTAATTCTTTAAGAGTGGCCAATAGATTGAGCAAAGACTCCATTACGAGTCCTTTGTCTCTTGAAGGTAGGCTTCCATATGACCATATCACCTTAACCTCCACCATTTGATATGTAACCTAAGTTATATGTACAACCATTTAAACTTATACATTCACTCATGGATCAAGATTTAACTTCTTAGTTTAATGGGAAATATAGTTAGAATGTAGTTTCTCTGTTCTTCTTTTAGCATGAGGTGTCTATATGACAAATAACCCTATTCTTTTTTTGTTCTAGACTTCTTGCTTATCTTTTTAGTACTAAATAGAATAAAGTGACCGGCAATGGCATTTTTTCATTCTATACCCAAACTGGCTGCATTGTGATGTCATAGAGTTTTAATATTGCACGTATGTGGCCCTCTGCAACTACTGTTCTGTGTAAATGTTCATATTTGATTGATCATATCAACACAAATTTAGTACTCCTACTCCCATGCTTGTACCTTGTTTTAAAGAATAATGGTAGCATAAGTTTTAATATTGCACGTATATTGCATGCTGCATTGTGATTTCATAGAGTTTTTAATATTGCATGTATGTTGCCTTCTGCACCTACTGTTCTGTGTAATGTTCATATTTTATTGATCCATATCAACACAAATTTAGTACTCGTACTCCCATCCTTTTACCTTGTTTTAAAGAATAATGGTAGCATAAGTTGTCTTTGAAGTGTTCAGATACCATAGGCGGGGACGAAGCCAGGAATTTGGCTGAGGGGGGGCCAACTTTAATTGATTTTAATTCTTTATCCCAATTCAAAAAATATAGAATTTTTTTGTTCATTTTTTTAATCATAATAGTTTGTGATAGAAAAAATTGCAAAAAATTATAATCCATTGATATTTTGATAAACATATTTCATCTCAGTACATTTACAATTGTCCTCGATGAGGCCCCATTTGTTGTAAGCGTTGAATGATAGCTTCGTTATCAATGCTATCAAATACATCTCTTTCAATAAACACAATTAAGCTATCATTCATGAATTGATCTCCCTTGTTGGCTCATGGCTAGTAGTTATTATTGGTTGTGCCTTTGAGTCTTGACTCTTGATACTTGGGAATTCGATTGGGTTAAGTCTTCACTTTTAATTCTCAAGCAATTGAGCAAAGACCACTAAACCATGAGCAATTTATAAGAGTTAGACTTTTTTATAAAAGAAAAGTTAAAAGATTCCAAAAACTTTCACACATCCATTATATGCAATTAGGATGGCATATAATGGTTGTGTTAAAGTTTTAAAGTAATACGGATTTTCGTTAATTTAGTTCAAAATTTGTTTAAATTGAGAAGCCTTACCGTAAACACCATTCTGGTTTGGTCGGTGGACTGGTTCAGCGGGCTGGGAAATTTCACATTTTTTGGCATAATTTCAAGCTTCCAAATAGTATTTTCTCGGTATCCAAACAAATGCAAATCAACAACCAAACATCAAATAGCAACCAAATATAAATTTCTGGACAATCAAATAAATGCAAATGAAGAACCAAACTACAAATAGCTTTCAAATTAAATTTATTTTCTCGTCAACCAAACAAACCCAAATCAGCAGTAACCAAACAAGAACGATTAATCATTCAACCAAACAACTAGTATTTAACCAAATGGAAAAAATAGAAAATATGCCACTGTTTTCATCACCACCGTTGCATTTCCTCATCGATGCGACTGTGTAAGAGAGATCGAGATTCGAGAGACCAAGAGCCTAAGGTAATCTTATGGCAGTGATGGATATTTTGGGTTTGCCCCGTGGTTGAGAGATGAGAGAGTGAGAGATTGACTGAGAAGCATGAATGAGAAATTGGGAGTCTGGGAATGGGAGAGGAAGATAGAGGATTGAGAGATGGGGGGATTGAGAGATGGGGAGTGAGAGTGGGAGAGAAGAATTAGAGAGAAGGAAGAGAGATGGAAGGGAACTGGGAAATATGAAATGGGTTTTAAGTGTTTTGACTTTTCTTTTCAAATTTGGGAAAGTGTAACTTTTATATCTATATATATATATATATATATATATATATATATATATATATATATATGTGATGGCAAGAAGGTAATTGAAAATGAAGAGAATCGTAGTGAAAATGGAGAGAATAGTTTTGGGAATGATGTTCACATTCATTGAACATATTTTCTGACTTACATTAATTCCTACTTTATAGGA
>JAESVK010000087.1:252476-284976 GCA_017140935.1 Hamamelis virginiana | reverse complement strand
GGTATAGAGGGTAACATGTATGGAGCTAATAGCATCATGTGAAGAAATTGTAGTCCCACCCTTGTGAATGGCAGAATGGTTAAAAAAATAAAAAGTTGAGGGGGTCCAAAATCAAATTTTCAAATATTTGCAAGATTAAAAGAAAAAAATAAAAAAAATAATTTCAGGGGGGTCCACGGCCCCCCCTCACCATAACATGGCTTTGTCCATGACCATAGGTTTTACAGGTTTTCAGAGAACCATTCTAATTCAAGTCTAATAGATAGTTGCAACAAAATTTTGCTTCTTTAGTCTGTTGAAGTGTATGGTTGTGTGATATAGTGTGATACACCATATAATATTTTAGAGGATTTATATTTGGTTAATTAGCAGAGAATATCTCATGATTCTTTCTAAATATGCACTTTCCTAATTTATCATGTCCTATAGTTTATATGAACCCTTTTAAGGTTATGACCAATATAATTTTAGTCTTCCTTATTTTCTAACATGGTAATAGAGTGATAGATCCACTTCGACTCTATTCATCGTCTTCTGTTAATTTCTTTCTACCTATGGACGTTGATTGATAAAAGTAGTTGTCCACTAGATCTAAACTAAGTATTCTTAATTTGTTTTTCATTTAGGTTCTTATATTTTATTCTTATGGACCTCTTTTGTAGAATAAGGACCTCTTTTGTATTTTTTTCATGTGTTTTAGGATTTTTAGAAGCACTTGTTGAAGAAGTCTTAATCTATTGATTCTTTGTTGCTACCATGAGATACTCAAAGAGTTTTCATTGAATATCTTGTGTGTCCAAATTGTTTCCTTCTCTTTTCATATTTATTGCTAAATATTCTGGTCTATTAATTTGTAGCCACCATGCTTACTTGTGTGAAGACATGTGATGTATTCTTTTACGATGGCACATGATGCCATCCATTTGTTTAAACTCTAGAGGCACATAATGCCTTCTTTTCTTCATATGGGCCCAAGAAGCATCTTTTCTATTTATGGTGGTCATAGTAAGGGGGAGCAACATCAACCGAGTTCAGTGGATCAAGTATAGAGCCAGCTATCAACTTATTGTGATATGCATTCATCTTGATCAATTGTGATACAAAACATCTTGCTGCAAATTAATTGTAGCATTTACCCCCATCAATTTGAGGGGGAGAGTTGAAGGGTATTGTTGGGTTGTACAGTGCAATACACCTTATGATATTTTTGAAGGTTTATATTTGGTCAAATTAGTAGAGAATATCTCATAATTCTCTTTAAATATCTACTTTCTTAATTTATCATGTCTTGTAATCCATATAAACCTTTTTAGGGTTCTGATAAATATAATGCAGTCATCCTTATTTCCTAACACAACCAATATGCATATGCTGGTATTGCTGCAGCCTTATGGATTTGATGTGGGTCAATCTGAGAGGGGATCAGTCCTTAAAGGATTAGACCTAGGTGTTCAAGGCATGCGGGTAGGAGGCCAGGTAAGACCCATTTGTGGCATAAAATTTCCTTGTTATATCTTGAAAAAACTGTTCCGTAGCATAAATAGAGTTCACATTTTGCAGAAGAGAATCATATCATTCTCTTTTGCTACTTGGCTTCAAGGTTTTGAACTGATTAACTACAAAAAGTTGTTTCTATCAATTTTGAAGATCTCAAGATTTTATATTTTATCACATGTTATAATACAAATGAGGACTGTGTATAAATTATAATTTCTACAATTAGATACTTGCACACTATTTTGAAACTTGATGTGCTCTAGCAGAAGGGGGAATCAAAGTTTAAAATTGATCTAACCTCTATCACTGCAATAAGAACACTTAATTATTCACTGTTGGATGCATGGTTATTAAACTTGAAGTTGGATAAGCATTATAGCTCACTAATTGGGTTCTACAATTCATAGACTTTATCAAGTGTTTGAGTCATTAGATTTTTGCAGCGATTGCTGATAGTACCCCCTGAGCTAGCATATGGAAACAAGGGAGTCCAGGAAATTCCTCCAAATGCAACAATTGAGGTAACATGCTTATATTTCTTATTTGAGTTTTGGTTCATGAAGGCTATGAGTGTGTTTGGATGCCAGATGGAAGTCAAATAATACTGATGTATATTACATGTATTTGAAGGCAACATTTAGAATGGGACCATATAAAGAAAAATAGATCCATCATCATAACCAATTTTGTAGGATCAGTGATATGAGTTTATAAAAGGACACTTCACTTTTTTCTATCTTAAATGGTGATGGCTTTCATTTTCTGCAACGACCTTATTCTTAATGATTTATTTGTTCAAATAGTGATATCCAACGCACAAAGTAGTAACTAAATTGAAACCAAACACACCCTTAAAGTACGCCTGGGGGAGCTTTTTGCGTTCATATTTGTTGCCAAGAAAACGGATTGGTTGATACCACCCACAATAATCGGAAAAGGAGAAAAAATGGTGAACCTTTGTTTAACTCTATTTTTATCTCGCGTAGTGAGTCATTTTCCTGTATGCTTGTCAAAAACCACAGATCAAAACTAGCAACACTTCAAAACATTGTTGATTTTTTGTCAAATCATGTGGAAAAGAGCACGCCATCCTCTATATAAACACCAGTTAAAGTTAATTTGAGTAAATTTGTGGTTTGAATTAGTGAATGCTGCATTGTGTTTTGAAATACAGTGCTATGTATAAATTCATTATATTTTTTTTATCCTCCGAGCTTTAAATTTGTATGAGTTGATTCATCTGCTTCTCCTTCTCCTCCTCTGTTTTCTTGTTGACCTTTATTTTTATTTTTATTTATTTTTGCATGTGTGGTTTTGAATAATACTAAGAAATATAAATTTGAATTTTCATAAAGTTTGTGTCCTTTGTGAATAGACACCAAAATCCAATTTGTGTCCCAAGGGTTTGCAACCCTACACATTATATATAATATATATCAGAAGAACTTGTCCATTACATAATTGAAAACACTTCTCATTCCTAAAAGCCAGAGTTATAGACTTTCACAAAGAATTTTTGGGATTTGCAGAATTTTATCAAAGACGTTGTATCCTGGAGGTAAACTTTAGTTAGTTGGGGGCAAATAACACCTTAAAGAAAGCATTATCTTATGATTCTTAAAGACATATATCCCCTATTTTTATTTTAAATTGATCCACATCCGTTTTTAATTCACACATTAAATTCCAAACTTCTCTTTCTTCTCCTTCTTCTTCTTCTTCTTCTTCTTCTTCTTCTTCTTCTCAAGTATGTGATGAAAAATAAAGAAGAGAATAACCATGTTGTAGAAGAATGGAATCCACTCTATCCCACATCGCCTAAATAAAAGGCTTACTATCTAGCTTCATATACTTGTATTGGGTATTCCACCTATAAGCTTAGGCTTTTAGGTTGGAAACTTAATATGGTATCAGAGCATTGGTTTTCCACATGACAAGGCCCAAATGAGCCTGCATGTGAGGGGGAGTGTAGAAGAATGAAATCCACTTTATCCCACATTACCTAAATAAAAGGCTTGCTATAGCTTCATATACTTGTATTGGGCCCTCCACCTATAAGCTTAGGTTTTTAGGTTGGAAACTTAACACATGTGATATCTAATTGGATGTTAAAACACCACTTGTATGCATATTCATTTCAAAACACAACACAATTTAGTGAAGCCTTATGTCCCTATTTATGCTTATGAGGTGTGATATATATGTTTTATACCAACCTTCTACCTATAGCAATGCTCCTTGTTCTCTCATCTTGCCACCGGCTGTGTGAAGGATAAGAAACTAAACATGGCATAGGCAGAGTCAAACATATTAATTTTTACTTTAAAAATAATTTCTTCCTAAGATTTATTATGAGACTACTTGCTAACATATGAAAAGTCTCCTTAATAAACATTGTTAGTTTTCTGTACACGGGGAAGAAAGCCACATAATGTTTCATGTGTTTCCTTTGATATACAATTCAAAACAGTTCACCAACTTAACAATAAATAATTTTTTTGCACCATTGATTAAAAACAAAAAGAGGAAATGTATAGCTTCTGAATATTTTCTTGCATTAGTCTGAAATTTCCATTGTTTTATTTATGCTCTCTTAACCTTTCATTGACATGAAAGAATGTGAAATTCAAAGGTGAGTATCATGTAAATCCATCTCTTGAGAAAATGGTAAATTGCAACCTCTACATGTGGTCTTTGCACAATTAGAAATGCTACTACTGAGAGAGAGAGAGAGAGAGAGAGAGAGAGAGATTATTGAAACATGAAGGCTTCTTCTAAATTTCTTTTGTTATTTTGAACCTTCAGTTTTCTCTATTGTGCATTAACAAGATGGAACAATTTCGTATTGGGAATCATTTGATACATTTTGTGTCACAGACTTTCATATCTCCTTTATTCCATCTCACATTAGAAGACCATAACTCAAAAGTTTGATTTATATTCTTGGAAGCTTTTCATTGCTTTTCATTGGTTGTTTCCCTCGAATCAGGATAGGTTGGGTGCTTGAGCGCATTTTTCCCCTTTATATTAGGAACGTTGTCAAAAGATTTCGATCAAGGATTTCCTTGAGTTTTCAATAAGGGGTTCCAAACCTATCTATAGTAAGGGGACTTTTCAATAAGGCTCATGAGTACAAATGCAAAATATGCAATTGTGATGAGTTGAACCTTGGAGGCAATGAAAAGACAGGTTAATTGATAGAAAAGACAAGAACCTTTTAAGGAAGAATTGGTCAATAGAGTAATAAAGTTAAGTTCCTAGATTTTTAGATTAGATGACAGAGATCAGAAACTTGATATATATTAAAGTTTTATTCAAAAGGAAATGCTAAATTTTTTACATTAAAAACCATTGGGGATTCCCTAGACAGCATACTCTATTTAAGAAATTTAAAAGGGAAGTGGAGTTTAACAACTTTCTGATTTAGCTTCTTGATTAACATGTGCCCTTAAACTTGATAATTTACTTGTCTTCTCCACCTCCTTTTCTATCCCACGAGTGGTACTACCTCCAACTTGCCACCATCACGACTTCCATCTCTGTTTTCTGCCATTTACATCTTCCTCATAATCTTCTTCTTTCTCTCTCATATTCCCCACTCAATCAAACTTGAGAAAGGGATCCATTTCTTTTCTCTGCTTTTCATTTTCCTGCTCTCTCCTTCCATGAACCCAATAGGGCATTTAAATATTTGACTAATAGAGTATAATCCACGTCATTCTTATGAGTTTGTGCCATTTTAGATGTCGAGTTGAGTTTCACTTCTATTCACTTATTTCAGGAATTTCCTTAACCTTCCATAGTTTTGAAGGGACAAACCTTATCTCTGGCTATGTTATGTAGTCTGGAGTCTTTGCATCGGTCATCAAACCAGAAAGGTGATTGGTTCAATCTTCTTTGGTTGGAGCAGGGGTGAAGCCACCACATTTTTTCTTACATGAGGAAAAAAAGGGAAAAAGAAAAGGGGGAAAAAAGAATCCAACTGGTGTTGTCTATTCCTGAAATTTGAAGGTTTAGATGGGGTAGCCTTTAGTCATGCTGGCTTAGAATTTTTAATTTCACGAGTTAGAATATTTAATTACTTCATAGTTTATACCAAATATTGAAGGATATGAAGAATCTAAAGAAGATATGGCATAAATTCACTGTAGAAAGAATTATGATCCCCATCCCACCTAAAATTCAAGTAATTTGTTAATAGTTAGAATAGATTCATAGACTAAGTCGACTGATCCGTTTTAAATTTAAATTAGTTCATGCCTGAAACTTGAAAGGTTAAATGGGGCAGCCAAGAGTCATGCTGGGTTAGAATTGTTAATTTTTTGGGTTAGAATTTTTAATTGCAATAGGGTGTGGAGTTCAAATTAAATTCTAAGGATGGAAACTTTAGTTCTCAGTTTCAATTTATGCCATATCTTCTTTAGATTCTTCATATCTTTCAATATTTAGTGATATTACTAAAATTTAAGAGATGGATAAAGCAATTTCTCCTTTAGGCATGGGCTTTGATACTTAGGATCGACAATCTGGTGATAACCCAGGGTGGGTATCTTAGTGGTGGAGCAAGCAGGGCTAAGGGCTTACCAAGTCCCTTGGTCCTGTGTTCGACTCCCACTAGCTACTAATATCTGGGGCCACGGACCGCAAGGCGCAAGCCTTGTTTCAAAAACCTTGTTCGGGTGCAGGACTTAGTCTGTTGCGCGCAAGCTTGCCTAGGATACCTGTATAGGCAAAAAAAAAAAAAAAAAAGACAATCTGGTGAGAAATGACATGTGTAGGCCCCCAACATCTTTTGCCATTTAGCTTTTTCTTGTTTATATATTATTATTTTTTTCACTTTCTCCAACTAAAACTTCCAAAACCAATAAATCCGGTTGGTTTAGATGGCCCGGCCCTTCATCTTGGTTTCATTGGTCTTAGTACTTCCCTGGTTTTGTTTGGACTGTCTCTAAGAAGTGGCTGATTCCATCTGTACGTGGCCTGATGACAATATGTGAATCAAGAGATAGTCATTAATAATTTGGAAAGAGTTCATATGTTCTTACAATCTTTGTCCCTTGATCAAATGAGGGAATTGAGATAATTTATATCTGCTCCCCACTTTGGTTGGTGAAGACTTCGTTGAGGAAAAGTGGACCCCGTTAAAGTTACAACCTTAAGAAACTTGATTTTCTGGAATAGGTGTTCGATGGTCAAAAGTTGGTTTTCTCACTTGACAGCCAGGATGTTCCATATCTGGAATCACCCATCATTGAAAAGAGTTCTCTCTATCAATTTTAGATGCAGTCAATTGAGTTTCTCGGTTGTTTTTCTCCTCTCTTTACACATAAGTATATGATTGCCGGGTATTTCACCCTTCATTGGGGGAATCAATCTCTCAGTCCCCCCCCCCCCTCTCTCTAAATTACTGTTATAGTTCTTTCACTCCTTTTTGGTCTTCACTGCCCCTTCTCATTTACATCTCTACTTTGTATCTGCAGTTGGATGTTGAACTACTGGCCATCAAGCAAAGCCCATTTGGGTACGTAATTGTTGCTGCCAAGCATAGTTATCAGCTTTCCAGTATACTTTATCTTAATGTTACTTTGGCGCTTAGTTTCATTTATCACTTTGTTGTGCAGGTCTCCTGTAAAAATTGTTGAAGGATAATGTGGTTATGTTCTCCTACTGGTTGTCTTGTTGCTTCATTAATTTGGATGAGCCAAAGAGTAGAAGCTGACAATTTGTCGCAGAAATGAATTGCTATCCTGTCTTACCCTTTATTTTTTTTACAATGGAACCAGCAATTTATTTTTCTCCTGGACTTGGAAAAATGTGCCTGTTTAATTCACGACACATTATTAATATTAATGTAAGTAAAGCTTACAACTTCAATTAAAACTATTGCTACATTTTTGGCTTCATATGAAGTGCATTATATTCCAAAGTTCTCTTTCTTTCCTCAGTGTTCTGCTTCATATTTGTACATTATTATTGAATATAGAAACAATAGTCCAGTGGGGGACACGAAAATAAAAAATATTGTGCAAAAGTACTTAATTAATTTAAGAGTGAATTTTAACAAAGACCAAGAAATAAAAAAGAAATACTTTTAAATTCTAAGCATATTGAGTTTGAATCCTCTGTGGCAGAGGTGGTGTTTCTGATGTAACCATCTAGTTTTCAATTCTATTTTTAGTTCATTTAAATGTTTCCAACCCATGATGATTAATATCATATCTATTGTTAGAGCATATGACTATCCTC
This sequence comes from Hamamelis virginiana, assembly GCA_017140935.1. Taxonomy (NCBI): domain Eukaryota; kingdom Viridiplantae; phylum Streptophyta; class Magnoliopsida; order Saxifragales; family Hamamelidaceae; genus Hamamelis; species Hamamelis virginiana. The sequence goes on along the minus strand of JAESVK010000087.1, from coordinate 277,233 downwards.
ATATATTATTTCATTTTTATTTCGTCTTTTATTTGTCTACAGAATGGGTTTACTATTACGCCATATTAGTTAAATTTTATTTAATATGAAATTCTTTATTATTTGCACCTCATAATTATTGTGTGCCGATAAAGGAGACAGATTGTGTTCTTTGTAATCATGAACTGTGTTTGTTCATGCTTTTTCCTGATGTATATAGTAATCGTTGTGTTTGCTCCACGTGTATGTTTGTATGAGAACAGAAAAAATTATCGGTAGTGCAAGGGCTATTATGCTTTGGAATTCCTTTTGTTCTTATTTTCTTAATATTTTCTCCATCTTGATGATTCTTGCACCTTTCCATACCTCTTCAAGCAAGTCTTTGCTCAATCACATGAAAGACACAGAAAATTAGAAAACCCATTAGATAGCTGTGAATCCTTTTCTGATTAAGATTTCCCTCTATATTTCAGCTAGAAATTCCATCCCTATGGACACCATACAACAGGAATCCAGTTGTCCAATAAACGCCAAAAGTTCCTCTGCTTTTTTATTTAGATTCTTGCAGCTCTTTTCAAATTTTCATTTCACCTACTTTATTCTCTACCCATAACCTTTTATTTACCCACCTCTATTCCTCTTTGTACCATTATCTTTTCAGCTCTTCTCCTTTCCTCTTGCAAAATGGTCACAACTAAAGAAAATGCGAAACTCCCTCTCCTTCACAGCTCTCTTTTCTTCTTTCTTTTCTTTAGTCATTACTCTTCATCCCAAAAAACCTGTCCAAACTGTGGCTCAATAGAAGTTCCATATCCTCTAAGCACAAACCCAAACTGTGGTGACTCGGGCTATTCTCTCCGTTGTGATCCTCACTCTCAGAAACTCTATTTTGATACCCTCAATGGAAGTTCTTATCTTGTACTTAGAATCATGGCTTCCACTCAACGCATGGTGGTGCAACCATCACCATGGCTTCCTGGTACATGCGTTACAAAAGACATGCCGGTGAGTGAGGGCCTCTGGTTAAACCAGTCGCTCCCCTTCAATGTCACTTCTTCCAACACTATCTTCCTCTTCAATTGTTCACCTCGCCTCTTAGTCTCTCCACTCAATTGCACTCCTTCTAGTCTCTGCCATCGTTACCTGGAGAGCTCAGGACATGTTGATGTAAAACGTGCCCTTGAGTGTGCAAGTGAGCTCGATCCATGTTGCACCTTCCTTGCAGGTGGTATGCCTTCAGCATACAAGATACGGCTTCACAGTTCTGGTTGCAGAGCATTCAGAAGCATCCTTAATTTGGATCCAAGAAAACCTGCAAATCAATGGGAGGAGGGATTGGAAATTCAATGGGCTTCTCCACTCGAACCAGTTTGTAAAACCCAACTTGATTGCTCTGGGGCTTCCAAGTGTTCACCTGCCGGTAAAATCGGCCTCTTTCGTTGCCTTTGCAATCGGTGCTACTATTGGGACCACAGCCTTGGAACTTGCTTGAGAAAGAAGAAAAACTCTAGAGCTGGCCTTAGCTTAAAGGTCTCAATCGGGGTAGTATCCTTTTTCTCTATTGCTGTTGTAATGGCTACAATTGCATTAAGAATATCAGGCAGGTTTTCTAACCAGGCAAAGCTCGCCAAGGCAAGAGAAGATGTGTTAAAATCAAGCAATGGAGGGAAATCCGCGAGGATGTTCAGTCTGAGAGAGGTGAAGAAAGCAACAAATGGATTTTCCAGAGACAGGCTTCTGGGCAGTGGTGGCTTTGGAGAAGTTTACAAAGGTGAGCTTCAAGACGGGACCATTGTGGCAGTTAAGTCAGCTAAAGTGGGTAATATCAAAAGCAACGAACAAGTTCTCAATGAAGTTGGGATACTCTCTCAAGTCAATCACAAGAACCTGGTTAGACTCTTGGGTTGTTGCGTGGAAGCCGAGCAGCCATTGATGATCTATGAGTACATTTCAAATGGAACCCTCCATGACCATCTACATGGTAAGTCTTCCACCTTTCTGAACTGGAAAACAAGACTGAAAATTTCTTTACAAACTGCTGAAGCCTTGGCTTATCTACACTCTGCGGCATACACTCCCATCTACCATAGAGATGTCAAGTCAACAAATATACTCTTGGATGACAACTTCAATTCAAAAGTTGCAGATTTTGGGCTCTCCAGATTGGCTCATCCAGGGCTGAGTCATGTATCGACTTGTGCACAGGGAACATTAGGTTACTTGGACCCCGAGTACTATCGCAACTACCAATTGACAGACAAGAGTGATGTTTACAGCTATGGAGTTGTGCTGCTTGAACTTCTGACTTCCCAGAAGGCCATCGATTTCTCACGTGATCAAGATGATGTGAACCTAGCCATGTACGTGAGCCAACGAGACAACAATGGTGCAATCATGGAAGTTGTGGACCAGCGGCTGCTAGGTGAGGAGCCTTCAGTTGAGATAAAAACTAGTGTACAGCTCTTTGCGAACCTTGCACTAGCCTGTCTGAGAGAGAAGAAAGGGGAGAGGCCTAGCATGAAGGATGTGGTTCAAGAACTCCAGTGTATAATTGAAACTGTGGATGAAAAAAAGGTTTCCAATGAGGTGAGTGTTGTAACTACTGTATGAATTTACTGTGCTACTTTTTAGAGTATATATGTGACTGTTAAAAGAGGTAGTTGTATGGGTTTATGTAGTCTTTGAATATTCATGTTGTAAAGAAAAGAAAAAAAAGGTATGGATATGGGAAGGCGGTGGAAATGATGCCAAGAAAGACATTGATTATGAGTAGCCCACAGAAGCTAAAGTGATTCCAGGGATAGATTTTAGTGGGGGTGAATAAACACAATGGAAAAGCTTGGGATCAGATTCTTACTTTGTGCAGAAAGTGTGAAATGATATTAAAGACATAGTTTTCCATATATGGGTAATTGGAATCTACTGGGATTTGTCATGGATTTCTTATTGTGAAGAAAGGAAGAAAAGCAAACCAGCTTTTGGATATGGGGAAAGCATTTGCTTATAAAGTTTGAATTGAAAATTAGACTTGTTAAATGGAGTAAGAAATAGTCAGTTTATTATATCTCTCCTTTTTTTTTTTTTTAAGAAGTATTTTGTAATAATGTATGTATGTGTGGGTACATGCATGGGCAAGGGCACTTTTATATGAATTCGAGGCTTATGAAATATGATGTAGTCATGTAGATCAACTTCAAGTTGCATGGTTCTATGACTCTATATTCATCCCCATGCATACTGTATGCATCCAAGAAGATATTACTAGTATATATGAGTTCTTTTCTTACGAGAACATCCTCACATAAGCTTATATGAGGACTTGGCTTTCTAGCCAATGTAGGATGGATATTTTGAAAAAACGGCCGTTGGATTGAATACTCTTCCTATATATGATATGCATGCAAAAAATCATAGTGATCTAATAGTCGATTTCTAAAATACAGACCGTGAAAAACTATAAAAGTATCTAACGGCCACAGTTTTTCACCATCTAATTTGGAACTGACTGTGAGATTACTGTGATTTTTGGCATGCATGACATACAGTGGAAGAACATCTAATCCAACAGTCGGTTTTTCAAAATTCCCATCTTACATTGACTAAAAAGTCAAGTCCTCACGTAAGGAAATCTTCGTAAGAAAATTACTCTTATTAGTATCCTTATTCTTGTTAATGATAATGAGAACAAGTTTTGATGGGACTTTTCTCAAAATTTAATAGTAATTTTTATATTAAGTCCATCACTTGGTTTAGTTATTGCAAGGAAGATCATTCAAATTGGATATACATTTGAAAATGCAATGTTCTTCCTTGTACGAAATTTTTTATTTGAATTCTTTTTAAAGTTATTCCTAACAATTAATTTCTTACTAAACATGAAATGAATATCCTTTCTGTTTGTCCTCATTCCTCTCCGTGGTTCTGGACGTAAAAATATTGATCTTACTTTTAAAAATGAGAAATTACAGTTTTAATCCTTCAACTTATATCCATTTTATACATTGTACATATATAGTTTTTTCTTCAAATACATTGACCCCTATAGTTTTAATCTGTAACACTTTTCACCCTTCTGTTTGCAATATTTATCTGTGCTAAAATAGTTGCTATTGGTTAAAATTTTAAATATAAGATGTTGTCAAAATGAAGTAATTTTTCTCTTCATACGTAGATAATTTATTATGAAATTTTTTTTGGATAGAGAAATAAATTTGCCAAAAACAATGTATAAATCAGAAAAATATGAAAAATTTATGGTGATAATGGATATTCCCATAATGCCCCAAAAATTTGTTTCACTTAAAAACAAGTCCACTTAGACCATTTGCCGTCACAGAATCAAACAGTTGAATGATTGAAGGATAAAAAAAATATAACAAATCAATACTAAACGAATCAATAGTCTTGATCTTATTACTTAAAAGTGTCCAATAGTCTTTCTTTTTTCTTTTCGTTTTCCTTTTTTTTTTAATATGTATTGTTGTAGCTTGAAAGAACATGCACTAAAAAAATATATATATATGCAAATCACGTTGGGATTATATTTATTTTATTTTTATAAAGATTGTAATGGATTTACTATGATTCTATGGTCACTGCACGTATAATATACAAAAATTATAAATAATTATTTAAAGATATCACATAATTTATTTTTATAATAAGATTCCTCAATGATTAATTAATTAATTACAGCTACTCAATCAAATTTAGGCTAATTGTATTAAGTGTGTCAAAACAATCAATGGCGACCACTAACCTTTATTTCATCAAGATTATGATCAAATTTTCTATGATGGTTGAAAAGCATTCCTCTTTTTTACCAAAAAAAAAAAAAAAGTTTTTTCAACGAAGAAAAATTATCTAAATATTGATATTTAAAAGAAGGATAAAAGATATTTTTATCTAATTAACTTAAGTTTTATTAGTGTCCGACTAATTGTGTTCACATATTTTTATCACTGCTAGAATTGTTTATGCTTAATATGTCTTTATTCTTTGTTTTTGTTGGTGTTGTTTATCCAAACTCTAATTTTTATAGAGATGATAAATAAAAAATAGTTAATTTTAAAAAGTTCAATGGTGGGATAAAATAATAAAAATACAAATTTATGGAGGTTGACCCATAATTTTAATTGTTAACCATTAAAATTAACTTTAATTCAGTTTATGGATGCTCCAAAAAATATTTTGATTAAAAATTCAGTTTTATTTATTTCGATTAATTGTAAATTTTCACCACCCATAAATCTCATATTATTCAGTTTATTTTCCAAAAATTGGTTTGATTAACTTTGTGTGAGGCTTTTGTTTTTAAAAATTATTTTGATTAACTTTAACTTTAAGGTCGAGTTAATACAAATTTATGAGTACTCTTTTTTACCGCTCTTTTACAAAGAATTTAATCAACCTAACTAATTTTAATGGTTAACTATTAAAATTAACTTTTACAATTGTTTTCGATAGTCTCTTTTAAATTAACTTTGAAGTAACAGATTAGTGTGTATATACATAATTTTTTTTTTTTTTTAAAGTTCAATGGTGAGAGAAAATAATAAAATATAATTAAATTAATAGGACTAATTTTGCGGAAGTTTTTTTATGAGAAGCAACTGACTTAATTAAGAAAATAACCAATGAATATAAATTTGGGCCATAATCTAATCAACCAAAAATTTGTTACTTGAAAACCATGCCTGGATAAAGTGTTAGAAGGCTTTAAGTTTTTTGCAGCGCAAAACTGTAGGTACTGTGTTTTAGCGACTCTTCTTCTTTACAATAATGGAAAGTGGCTTCTTTTTCATTTTTGGCATGCTACTTTTAGGGATACAAGCTGAATATAATAGCCTTACTAACTTAATGTTTTGTGAATTCTTTGATAATATAGCTTACTATATCCCTCATCGAACCCCATGGACATATTTATTTTACTGAATTTATAGTTAGGGAATAATTAAAAAAATATATTAGTAAATTTATTGTAATTTATTGTCCATTCCTTATATAGAATGTGCATATTGCATACTTATATACACTGATAAAAGAATATTTATTATGTATTTTATATGCTCTCATTTCGAATGGTTTCAAAACATGGTTGGCATTTTTTTATTCCCTTAGATTATATTCACTTGTGTTTTTCTAAATACTCCAAAAGTCTAAAATATAGAAATTTATTCATATTTCTTTGTAAAACTCTTTTGATCTCAGTATTTTGATTGTTTTGGCAAATTGCATGGATTAAACGCCTACTGTCCCTGGCACAGGTTCTCTAATAGTAAGTTTTTAGTTTTTATGTCTTTAAAAGTTAATTTTTATTGAATTTGATATATCATTTTTTTCATGTCTCTTTGTATAACTCTCATTTATATGCATGGCATATGATTTTTTTGTTTGGATTTAAAATTGTTTTGTATTGAATTTGCTTATCATTTTTTTTACTGCTCTTGCTATGATTCTATTTTGTATGTGTGACATATGATTTTGTTTTGAATTTTATTTTTCTTTGTATTGCTTTTAGATTTAATTTTTATTGAATTTCATTTATTATTTTTTTTTTCATGTCTTTTGGTAAACGCTGGCCTTTTTGCATCCATTCTCTTCATTTTCTTTTTTTTTCTTTGTTGATGTGAGCTTGATTCACACTCGGCCACAACATATGTTTCTTTTTTTTTTTTTTTTAATAAGTTATTCGATTTTGATACACCTCGATCTATTGATCCTGATATTTAATAAATCTTTATTAATTTCATAAGTTTTTACACTAAAATGAATTTGATTATTGTGTACCGTACTTCAATAAAGGATAAACATTATTTTCTTTTCATTTTATTGTTGTGTTGATTAATTTACTGTTCATAATTATATTTGTGGTTACCGCGCATTGCGCGGGTCAATACCAGTATATATATATAGAGAACTCAGTTGCAATCCGGACTGCAAGTGGACTACATGGCCGTCTGGTGGTCGGTTCCAAATTCCGACCGTTGGATATGATGCTTACCCCCTGCATGCCACGCCTGCAAAAAATCATGCCGATCCGACGGTCAGGATTTTGTAAAACCAATCTTAATAAGCAAACTGAAATTACCGAATATTATATATAAATTTCATTTGTGTTTAAGGCTGGTTTTACAAAATTCCAACCGTCGGATCGGTATGATTTTTTGCAGTGTGGCATGCAGGGAGTGAGCATCATATCCAACGGTCGGAATTTGGAACCAACCACCGGAGCACTACCAAATGGCCGTGCAGTCCACTTGCAGTCCGGACTGCAACCGATCAGTTCTGTATGTGTATATATATGTACGAGACAGGTTCCCTTGACACATATTTTTACTCATAATTTGACACGCGATTTTCAAAACCCAGCGTGGGATGAGTATTTTGAAAACTGACCGTTGGATTAGATATTCTGCTTATATACATCATATATACAAAAAATCACATTGATCAAAGAGTTGGTTTTTCAAAAAACTAACTGTGACAGTTTCATATAGTTTTTTACAATTTATTTTAAAACTGTGATATTTTTCTAAAAGTAGCCGTTGAATCAATGTGATTTTTTGTATATATGATGTATATAAGCAAAATATCTAATCCAACGGTCAGTTTCTCAAAATACACATCCCACGCTGGGTTTTTTCAAACCGCGTGTCATTGATAGTAAAAATGTGTCAAGGGAACCTATATATTGTTATCCTTGTCCCTCTTTCATGTTCAAAAGTTGAGTCTTGTAGGCTCTGAGTATTTTAATTAGATTTCCCTCTAAAATTATGGTGCAAACTTAATTTAGATAGTTCAAAGACATAGTCATAAGTGAGCAGCAAGAGGTTTCCTCCTAATGCTCCAATTGGTAGAAAAAATGGAAAAGTGAAAGGCTTTTCGTTTTGCATACTTGGTAGGAAATATGAAAAGACAAGGAATTAGAAAAGGAATGGGTGATTAATTATGGCATGGTTGGAGAATGCACTACTCTTGTAATGGGTAATTAATTATGGCATGGAGAAAAGGAATTAGAAGTATCCAAGTAAAAGTTGAGTGGCCATAAAGCCAATTAGCTTGAAGATATCTTATTGAAAAAGTTCATTAGGATAACATTTTATTGTGCTTATGAGGTAGGGCAACCCATTTCTTGGTGGGGTTGGGTCATTAATCAATATATTGCTTCTAATTGTATTTGGTCTCAAATTGACTACACATTCCAAAATTGAGAACAATTATTCCAAAATAGTGTTAAAGCATGACTTGCAATTTGCTTTTATAACATATTATAAAAGTATGTAGGGTGACGTTTCCCTTATACCCTATTTTAACACCTATGTTTACACCTTATTTTTAAAACACCATTATAGGTCAAATATATATTTTGAGAAACCAACCGTTAAATTAGATATTTATCTTATGCTTGTCGTGTATGAAAAAAATCAGAGTGATCCACCGGTTAGTTTTTAAAAAATATCATTGTGAAGAACTATTATATTTTTTTTTATTAATAAGAAACATTATAGCTAATAAAAAAAAACATCACAGTTTTTATAGTGATATTTCTTAAAATCTAACTGTTTGAGCGGTATGATTTTTGGTATATATGATATGTATAAGAAATGTATCGTATCCAACCGTCGGTTCGTCAAAATATTTATCATAGCTAGTATTTTGAAAACAAAATATAAATATAGGTGTCAAAATATGGTGTAAGAGGAAGGTGATGCAAGTATAATATTGACTCTGTTTACTCCCATTTGTTGCGATATTGTAAAATGCAATCCCCCATCTTCTCACCTTTGATTGGTTACCTTAAATTGATAAAAATATAATCAGGAGTCACCTAATGGGAACAATTGAGTGTCCCCACATGGCAAGAAAAAATTGGTGAAATTATTATTTTATGGAGAGAGAGACAGAATATACCATGAGACCCTTTCTTTTAGTCAATGAAATTTCGACACGTAAGAGACGCATTGTGTAGGCAAACAAGATTAAAGGATCACTTTTCAGAATGGGAATAGTCAAAGACAGAAAAATTGCAATGGAGTCATCATAGTTTCCATTTCTTCCATAATGTGGGCATTAGCAATGAGATTATGAGAATATTAATAAAAAGATACTAATAATTAATGAATATATATATATATATATATATATATATATAGAACAGCGATCGATTGCAGTCCGGACTGCAAGTGTACTGCACGGCCATTTGGCCGTGTTCCAGTGGTTGGTTCTAAATTCCGACCGTTGGATATGATGCTCACTCCCTGCATGTCATGCCTGCAAAAAATCATGCCGATCCGACGGTCGGAATTTTGTCAAACCAGCCTTAAGCAAACTGAAATTACCAAAGACTATATATAAATTTCATTTGTGTTTAAGACTGGTTTTACAAAATTCCAACCGTCGGATCAACATGATTTTTTGCAGGCATGGCATACAGGGAGTGAGCATCATATCCAACGGTCGGAATTTGGAACCGACCACTGGAACAAGGCCAAATGGCCGTGCAGTCCACTTGCAGTCCGGACTGCAACTGATCGCTGTTATATATATATATATATATATATATGGGTCGAGTTCTCTTCAACCCTATTTTGACACCTATGTTTACACCTCATTTTCAAAACACTACCTATGATAAATATTTTGATGAACCGACCGTTGAATTCAATACCTTTCTTATGCATATCATGTATGCCAAAAATCATAGCGCTAGTGATCAAACGGTTAGATTTTAAGAAATATCAATATTAAAAACTGTTATGTTTTTAATTATATAAATAGTTCTTCAAAATGATATTTTTTAAAAAGTAACCGTTGGATCACTCCAATTTTTTTTCATACATGACAAATATAAGATAAGTATCTAATCTAACGGTCAATTTCTCAAAATATTTTACCTACAATAGTATTTGAAAACGAGGTGTAAAGATAGGTGTCAAAATAGGATGTAAGGGGAACATGACCTTATATATATATATATATATATATACACAGATGTGCTATAGTCAGGTGCACCTGATGCATCTTGCATCTGGTGCCATCTTGTACAGCTACTTGCAGTGCAAATTTTGGAAAACTGACCGTTGGATTAGATACCCCTATAATGTATGTCATGCCTGCCAAAAATCACAGTGATGTAACGGTTGGTTTTTGAGAATATTGACTGCTAAAAAATTATAACATTTTAAAGAACAAAAAAGTTATAATTTTTCAAAGTTACATTTTTCAAAAACCAACCGTTGGATTACTGTGATTTTTGGAAGACATGACATACATTATACATGACATACATTATAGGAGTATCTAATCCAACGGTCAATTTTTCAAAAATTTTACTACAAGTGGCTTTACAAGAGGACACTTGAAGCATCATGTGCGCCTGATATTAGAAGTTATATATATATATATATATATAGAAAAATGTTCTAGTGAGCATTTGCTGACTTTAAGCTAAAGTAAGCAAAGAACACAAACCCTTGGATTGGAATCTTGAGATGAATCTTCCATTAAGTGAATGAGAATCCAAGGGCTTGTGTTATTTGGAGAGCTAACAAAAGTCAAGACTGCATGTAATGCCCCATTCAACAAAGCATTAGAGGCAGCACAAATACTGGAGAAAGTAACGATAGAATGACAGGTTTATCCAACTGTATATAAGAACTAGACAGCTAATCAAACTTCACCAATTAACAGGTGATGAGTTTATCCAATTTGCTTGCTCATTTCCCCTTCTGAATGGAGTGTTTATTCATGCTGTTGCCTGTTTTTGAGTGGGCAGTCAGGTTTGAAGGGACAGCTTTGTCACTGTATCAAAGGCCTAGCTTACTACGACTTGAGTGGTGACTGATGTAGTGGTGATTTAAAATAAATATATTAAATTATTGGTTAAGCACGAGTTGTAATCTCTAATAAATGGTTAGAGATTTCTTGATTAGTGAGAGGAGGTGAAGATTCTTAGATTCCCTTGGGGAAGGGCCGACAAATTTTATTTTATTTTTAGTTATTGTTTATTATTATGATTACTTTTCTGTAACATTTTTGCACTTATTTTTGTTTTTGGACTGGTATTTTATGGCGGTAAAGCCCTTTTTTGTGTTTATTTTTGTCTTTATTGCTCACGATCAACTATGACCATTAAGAAGACATGGTGGTGGTGAATGGTGGTTGGTGAGATTGTGGGAAAATTATCAACAATAAGGTTATTGTAGTGAGTCTGATTGTTTAGTACAACCTTTGTAGATGAACATAGACATCCTCTTTTTCTTCATTCATTTATCTGCACAGCTGAGCCTCGGTGTGGAGTCTGTCTAAGAAAACTATCGGTGTGGAGCCTGTCTAAGAAAATTCCGATACTAAAGTTAGTGATTAGTATAATAAAAAAATTGAGAAGAATATGTTGGGAGAGATCACATACTTGGTTTGGTGGAGAGGTTCTCTATATATAGAGGGGAGCTAGTCTCTTGATGGAGTATTTCATACACTTTGTGAAGAGGCTTTCTGACAACAAGTCAGAGGAGAACGATTGGCTCTCAGGTTTAATGACCATGTTTTTTGCTAATGGTAACAAGCCATATCAAGTATGTCCTGTCTTACACAAATCACCTGTTTAGCCACCCATCAATAGGCATGGCCCTTCCTTGTAGGAGAAGGCTTGGTGTTTTTTGCTCTTGTCCAAATATTAACTTTCTAATCATAGGAAGAGTACGGGAGCTTATGGGTCCCATGTGACGAGACTTATGGCAAAAATCTTAAGGCCTTGTTTAGATCTCTTTATTTTTAGCTTTAGAATTATTAATAGGTCATGAGTGTGAAAGTGTCGTTCCCACATATATGAAAAGGAGAATTCATACCATAAGTTTGCAATTTGGGAAAGCTTAGGTGTTGTCCCTAGAGGTGAAAATAGATAAGGCACTTGAGGTTGATATTGCTAGATATAAAGAACAATTGTTGCAATGAGATGAGTTGAGGTGAATTTGTAAAAGATATGTGAGGGTGGTGCAGGCGCGCGCCCAATGTATGTCGTGAATTTTTTGGGATGTTTTAGCATTTTTCATAGAGAAAACATGGGAGATTTTTTTCTTTTCGGAGCGAGTGAGTACTTTTGCTTTATGTAAACGTGTTTCTATGGAATGTGTGACCCAAAAAAAAAAAACAAAGTGTTTCTTTGAAATGCTATTTCCCCTAAATTACTCCTTCTGCTAGTTAGCCATTTGTAACCCAGGGAAAAATGAAGTTAAATTTGTTACATTTTTATCCAAACAAAACTGCTAATGTGTCTAAAACATATCGGTGAACTTTCATGATTTTTTTCAATAAATTTTATTTTTTTTGAATTATTTTCTCCATACAATAAATAAAATTCATAATAAATAAAATATATTAAGAAAAATCATGAGACTTCAAATATACTTATAGAGACATTTGTACGTAATTTAGGATAAATAATACATTTTTTTAAAAAAAAGTCTAACATTATTTTTCAGTCAAAAAAATAAATGGCTAACTTATAAAATAGGGTAATTTGATACAATCTAATAAATGACCAACTGATAAAAGATGGTAATTTGATACAATATAATAGTTTAGAGATACATTATTGCAATCAAAACCACAGAAGACCAATGTAAAAACCGCCGATAATTTAAGGGGGCGAAGTATAATTTATCAAGCCACTAGGGCTAGCTAGCTAGCGGTGAGGGTGTAAGAGGGAAAGGGTTAGGATTAGGTTAAGTTTAGTGGATCCCCTCCAATGAAACCTAAAAGTATAATTTATCCTAAAATTTAGATTGTGGTTTTCCTCGAATTGATCAAATCTCATGCATTAGACCGTGCATCTAGGGGTGTAAACTGTCCGGTTTGGAAGCATAAAATGAGCCAATCCAATTCTAACGGCCCACTAAAATTTCAACCTAAACCAACCCATTACACAAGCCAATCCAAACTGTATGGTTTGAACGGTTTCCTAATCTAAAGAAAATAAAATTAGTCTAATTCTGAGATTTTAACTTGGCAAAAATATCAAATATATTTTTCTAGGTTATCAGATGGTTTTGTGATATACTTCTCAAAGCGATCAAGAACTATATTAGTATGTTTAATAAAAAAAATTAATGAAATGAGTGGAAAGATAATTGAATTTTTGTATCAAATGACATTATTCTCATTTAGGAAACAACTCTGAGGACAGTTTTAATAAATAAAAATAATATTGTTTGTCATAGATATGTGTAGTTAGTAAATTCAAATTCAAAACATTAAGCGAAACCTAGGGCCTGTTTGGGAACTTTGAAAACTGGTTCTAACCAATTCTAATCTTTTTTCTGTTATATGGTTTTTAAGTAAACTAGTTTCCAGCTGCCTTATTTTCTAGACATGATTGAACTGATTTGCAGAAAAAATACATTTACCAAACGATATTGAATAAAAACCAGGCAGATGTATCCTCAGCTAGCCTGGTTTTTAAGTTTGCCAAATAGCGTCCTAGTGTAAGGTTGTAAACAGTCCGGTTTGGAAGAATATAATGAGCCAACCCAATTCTAATGGCCCACTAAAATTCAAACCCAAACCAACTCATTGTAAAAGCCGATCCGGATCAAACATTTAGTTCTGTACCAGGAAGTTTGGTTCTTGTATTTCAAGAGAATTACCCCTTTCTTGTTTAATGATAGATTTTGCAACTGTTCTATCAAATATTGGAAGCTATTTATTAAATAAGTTTAGATTTTGGAAAGTTACCTTTGAAATTGAAAATTAAAAACCCATCTCACTATTGAATGAAAATTTTGAGTTTTGATGATCGCCCAAATTCTGATGCTCATTCAAACTTATGCATAGCCTAAGAGCTTGTTGTCATTGTTAAATCTAATTTGGTATTCTTCTGCTGCATTGTGAGCTTTTGTGTAGGGTGTACAACATCGTGAGCTTATGTGTTGCGTTTCTGAGTGGTTAAAATTTAAAACTAAAAGAAGCCTTGGAGAGCCAATTAAACTACTCGTGATGAATACAAATTGGAAATTTCATGAACACAAATGGGTAGCCAAGAATTATAGTGTCGCAGAGTTCTAGATCTTAACGTGTTCTATCGTTAGCTCAGAATTGCCAAACCCTTCATCATCCAGGTATATATAGAGTTTTATGTGCCTTTTCAAGGAAACTGTTTTAGTGCAAATGTTCTTTGACTACGAAGGCAATTACATGTTCAATTTCCACTGGCTGTCATATTTGATTTACTGTGTCCGGACATTCTTGATTCCCTTGAATCTATGCCGGCACTAATTGGGATCACACTCCTTTGGTTTTTATGGTGTCTCTTAGGAAAATTCTTGAATGTGGATACAATGGGGGTGGGAATTGGGACAACCTGCCTCAGATTTTATAGGAAAAAAGCTATTTGTGGCTGGATAGTTGGAATGGTAGTTTCATACTTTCATCCAGTATGATGTCTTATGTTTTCAAATCATATCGTATTATACTATTATTTGAGGCACTTCATATGGTTCAATCAAGCTGTTGTTAAATTTAGATGCCCTATGCTTCCCTGTGATTTTGTGTGTGCGTGTATTAACATGCAGACACAAATAGCGAATAACAAATAATCTTCTCTAAAAAAAACCCTAAATTTCGTTCTTAATTTCATAATTTACCCTAGATTTTGAAGCTTTACTCACAAAATCTAAAGATATTGTTGGTCCACTTCCCGTGTTACGAAAATCTGGTATTTTGAAAATGGAGGTCTTGATCTCTAGGTTAATCCCGTGCTGAATTATTTTTCGCTTAGCTTTTCAGCACATAGGGAAGAATTATTATTTTAGGTTTTCTTTCTTTGAATGTATACTTTTGTTCACCTCATGGTCAACATGTGATGGCATTTTTATATATTCAGTAGAAATTATTTGGCGAAATCTGTTTATATCTAAATTTTTTCTTCTTCTTTTTATTGTTTCTTTGTTTATCTTAAAAATGTAAATATAAATTGACCTACTTTTGGTTCAAATGTGATTTTGGTACTCATTTTTTCAAGGTAGATTGGATTTTTATTTTGTAATGGTCAAAGTTGTGGTGTTGATGGAGTGATGAAGATCCACCTATAGCTTCCTTATATGCAATGTTTGTGGCTTATATCTTTTTGCTATATAGATGGTATTGTTTTGGCCATTTCGGGGAACTTTTAGACATGGCACAGAGTTATAATCGTCTCATCTATGGCATTTAAAGGCACAAGTCAACAACGTAGAATGAACTCATTACAACATAATATTATCAAAATTAGAATAGATTGAGGAAAGAAAAGGAAAACACTGGAGTTATTTCATCAAAAAATGGGGTTTAATAAGATCATAAAATATAAATCAATTTCAAATGCAAAGATATAAACAGAATAAACAAGTTTTCTAATGCTATGTGAAGCAAAATGAATTGGTTCGATGCATGATATCAAAAATTTCCTTGTCTAATGAATTCTCTCGGCATCATTTGATGGCTTATCGTTTATTGCCACCATATTCTATCAGTATATATATATGAACTTAAGAGATGGAGGGGACAGTTTGATTATTTCTTCAAGGAAAGGCTTCGACTTGAAGCAAATTGTTCAACCTAATCATAAGGGTGTGCATGTTTTATGAATCTGTAAGTCATAAAATATAGAATATGTAATTCCAATTATAGGGCATGGCTTGTAGTGTCATGATACATTGGTAATTTCTAAGACTTAAGATATATGGCTGAGCTTGATTTTTAGCTCTTGCTCTTAAACTGAGAAGGAGATAAGTCCATTGATTTTGCAAAGCTCAAAAGCTGCACGATAGACTTATATAAAATGGGGTTATGATAAAGCATTGGAAGAAGGTCCCATGTTGGTCAAGAAGTCTAGTTAATGACTTACAATCTTAGTGTTAATTCATCTAATTCTTTTTTGAACTTGCTAATATCATTTAGGACATCTTGAGAGGATGGAAAATCACATGTTTTCTCTCATAGATGATAGAAATCTCAAACTAGAACCAAATGATCGACTAGAGAAAAAGCATGGCCACTTGTGATCGACTTGTTCTGTTCTATAAAATCTTGGATGATTTTTTTTTCTTTTTTGGGGAATAATTAAAGTCATATGCCCTGATTATTGTTTGTGTGTGTGTGTGTAAGGTGATAACTGATCAGGTAGCTTGCCCCCCCTCCCCCCACCACCCGTAACTAATAAGGTCGTTTTTCGATCTAACAACCACATTGTAGCTTAAGAGATGGATTTGTATAACATAGTCCCCATATAAACCCCATGGGTCCTCATGAATACAGTCACCAGATCTGTAGATGTATTGATTTTGTTTTTAAATCTGTGTACTACTCTATATGAACCCACTAGGGCTTGGCAAGATACCTTTCGATTTCCATATAGGGCTGTATCCTCTCATAGTTCATTGGCAATTATGTATTTTCTCGCCACCTTTACTCACATTTCCTTTGGCATTCCTATTGTTCTTGTAGCTCCTCCAACATGAATAAAATAACTTCTCTCATGCAGCCAATGTTAGACAATGAATATCTCACCTTGCCCCATTGTTAGACACCAAGTGCCTACGGCCTACCATTTGGCACTTTTCCTCACTTTTGGAAGATTTTCATAAAATATGGTATGCTAAAGTGGTAATTCCTGTTTTATCAGAAGAAAAAACTTAGAAGCCGCCAGAAGAAATTGAAGGCATATGATCTCTCTTCCCTCGGAGAGTTCCTTCCCGAGTTAAAGACTTCACGGCAACCAACTCACCACTGAGTTTAAGGTAAATAGAAAATCTCGGCAAAAGCTAGTGTGAGTGCTTCAATTCCATGATGTTTCCATTCTGTTGCAAGCTTTAATTTTCCTTTGCATTATATTGTCATCCGAAAATTTCTTCTGTAATATTGGATTCATTTTCAACAGAGCTGTTGGATGTATGTGCAAGTGTTCATGCATCACATATAGCACATATACAATCAATATATCGGGTTAGGAAGGTCACTAACCTTAATGCGGAATAAACCCGATGCTGATGTCAACGTCCTGTTGTTACGAGCCTCTGTGCACCTTCCTCTGTCCTCGCAGTCTAGAGAATAACCACAGCGAGCTATTCCCAATCCGTTCACGAACCCACGTCCAAGGAGCTCCAATGGTGATTCTCCAAGAGAGAGTTCTAGTGAGAGAGTGAGAGAGAGTTCTAGTAGGGAGAACACACACGTACTGCTTAACTAGATAGCTAATCTCTTATAATGATAAGGGAGTTAAACTCTATTTTGAACTCATCCCATCATCCCTCTTTAATAGGATTAGAGTATACCTGATAAGGGACTTATCCCTATCCCATCTAAATGGGAATTCAAATCAAGTTGGACCTCCTGCCCACAATGGGCGGATATGGATTGGGCTAAAGTCCAGTCCAAAAGTCTAACAACTCCCACTTACCCATAACGGGCAAATCATCTCAATTAACTCACTTACTCATCTCTTCGTACAGGAAATGGGCCGTGCGACATTGCGAGAAGAAACGAATAACGACGGGAGTATAATTATTAAGCCACCACCAAGACTAACAAAAATACATCACCCAAAGGCTACTCGCATATGTCCTAGATAATTTCTTCAACACCAAATCAAGTATTCTCAATCCCTCATAGCGAGTAATACTTAATCCCACAATATATCAATTGTTTAACAACTTATATCGAACACAAAGTCGACATAAGCGCTGGCCAGCTTATAAACTCATGACATGGTGCATCAGTAAATTAATCTTCCCTAAGAACTCACGCCAATTCAATTAGACTCAATTGCTTTCCTAGACATGCCCCATGCGGCTGTATAAATCATAGCCCTTAGGAAGCATGCTAAAGTAGCAACATCGAGCATCCTATCCATGACTGAGCCGTAGGTCATAAGGACATAGATTAGATCCCTCAAGATCTCTGTGGCTCATACAGTGGTGGAGAAGGGATCATCCAGCTCTTCCACTGCTCGTCAGCATTAAGCACAGTATGACATGTATGTTATGGTGTTAACTCATGTAAATGAGCATGTCACTATCAAAATAACACTATACAGATGGATGTCTAGTCGCTACAAAAGCGCCTAACTTCACACCTGGCCATCTCAGGCTTCACAGAATCGTGGAAAGAATTCTATGAACGATTCATAAGGAATCTCATCTTAGTCATAACTAAGGCGACTATCAATAAGTGGAATCTTAGCTCTCCACCTGAGCGCTCTAGATTCCCCAGTCTCATCTTGCTCGCTGCTTAAGTGTCAAGGTAAATTACCTGTGTGAGTAGGTGAATTCTAGCCTGGTGACATGTACTAAGAATAATATGTACACAAGAATAATTATCTTTAGAGTAAATCACAATAAAACTCAAGAAGTAATTATTATTAATAATAATGTCAAATACAACTTATAAAGGTGTCAAATCTTACGCAATCCTATACTACCACATGAGACTGAAACATATCTCTAGCAATAGGCTTAGTCAAGGGGTCAGCCACCATACTTCCAGTGGAAATGTGTTTCATGACCACCTCACCCTGCGCAACCACTTCCCGAATAAAATGGTACTTGATATCAATGTGCTTAGACTTTCCGTGGTACTTAGGGTCCTTTACATAGGCCAATGCTGCAGTACTATCAAAATACAAAATTACAGCCTCCTCAGAATGTGCTATAAAATCTAGGCTATGCAAGAATCTCCTCAACCAGACAGCTTCCTGTACAGCTGCTGCACATGCCACATACTCAGACTCCATCGTAGATAAAGAAACACAGGTTTGCTTCTTGCTGCACCAAGATACAGCGTCGCCTCTAAGAATAAACGCATAACCCGATGTGGATTTGTGTCCATCTCTATCACCGGCCCAATCAGCATCACAGTATCCCTTCAGACTCAAGTCACCCCTATGGAAACATAAGGCAAAGTCTGTTGTCCCTCGGAGGTATCGAAAAATCATCTTCACTGCTGCCCAATGCGCAGGTCCTGGGTTACTCTGGTAACGGCTTACCATGCCGACTGCAAAGCATATGTCTGGCCTTGTACATAACATGGCGTACATAAGACTCCCAACTGCCTCAGCATATGGCACAGTGGACATGCGTTTCTTTTCCTCATCTGTTTTAGGACATTGGTCCAAGCACAAAGCACTCCCCTTCTCAACAGGGGTGTCAATGGGTTTGGAGTTCTCCATGCTAAATCGTTCAAGAATTTTTTTTATGTAAGTCTCTTGAGACCAACCAAGAAGCTTCTTAGAGCGGTCTCTAACAATCTAAACTCCCAGCAAAAAGTTTACTTCACCCATGTCCTTCATCTCAAAAGTAGAAGACAACCACTTTTTAGTGGCAACAATAGAGTCCATATCATTTCCTGCTATGAGGATGTCGTCAACATACAAAAACATGATGAGCACACTTTTCTTTGAACGCTTCAGATACACACAATGGTCCTCTTCAATTATCTCAAAACCGTAAGAGGTAATTGAGTCATGAAATCTGAAGTACCATTGTCTAGATGACTGCTTGAGACCACAAATGGAATGTTTGAGCTTGCACACTTTGCGCTCTTGTCCCTTGACTTCAAAACCCATAGGTTGAGCCATGTAGATCTCTTCATCTAGTTCTCCATTGAGAAATGCGGTTTTAACATCCATTTGAAAAAGCTCTAAATCCATTTGTGCGACAATAGCTAGGATAAGGCGAATGGAGGCAAACCTCTCAACAGGGGAAAATGTCTCATCATAGTCTATACCCTCTTGTTGGGTAAACCCTTTCGCCACAAGACGTGCCTTGTACTTGTCGATTGATCCGTCTGCCTTGCGCTTAACTTTCAAAACCCATTTGTTTCCGATAGCTTTGCGCCCAGGCGGAAGATCAACTAACTCCCACACGGAGTTCTTGTCCATGGAGCTTAACTCATCTTGCATTGCAGCCATCCACTCTCCCTTAACAGGTGAAGAGAGCGCTTCTCGATAAGAAAGCTCATCTTCCCCTTTAGCACAGAGTAGAGCATCCCCCTCAATCTCAAAATGACGACGAGGAATGTTACCTCTCTTGCTACGGCGAGGCTCAAGAGGTTCAAGAAGTACTAATGGAACACTCTCACTAGTATGAGGATGACTCTCACTGTCTCTAGCGATATCAGGAACTAATTCCCCACTCTCGCTTGAAGATAGTGGTATATCACTCAGTTCCTCCAACTCATAGAGGTCTAAATCCTCTTTGGCATCACCTATGCTAGGGAAATCACTCTCAATGAAATCAACATCGCGCGAATCGACCTCAGTCATTCCCCCGTCAGGATGCTCACCAAACATCACATAGCCCTTCGAGCCTTCAGGATATTTTATAAAGATATGCTTTCTGGCTCTAGGACCTAGCTTCCCATACTTATGGTTAGCTTTGTGAACATACCCTATTGATCCCCATGGGCGTAAATGCCCTAAATTGGGCTTTTCGTCATGCCACAGCTCATAGGGAGTTGAGGAAACAGACTGTGAAGGCACTCTATTCAGGATGTAGACAGCAGTCAGGAGAGCATCCCCAAAAAGATATAGGGAGGTTGGCCTACGCCATCATCGATCTAGTCATATCTAGAAGAGTTCTATTCCTCCTCTCTGCAACACCATTTTGTTGCGGGGTGCGAGGAATAGTGAGATGTTTTAGGATCCCTTTTTCCTCACAAAACTCCTTAAATTGATCAAATAAATACTCGCATCTGCTATCAGTCCTAAAGGTTTTTAAGCCTTTTTCATGCTCGTTCTCAACCTCTGCCACAAAGCGCTTGAAGCAATCTAATTCTTTATGGCGGTGAGAGAGCAAATAGACATAACCGTATCGCGTATAGTCATCGATCAGTGTGAGAAAATAAGATGCCCCATGACGTGCTTTTTTATTCATTGGCCCGCAAATGTCTGAATGGACAAGCTCAATAGGTTGAATAGCTCTCTTTGCCTTTCCAAAAGGCTTTCTACAGGCTTTGCCTGCTAGGCATGGTTCACATAAGTGTAGATTGACTTTGGTGAGTGAGCCTAAAAGGCCTTCTCTAGCCAATCGAGTCATTCTATGCCTTCCTATGTGACCTAGCCTAGCATGCTAAGTTGTAGAATCAACATTACTATTATCAATCACATAAGATGATGCAGAATTAACAGATGAGTAATAAGAAACATCTAAATTTAATTTAACAAAACCATCCACAAATGATCCATGTCCAAAAATTATTCCATCCGCATAAATAACAAAACCATTATTCGAAAATTCAAAAGAAAAACCATAACTAATCAATGCAATAACTGATAACAGATTATGCTGGATCACAGGCACATGAAGCACGTCATGAAGAAGCATAGTGCGACCGGAGCGCAAATGAAGTTGGTACGAACCGACTCCAATAGCATCCTCACTGGTACCATTTCCCACGAACACCTTGTGGGTACCTCTAGGAACACGGCGATAATCTACACACCCCACCCGATCTCGGGCTACATGTTTTGTTGCTCCTGTATCTATAATCCAATCAGGGAGAGTATGAGCGACTAAGACATGTGAATATACACATATGTTACTTGAAGTGAGTAAGTTTGTTACCTTCTTCAGCTCAGTGTAATCACGAGCGATGGGCCATTTCTTTTGGCAGTTAAAGAATTTGATGTTCTTTCCACTGCGCTTGCCTCTACGGCGCTTGTTTTTCCTTTGGGGCGCACTATTGCTGCCTCCTCCACTATTTCCATTCTTTTTAGGCGCACTGTTGTCTCATCTCTTGCTCTTAGACTCACTAGTCTTGCGCGGATTGGCTCCAGCGAGAAGAGCCTAAGCATTTTGGTTCGCCACGATGCGCTCCGCCTCTAACTCCACATGTCGAGAGATATCTTTGAAATTATTGATATTCTCGTTGTGAGTGAGGATCTGCTTCATGAGCAGCCAAGAATCTGGAAGTGACCTGATTACATCCTGGACCTGTTGCTCATCAGTAAGGACATTCCCTGCAGCATTTAGGTCTCGAATCATTGTGGACATCCCCCTAAGATGCTCAATCATCGATACCTTGAGATCTTTACGATGGGTCTCAAATTTCAGTACCAAGCTCATAATCCTGGTGACAGATGTGCCGCCGAAAGTGAACCTCAGTTGTTCCCACATGGCCATGGAGGAGGAAATCCATTTTTCTACGCCACATATCGTAGTTTGTGCCATCTAGCTTATTGAATTGGTTTAATTCAGTTGACATGATTTTAGTTGTCATAGCTACATTGATAAAGCGCAAGGCAGACATTAATATTAATCGCATATTATTTTATCTTGTTCGGAATTCAATTTAAAATTATTATCCCTTCCTACTCATCAGGATCGAAAAATTGCATAGCTCCTAATCATCTCCCAATTGAGTAGGTTGGGAATATAATTATAAATTAATCTTCTGAACAAAATTTCTCATGAAATTAATCACATCCACATCCACAAGACATAGAAATAAAACACAGGGACCCACTAAGGGTACCAAATGGATATCTCATTGAGCCTATGCTAAAACAAGTTTACAAACATAGTAGGCAACGCGCAAACACATCCTTTTACATGGCTTCCCAAAAATATAAATTACATCCTATGAGAAATCCTATTACAAATGATCTACAAATATCATAAATAAATAAGGATGCCGCGCCATGAACTATGTAACGGAACTTATTTTATCAATCATAATCAAACAAACATAAGCTCATAAAAAGAGTTATCCATTTCAAGATTCTATCCATCTCCTAAACTAATATGTTAGCACATAAACAAATAAGATGGCCTTTGATGGATAGAATATTCACTCAACTCATAGAGGAGTGTATATAAGAGTCTCACAAACCATTGCGGGATTAATTAAATATTGGTGGCAACATAATTGCCCAATATTTCCATAGAAATTAAGCCAAATATTTAATTAAGTTGATTTTAGAGACAATGTCTAAAGAAATTACATTGCACAAGCCTCCCAATGGTCACAAATACTCCCAAGAATGCATAAAAAGGCAATAATAAGGTTCTGGAAATTTTCAGAATTAAAATAAATAAAAACATATCTTTTATTTGGCTTTAAAAACTCATAATAAAGAGTATTAATTATGAAAAATACCCAGACACCTAATTTTTTGACACCTCCAGCCTAAAATAGTCCCCAAAAATCCTAGAAACTCCCACAAAAAATTTCATAATTTTTGGGTAACTCAGTGGGACCCACTTGCTCAAAATAGGATTTCCTATGGGCTATTTTTTGATCAATAAATCAAAATAAATATTTTTGAGAGTCCAAAAAAATTCTTAAAAATACCCAACAGATAGGAAATTAAATTCTAAGCACAATGGAAAAAAACGGCGAGTCAATCGGAGCTAAAACGAGGCCGCACGGGCCCTGACAAGCTGAGATCAGCACCATATCAGCACGCGATCAGCACCAGATCAGCACCAAATCTGCATGAGAGCAACACCAGATCAGCACCATCAGCATGAGATCAGCACTAGATCAGTACGATATCAGCGCACCCATGCTGATATCAGCACGATATCAGCACCCATGTTCATCGTCCCCAACAAGATTCAAGTTTCGCCTCCGCACACCCTTGCATGAGGCAAATCAGTACACAAAAACTCTGTGAATCGCAACTTCGGTTTGCATTTTCTCTCAATCCATACATCCAAATTCGTTCAAATTTGACATGGACGATCCTCATACATGTAAGAACACATCCATGCCATTATTTTTGAAAAAACAAGCAATTTTTTATGACCCAAAAAATGGACCCTAGAGAGAGAAAACGTTAACCATCATACACAGGCGAATCAATAGTTCTCACACGGCTCTGATACCACTGTTGGATGTATGTGCAAGTGTTTATGCATCACATATAGCACATATACAATCAATATATCGGGTTAGGAAGGTCACTAACCTTAATGCGGAATAAACCCGATGCGGATGCCAACGTCCTGTTGTTGCGAGCCTCTGTGCACGTTCCTCTGCCCTCGCAGTCTAGAGAATAACCACAGAGAGCTATTTGAAAGAATACGATAAGGGAACGCAGCGGAAGGTAGGATTTAAAAAAATTTTCCCATTGTATTCATCCAAGAATCTACTCAATCGATAAAACGAATCAACAATTAATTGAACAAGAATTAAAAGCTTACTTGATGTGTTCCTTTGCAAAAGCTCCCTTCACTTTGATGATTTCCTCACGAAACTCCAAGTCCCAAAAGTATGGTGACCTCCAACGATAGTCCACACGAACACAAGAGTCGATAAACTTTATTGATCTTTCAACACATTGAAAAAGCAAGCTTGGAGAGGGAGAGAGAGAAAGTGGCGGCTAAGAGAGAGAGAGCCTTTTGATGAGTTAAGCTTAATGAACTATTAGGGTTCCCTCTCTTTAAATAGACTTCTCCTCTTTTTAGGGTGTTTGGTTACTAGTGCTAGCATGACCATTAACCCCATTTAGGTTACTAACACTCTTGAATTAGATATCTTTTTGACTCTTAATTAATTAACCATTAATTAATTAAAGTCAAACATATATTAATAAGAGTGTACCCCTCTCACAAGTTTAAGAACCTCACTTATGTCCTTATGTGTGTGACCCATTGGGTTCATCCCAACCTAGTAGTGGCAGGGGACATCTCAATGTCTCCCATAATAGAAACTTTCTATTTTTAGGTTCGATTGGAACAATTCCAATTTTGCCCTCAATGATAACTCTTATCATTAGGCCTTCACTAGTCATGAGTGACAT
>JAESVK010000087.1:222015-252466 GCA_017140935.1 Hamamelis virginiana | reverse complement strand
ACACAGATGGCTCGAGACTCACCATCCTCCCATGGAGCTAGTATAACCTGTGCTAATCTTAACAGTTTATAATCGTCCAAATATATAAACCTATGATCAAGAACTGGTTTAGGATAGATGTACTTGAGAGTTGTAAGTCTCTCTATCTCAACACTTGAGATACTACTCTCGATCATACTATCCAAGGACTTTATCATGAACAATAATTAAACACAAGTTTACATGATAAAATTAGCTATATCATTAATGAATAAAGTTTCATACATGATTTTATAATGAAATATAAGTTCCCTAAACACAACCTAACAATTGGTTTTAGGGCATACTTCCAACACTATTCCCAATACATTCACGAACCCACGTCCAAGGAGCTCCAATGGTGATTCTCCAAGAGAGAGTTCTAGTGAGAGAGTGAGAGAGAGTTCTAGTAGGGAGAACACACACGTACTGCTTAACTAGATAACTGATCCCTTATAAAGATAAGGGAGTTAAACTCTATTTGAACTCATCCCATCATCCCTCTTTAATAGGATTAGAGTCTACCTGATAAGGGACTTATCCCTATCCCATCTAAATGGGAATTCAAATCAAGTTGGACCTCCTGCCCACAATGGGCGGATATGGATTGGGCCAAATCCCAGTCCAAAAGTCTAACAAGAGCAAAAGAAGGAAAACAGTTGAGAACAGTTATTAACCATCCTGTTTTCCACTTGAATCCACTGGCAGCCATTCATCAACACTTGGAGAGCATACCATCTGTTAGAGTTGAGAATCGGGAGAAAAAACTGAGCAAAAATGGAAAGAAGAAGGCTAAAAGGAAAACGTCAAAGACTTCACTTGGGTCTCAATCTATGGTTATGTAATTTGATAAGAAAACTTTCATTTATTTGCTTTTTATTAGTAATATATCAGTCCCGATCTAGTCAGCATATGCTTACATAAGTTATATAGTCATGAAAGCCATAGATAATTGTGTGATACATATTTTGAAAAACTGACTGATGGATTAGATACTATACTTATGAATGTCATGCATACCAAAAATCACGATGATTCAATGTGAGAATTTTAAAATATGGCAACAAATCTCTAACAGGCGGTAGTAGCACCAGTAGCAGCGACATCAGCAGATGACAGCTCCTCAACTTCTTCTCGTACCTTTCGAACAACTTTGGTCAAGCTTGAAATTTGTTCTTTCAACAAGAAGTTCTCCTCGCAGACCAGATCTGCAAGATATCTTGAGATCAGATCTGCAGCCATGATAGTGTGTATGTCGGGGTGGTTTCGTCTTCGGCAGTATCAAAATCAAAGAACCAGTTACTGAAATCTGCAAAGTGATGACCTCGTAGACCAAATCTACAAGCTCCACGAGCTCGACAATCTTACCTGTGATTTTTGGGAGGAAAATCGGTGATGATCTTGAGAAAAATGAGGTTTAATGCTGGGTAAAGTTTGTGAGAGAGAGAGAGAGAGAGATGTTGGTTTAACTTGAGGAGAAGATGCCAGTTAACGTGTTTTAGATGAAGCCACGTGATGATGCCAGATGGGACAGGAACTGCAATTACGGGAAATATGGACGGGCCCATTAGCATTTTCCAGTACTTAATACTCAAACTACAAAGAATGCTTTTAACTTATATAGAAAATTTTAAAATATTTATAAAATTAATTATTAAATTAAAAAGTTAGCTAATTATCAAAACAAAATTATAAATAAATTTGTAGGTAAAAATTGTCAAATAAAAAGAAAATAAAAAATTCAATAAACTAAAATGATAATTAAGTTGGAACTTTTTTAGACGATTTATTAAATAGGGGGAATGTGTTAAGTTAAAATGGTTTTGGTCATATATAAAAATGGGTGAGGTTTCCCTTACATCTTGTTTTACATTTATATGTGCACCTCGTTTTCAAAATACCAATGTGTGTGGAATGTTCTAAGAAACCGACCGTTGGATAAGATTCATTTCTAGTGCATGTCACCTATGCCAAAAATCACTGTGACCCAACGGTTGGTTTCTGAAAAATGTCACCATAAAAAAATTATTATAATTAGAAACATCACAGTTTTTTATAGTGAGATTTCTTAAAATTTGGCTGTTGGATCATTGTGATTTTTGGCATAAATGACATACATGAGAAATGTATCTTATTCAATGGTTGGTTTCTCAAAATATTCGACCTACATAAGGGTTTTGGAAACAAAGTGTAAGTATATATGTAAAACAAAATGTATGGGGAACCTGCCCCTATAAAAATTTATTATACTTGTAATTAAAGAGAAGACTCTAGAGTACTTCCAAATATGTGTAATATGTATACTTATATATTAAATAGAAGACTTTGGAGTTTCCTAAGATAGTATAGCTATGGAAAGTTGTACATAGGCAAGCTGGAACTAGTGGTGTACAACCGGTCTGATCGGGCCTGGCTGTTAAAGAAGTGGGCCTAGCGGGTTAACGGGTCAAGCGGGCTAGTGTCCGTTATGCTAGCGGGCCGATCAAAACTTCCAAGGAGGCTGCCCAATCCGGCCCAATTGACCTGTCCATTAAGCTAACGGCCGGGCTGGGCCGGGTCACATAACGGATATGTCCAATGGATAGATTATCAGGCCAATCGGGCTTGTCCATTGGTTGGCCAAATGGCCAAACGCCTAATAGACAGTGGTTTTAATTCGGTCGGACCGGGCCAACCCGATTCGTTAAGCTATTTCATTTTCATAAAATTATAACAGAGGGGTTCAAACCTAAGACCTTTAGGACTTAAATGAAAAATCCTTACCACTAAGCTATGTATTAGCTTGTGCTTAATAATTGTGATATATAATATTTAACCTTATTTCATATTCTTTTATAAATCAATAGTACTTATAAAAGGCCCAATGTTGAAGAAACTTTTGATCGACTAAAATGCCCTCACATTAAATGTTAATGACCCTTTTACCCTCTTGCAATATTAATTACATGAAGTTTATCTGTAATTCCTTTTTTAAGAGTCATTTTTTCAATTAGTTTCCTAATTCAACAAGGCATCAACAAAGTTTGTTATTTTTTTAGTGTTTTGAATATTAAAAAAAATAACAATAAATTTTATTAAATAAAGAGAGAAACAAACAGTGAGATTTGTCTTTTATTAGTTACAAATAAAGGTACTCTAAAAGAAAATTTTGTTAATATGAAATTCAACTAAATAAAGTGAAAAAAAATTATAATTAAATTTTTTTTTTCAAATTCTAATTCAAATTATAGATAAAACATTATTTTTCAAATAATCAATTACTATAAAATTCGAAATAAATTACTTTATATTTCTTATTTCCAAATTACAATGCAAAAATAAATCAGAGTGATCCAAAAAAAAGTTTGAATGTATTCCCGTCCGTAAACATTGTTCACATTAACTAGCTTCTTATGAATGTCATGCTCGCAAAAAATCAGAGTGATCCAACGGTCAGTTGACCTTATCCATTATAACAAAAACTATTTATGTTTGTTTCATCCAAGTTGTGTATCATATTGTTCTTATTCATGTTGTACAAATTGTAACATAGGGATGCTATTTTGTAAAACAGACCGTTGGATAAGATGTTTCATATATACACATTGTGCATAGAAAAAATCACATAGATCCGACGGTTGGTTTTTGAGAAAGCATTTAAATTGTTTAAACTTGTGTATCATATGGTTCTTATTCATATTGTACAAATGTTAACATGTGGGTACTATTTTATGAAATTGAATGTTGGATAAGATGTTCCGTATAGACACATTGTGCATGCAAAAAATCACATAGATCCGACGGTTGGTTTTTGAGAAAAACATTTAAATTGTTTAAACTATGCAAATTTAATATCATAGTTTTTTCAAGAATGTGGCATTTAGAAAAAAATGACCGTTGAATCAACATGATTTTTTTCATACATGTCTTACATAAGCGGAACATCTCATCCAACGGTCGTTTTTTAAAATGTCACTATGAAAATTATTATACTTAGATATTAAAAATAAGAAATAAAAGAATATGCTTAGCACTTTGTTGAATTAGGAAATTAATTGAAAATATGACTCTTAAAAAAGGAATTAAAGATAAACTTCATGTAATTAATATTGTAAGAGGGTAAAAGGGTCATTAACATTTAATGCGAGGGCATTTTAGTCAATCAAAAGTTTTTTCAACATTGGACCTTTTATAAGTAGTATAGATTTGTAAAAGAATAAGAAATAAGGTTAAGTATTATTTATCATAACTATTAAATACAAGCTAATACATAGATTAGTGGTAATGACTTTTCATTTAAGACTTAAAGATCCTAGGTTTGAACCCTTCTACACACTATAATTTTATGTTTATGAAAATGAATCAGGCTAAACGGACACGAGCCTAACGGGCCAGTCAAACGGTCAGCTTATTGGGCAAAGGGACACGGGCCAAACGGGCAACAGACATGGGCGAATCGAGCTTCTTAATGGACACGGGCCAGCCTACCAAACACGAACTATTGGCCCAATCTGTCCACTAATAACGGACGGGGCCTTAACGGGCCGGACATGTCCGTGACCGTTAAGGTAACGGGCCGGTCACGGTCGGCCCGCGGGCCACCTGACCGGTTGTACACCACTAGCTGGAGCTATAGTATGTCGATGGCAAAGGACATAAGGAGAGAGAGAGAGAGAGAGAGAGAGAGAGAGAGATTAGAAAAGAGATGTCATGCAGAAAGTCGAAACTACGACGACGATGGAACTCACAGAAGGGTTGTGTTTAGCACCAATAGCAACTGCTACTGCTTCTTCTTTAGAAAATTGTTGAAATTGGTTACTGGAGATCTTTTTTTAGCAAACTTTTGGGGCCCTAAACGGCAGCTTGTGTGGCCCTCAGGGCTGGTCTTGAAGCCCATGGCTTTCTTTTTGGGTACAAAGTCCATGGTTAATCCTTATCATTCACCCAGGGCCTAAAATGTTACTTTGACATAAATTGAAGGAATACCAAGCTTAGTCTTGTTTAAACTAAGGATGACAATGGGTTAGGTTTGGTGAATTCAATTAGAATTAATTTTAATCATATCTCTTAAATTTAATGAGATTTTGAATCTTTTGTTTTTTCATATGATCTTGGGGTTTAGTGGGTTTGTTTGATTTTTTTTATCACAAAATATACTTGAATATAGAAAAATCATGTGTACTTGCAACTATGTTTATGTTAATGAGTTTGTTTCAGATTTGAATAGATTATAGAATGCTTATGGCTAGGTTTGGTTTTTGAGTTTAGTCTTGTGCCTTGATTACATGTTATATTTGAGGTTATGTAATGGAAATGTATGCTTGAGTCTTGAGAACACATTAATATGTATACATGTACACATTAATCTTTATACAGGTTTTCATTATTTGCATTGCTATGTATACTCATACTTGTTGAGAAACATATTAAATGTTAGGCATATTTCAAATTAACAATTGGAGACAAATATGTATACATGTAAGTTAGCATATATGCCTTTTTAAAAGTCCATGCATATATGTATACATGTTTCAAGCATTTCTGTATACATGTATGAAGCATATATGTATACTTGTATACAACATATTTCTAGTTTTTGGAAGTATTGCTAATTAATTAAACCAACAGAAAAAAGTTGTGATTGCTAGAAAATTACATTGCAAAGGACATATATCATTAAGACCATGTTTCAAATACAAAGTTTGAATTCAATCAATCAGTGGACATGGAAGAAAAAAATATCTTCTTAATTAGCATGCATAACTTTTCATTTGTGCATAGGTGTGACTAGCTCACTTTGGAAGAGATCGATGTCCATATATATATCTATATGTGTATGACACACAACCATGCTAATTAAAGCTTTGTGTATACGTTATAGTTTTCTTATTGTGTGGGGATTTGCTTGGGCACATGAAGTATTAAATGTTGTGGGCAAATGGTAAAAGCTAGTGAACTGAAGGACATATATGCATGTTGGATTATATAATTCACTTAAAAACAAATGATCGAACTGATTAGATACTTAATATTCCTTTCTCATTTCTTCTTAATTTAAGATGTAAAGCATTAATTATTGAATGGGGGAGGTGTAAGGCTTAGCTAATTCCAATCATATTTGCCTTTTTTAGAATTCCAAGCATATATGTATACATGTTTCAAGCATTTCTGTATAAAAGTATGTAGCAAATATGTATACTTGTATACAGCATATTTCAAGTTTTTGGAAGTATTGCTAACTAATTATGCTTTTTATAATTTTGTTTAGGTTGGACTGTGGAGTGTTTGTGTGCATGTATATGAAATATTTGAGTGAACATGGACATGGGGAAGAGAGAGGAATTGTGTTCAATGCAAATTCATCAGATGTGATGGAACCAACTACACGAACCATCCTACTTGCTACGTTCTCTATTACAGAAGTTCGTAAGTTTTGTGCTGAAATGATAAGTACATTTGTTAAAGATCCATTGAGATCTTGGCCAGCACACAGAAGGAAAGAACATAGATCTACAGATGATGATTTTGCTTAGCTCAAGGAGTTAGATAATTTTTTGGTTTAACACTTAATATAAAGTGACTGAAATATGTATATTATACTGTTTTACCAATTCATTTTTTTTTTTGTTTTTTTGTTTGGGAATTAGTTGGTTGGTGTTATATGTGGATATGAATATTTGGTAGTATGTGATATTAACCATATAAGTTTAATGGGCATGTAATATAGGTATGATTGTTTCCCTTATTTTGAAAGAGTATTAATATGGGCTTATTATGGTATGAGTGCATTTTACAGGAATTTGATAATCAAAATGCAGGGAAATTATACCGAAAAATGCATATAAGTCACTCTCTTTAAAATTCAGCTCCATTTACATATCAAAGAATTAAATGTACACATTTAAATCATCGGCATCAACTTGTGCTCCTTATTTCCCAATTTAATTTGACCTTTTACATTATGGTAAAATCTAAAAACTTTTTAAATATTGAATTTGTGCAGTATATATAGTACTGCCCAATCAAAGCAATATACAATGTAGCATGTATACATGTCTACTCAAATTCACATTTATTTTCAACCAATCCGATTAGACAAAATTTGCCTTAACTCAACCTAACATTTTCACCCAACCACTACATAAGTCCAATATTAAGTATACAAGCTTCATCAAATGCCAAAAAAGCAAAATATCTCATCACCCAACCTTACATATCAACCCAAACTAGAAAATAGATTATTCGTAAAAATATGGTTTTAATAGACATGAAATACATGTTTGATTCGTAAAAAAATGTTAATGGCTCTTAAAAACCCATAATCTGAATGGTTAATGGCTCAATAAAACCAACTTAAAACAAACTTTTTTGTAACCCAACCTCATATTTATTGTAAACCTAGCATCAGCCCTAATTGAATGTATACATGACTAATAGGATGAAAACTTTTTACATCAAAACCAAAAAAATGTACATTAGAAGTGTACTTAACATCAGAAAAATAGTTGAGACATGGACATATATGCAAGACAAAATGCAAAAAGTGTAAAAAAATTCTCTTTATTAGCAGATAGCATTAAAAATTCAAACAAAAAAATGCTCAAAATTCATTGATCAAATAAAGGTGCCCAACAAGTTTTCCTGTTGTGGTTCCTGGTTTGTCACATCGCCCACACGTAATCAATCTAACATTCTCGCCTCTAGAACGAAACCTCCTTTTTTTTGGCCTACCAGGCTGTGTTTTACTGTTGGGCGGACGAATAATTCTTCATTGCATGACCAATAGAGTTGACCAATGGAAGGCACGGGGTAAATTGTCTCCGCATAAACCTCAAGATATGAGTGAACATTAAAAAAAAAAAAATAGGATCTACTAAATCATCCAAGCTTTTTCCACTTTTCTGAATGGCAACGGCTGCATGTGAACAAGGAATACCATTCAATTGCCATTGGTAGCAAGAACACGTACGCCGCCCTATATCAACCATGACTGATGGAAATGAGCACGCCTCATAAACATCGAGATTTGCTACTTTAACGTCCCATGTCCTACCTTCTTCAAGAGATGTTTGCAATTTCTCAACAATAACGTCGTTACAAATAAATTAGCTAATGATCAGTTACATGCATAAGCTTCACAGCCTATAAAACATCATTCAACTTAAAAAATGTATACATAGCTCATAAACAAATTCAAAATCCAAGAATGTGAAAAAGCCCATCCACCCATTTCAGCAAATCAAAAAGCACATTGCATCTAAATGTATACATGACAGCTTCAAAATCTGGAGTTTATTGGTTCAATGAAATTCGTTGGAAATGGGTGAATAGGCTATGTCCAAAATTTGTTGTTCATTCAACTAAAAAACTAAACATCTCATCAAAGTTTAAAAGATCAAAAAATGTATACATCAACCCATTTCATAAATTCATAACTTACATTGCAGTCTACATGTATACATGGCAGAACAAAAGTGTGAAATTTTATAGATTTTTAATTATACAAATACCTCAAGAATCTAATCATTCATGAAAATAGGTTGAACGAAAATATGAACCTAAAAAAATTGTATACGTGACTAAAGTATACATGTATGTATACATGACGGTATATATGTATACATTAACATTTTTTTCATGTCAACTAATGAGAATGAAGATTATATGTATACAATAATAGTAATTTAACCTGAACTATCAAATCACTCGTGTGAAAAAAATGTACTAAAATATGAACCTATTTATCATGTATACATGATCTATGAAAGTATATTTTATAAAACATGATTAGTTACAGGTCTCTGTTTTTTATAACTGAGTCCCTGTTTTAATCTCTAATAGCTGATCACTGTTTTATGATTCTTAAAAAATGATCAATGTATACTTTTTCAGGAGAATATGATAGAAAAGATTAAGATGATTGACGTGAACTGATCAACATATATCTACAATGATTTGTTATAAGTCTTTGTTTTCTATAACTAAGTCCCTGTTTTTATTTCAAAAAGCTGATCACTGTTTTATGATTCTTAAAAAATGAACAATGTATACATTTTCAGGAGAATATGATAGAAAAGATTAAGATGATTGACGTGGACTGATTAACATATATCTACAATGCTTTGGGAACATATAAATGATGTTAAGTGAGTAACTGCGATGCTTTGAGAACATATAAATAGAATAAAGAAAATAGTAAATTGAGAATAACCTGATTAGAAAATCTTGTCGGAGAATATGGAGTAACGACGTGAGAAAGCTAAATGACGCCGGAGAAGTTTAAAAGCTGGCAAAAATAACCCGCCCTCTAAGTTTAAGAAAAGGCTAGGAACATTCAAATCAAGATAAAAGTTTCTTTCAATGAAAAATAATCACCGGAAATTAGAAAATTCAATAAACTCCGGCTGACATTCATCGGTTGAAAATCTAGAATCAAAAAAAAAAAAAAAAAAAAAAAAACTTAAATTTTAAAAATCCAAGAAAACAAATAAACTCCGGTTGAGATGTGGCAATCAGAATTCAAAAAAAAAAAAAAAAGACAACTTACTATATCCAATTAATCATCAGCATATAATTCAAATAAATGACATTCATCAATATTGTAAAATTAACAACTTGCTAAAAAGAAGGAAGGGGGTATAGTAGACAAATAAAGCTGAAAGTTGACTTTAAATTTGACCTGTAGGGGGCAATTGGTATAGAATCTAGTTCATTGGACTTATTGATAAATAAGATCCTACATAGGGTCCTTTTGATCATTTTCCCTTAATATTTTTTCCCTTTCATGTTTCACATGAGTGGAAAGCATGAGTCGTCCTCAATTAATGCAAGTTTTTGGATTCCCACAAAGTCTTTGTTCATGACTCATATTCATGCCTCCAATGTGAGTCTAGATCCTCTGCTTGGATATTAAAATCATGACACATTTTTCAAATATATTATTCTATATCTCATTTTAGATGATATGTCATGATCTTAGATACCCAAACAAATCCAAGCACTGAAAAACTCAAGTAGAGGATCCAGGCTCCTCATATATAGCCCCTATATATATTTTTTCGTTTGGATCCTCTGCTCGGGTCCAAAATTGCTTGCATTTACTAGAATTTAAAGTAGATCATGTCAACCAACTAGGTTAGCCCAGTTGGCCAGGGCCTATAACTCTCATTTAAGAGGTCATGGGTTCGATTATTCATGCATTGCAGTGTTAATGTAGGTGCGTAGAGAGTGGTGTGATCTACTATTTTTTTATTTTTTTATTTTTCACAAATGGGGGTCGGAGCTCAAACTACTAGGGGTGTTCACTGGTCCAGTTTGGGCAGTTTCACCTTAATTTTGGAACCAAATCGAAAATTCCGGTTTATATTTTTCAAAAACCAAACCAGACCAATTAAAGTATTAAACCAAATCAAACCAAACCAATCATTCCAGTTTGGTTTGGGCGGTTTGACCGATTTTGAAATTATTTATTTTTATATTTTTTTCCCACTACTTTCATTCTTTTAATTTTCAATTTTGGGCCTTCAGCCCTATACAATGTAGACAATCATATTCTTGTACCTTCAAAATGTAAAAAAAAAAAAAAAAAAAAACATTTTGGGGCTTTATTTTGGCCACTAAACTCCTTGAAAGTTCATGTTTATCTTATAGAAATATTAATTATATTATGTACATCTTTAGTTTACAAAAAGTATCAAATATTATCAAATATATGAAAAGTTTATATAGTTAGAATTATTCAGTTGTGCGCCAAAAAATCAAAATTCATCGTTTAAATTATAAATGTTCTATATATATATATATATATAATACCGGTTTGGTCCGGTTTATAATGGTTTGAAAATTGCATAAGCCAGACCAAGCCAAACCAATAAAAAATCAAACCAACCCAAACCAAATTACCAAGAAAATCATACTAAACCAATCTTTTGGTTTGGTTTTTCGGTTTGGTTGGTTTGTTGAACACCCCTACCAACTACAAAGCAACAGACAAGGGTAAGAACATCCCATTAACATAACCTAACAAAAGCAGATTAAGGCCTAAAAGGGTGGAGTCAAACACTGTAATTTGCTAACCCATCGCACATTCTCTCTATACCCATTGTTGGTTCAAAAGATCACAACAAGCACAGCTGAGGCTAAAATTTGCCAACCCATCGCACATTCTCTCTATACCCATTGTTTTCATTCTATTTCTCTCTCTTCTTGGTTCATTATACCTACGTTCCACCTCCCAAAACGCAGCTTCTATGGTAGTTTAGTCTCCAAAATCCATTCGAGTCGTTGGACGCCCATATTTTATGACGTGGTGTGATCTGCTTTAAACCCTAGTAAATGCAAGCAAGTTTGGACCCAAGCAGAGGATCCAAATGCATATAGTAGACTGTAGTTTGGCTTGAAAACTCTGCTTGGCTATGAGCTTTCACCTGTAAGAATTTAAGTGATAATATGCACAGTATTGTTGAGGTGAGCTTCACATATAAGAATTTTAAGGGATAATACGCACAGTACTGTTGTGGAGGATTCTATGTTCCTCAATTGGGCTTGTACCATGACAAATCATATCTCTAGACTTACTGCTTGTTTAATATATAATATATGCACCAAAAATATATATATACAGAAATGATCAAGTGAGCATATGCTTATATAAATTTATGAAGCATCAAGCAAGTAGATAATTGTGGGAGACATATTTTGAAGAACTGACTGTTGGATTAAATATTATACGTACTTATATATATTATGGATGCCAAAAATCATAGCGATCCAACGGTCGGTTTCTCATAAAAGTAACGGTCTATATTTACGAGATGTTTACATTGGATTACTGTAATTCTTAGCATGCATGGCATCCATAATCAGAATATTTAATCCAATGATCAATTTATCAAAATATGTATCCCACAATTATCTATTATCTTTATGCTTACATGAGATATATAAACATATGTTGACTAGATTGGGACTGAATATATATTTATATATTTTGCTCAATACCTTTAGAGAAAAGGAAAAATCTTTAAAGGCTGTGATGCCCACTAATCCTAAGTCTTCAAATCCAATTAAGACTTAATCAACCTATGATTTTTGTAAATTCAAAACAAACTGTAAAATGTATAAAATTCTTCCATGACTGATTTCTTCGTCCCATCCTGTGAGTTGACTTGATTACTTTCGTTGACTTGGGTTCATATTAAAAAAGTATAAGCATTCATTCATCTCCACTTAACCTCCTCAATCTCAAGTCTCAACAATCATCACATCTTTTATTTATGGTATCTTGAAACAAATTAAGATGGGGTGGTGCTTAACGTGCCTCTGCCTCCTTATCTTTTTCTTGCAGGTTCATTCTTCATCATCATCTTTCTCTTCTAATTCTACTTCTCATGTCCACTTGTGCCCTCACCACCAGAGCCTTGCTTTGCTTCACTTCAAAAACATCTTTTCCTTTAATGCTTCTGCTTCTGATCTTATTTATTGTGGAAATAAATCTTATCCAAAGATGCAGAGTTAGGAGGAGGGTACTGATTGCTACTCATGGGATGGAGTCACGTGCAATCGGATGACTTGTCACATGATTGGCCTTAACCTAAGTTGCTGCCAACTTTATGGCACCCTCCATTCCAACAGCACCCTCTTTCTCATTGACCTTCCTCACCTCCAAACCCTCAACCTCATTTTCAATCACTTTCGCAACTCCCGAATTTCACCTTATTTTGGTCGGTTTCCAAGATGGAAGCATCTCAACTTCTCTAACTCCCAATTTTCTGGCAATATTCCATCAGAAATCATGTACCTCTCTAAATTGATTTCTCTTGACCTCTCTTCCCCTTATAGCGAATATTTACTCAATGCTCCAAATCTAAAAGGGTTGGTTCAAAACCTAACCGAATTAAGACAACTTCGAGTAAACATGTCTATGGTTCAACTTGGTTCCTTGAGGAACCTATCTTCTTCTTTGGCATCTCTCAGTCTTCGAGAGTATCATTTGCGAGGGAAATTCCCAAATGATATTTTTCGTCTACCAAACCAACAAAAAATCCGATTAAGGTTTAATTCAGATCTCATTGGTTATCTTCCAAAGCTTAATTGGAGCAGTTCCCTCGAGATTTTGGATATCTCGAACACAAGTTTTTTAGGAGAAGTTCCTGATTCAATTGGCAATCTACAATCCTTAAATTATTTGGAACTCTCGTAGTGCAACTTCTCTGGATCTATTCCAGCATCCCTTGGGAACCTTACATAAATCACCTATTTAGACCTCAGATATAACCATTTCACTGGTGAGATCCCATCATTACTGTCAAACCTAAGCCAACTCCAAGAGTTACGTCTCTCGGGTTTCAATCTCAATGCTCACTTCCCATCTTTTATTTTCAATCTAACACAACTA
Organism: Hamamelis virginiana; assembly: GCA_017140935.1. Taxonomy (NCBI): domain Eukaryota; kingdom Viridiplantae; phylum Streptophyta; class Magnoliopsida; order Saxifragales; family Hamamelidaceae; genus Hamamelis; species Hamamelis virginiana. The sequence continues at coordinate 239,073 of JAESVK010000087.1, read as the reverse complement.
GGAGGTTTAGACCTTTCAAATTGTCAACTAATGGGTCCTATTCCTTCCTTACTACTTCCAAATCTAAACTTCCTCAGCTTAACTGATAACTCATTGAACAGGACAATTCCATCTTGGATATTTAGTGTGCCATTGATGTACTTCGACCACAGTAATAACCATCTCACTGGTCAAATTCCAATGTCAATCTTTCAACTCAAAGACCTCAGTGTTCTCACACTCTCATCAAATAATTTAAGTGGGATCGTGGAGATAGACAAATTTTCAAAGCTCCAAAATCTATTTGAACTTGATCTTTCATATAATAGTCTATCACTGAGAACCAACAACAATGTCAACTCTACCTTGCCTAAAGTTTTATATTTGAGATTATCTTCACGCAACTTAAGTGAGTTCCAAAATTTCTTAAGAAACCAAGACACATTGCTATGGCTCAACCTTTCTCACAACAAAATTCAAGGCTCAATTCCAAAATGGGTATGGGACATGGGGAAAGATTCATTATTTTATTTGAATCTTTCTTCCAACTATCTGACAAGTGTAGAGCAACTTTCATGGAAGAATCTTCAATATCTTGACCTTCATTCCAACTTGCTTCAAGGCTTCTTCAATTTGCAATGTGAGTTCCCTAGACATTCTTGATTTGTCTAATAACAGCATGAGTGGTGTCATTCCAAAGTGCTTGGGAAACTTCAGCAATAGTCTTACGATGTTGGATCTACAGATGAATGGCTTTCATGGCTCTATCCCACGAACGTTTAAAAAGGGCAATCGATTGAGGAATATTGCCTTAAATGGAAATCAATTGGAAGGGCCAGTACCACGATCTCTAATCAATTGTCAAAACCTGGAAGTGCTGGATCTTGGAAACAACAAAATAAACGATACATTCCCATACTGGTTGGAAACTCTTCCAGAGTTGCATGTTTTTGTGTTACGATCCAATAGATTCCATGGTTCCATAAGTAGTTCCAAAGCAAAACATCCATTCCCTAAATTACGAATCTTCGACCTCTCAAACAATGATTTCAATGGTCCTTTGCTAGTGAGATATTTCAAAAATTTGAAAGCCATGATGAATGTGAATGAAGTGGGTACTAAATTGAATTATATGGGAGAATCTTATTATCAGGATTCAATGATTTTGATGATCAAAGGGTTGGAGCTCAAATTTGAGAGAATTCTAACCACTTTGACAACCATTGACTTGTCAAACAACAACTTCCAAGGAGATTCCAAAATCAATTGGAAAGCTCCATTCACTCCGAGTGCTCAACTTTTCTCACAACGACATCATGGGTCATATCCCAACAATGCTAGAGAATTTGAGAGTGCTTGAATCGTTAGACCTCTTTTCAGACAACCTCATTGGGGAGATTCCAGGTCAATTGATAAGTCTAACTTTTCTTGAATTCTTAAATCTTTCGCAAAACCATCTTGTGGGACGAATACCTAAAGGCAATCAATTTAATACGTTTCAAAATGATTCATACTTTGGGAATTGGGGATTGTGTGGAGTCCCATTATCGAAGGAATGCAATTATGATGAGGCATCATCACCACCACATATGGTCGTTCAAGAAGAAGAAGATCTAGTGTTTACAAGTGGATTTGGATAGAAAGTCGTGTTGATGGGATATGGATGTGGGATGATATTTGGAATGGTTGTGGGATATCTTATGTTCTTAACTGGAAAACCTAAATGGCTTGTAAGGATCATTGAAGAAGAAATTCTTGAGGTGTTGAAATGGAGGAACATGAATGCTCGTAGACGTGGTCGTAGAAGAATTTATCAAATTCAATCGGCCTTTTTGGGTAAGTGATTTTACTTGTTTTCTAATTATGTTGATTAATATTATTTCTCTTTCATTATTATGGCGTTTTATATGTTTGTTTGTAAACTTGTAATAGTGTTTTTTCTTTTTGTGGATTTTTTATTCCTTATATGAAAACATAGTAAAATCAGATATTCAAAATCTTATACTCCAAAATTTCTGATCATAAGCTTGTCAACTATTGACCTGCTAAAAATAAAAATAAAAAGAGCTTGTTTTTCAATCTTATAATTAATTACTACTTTGAAGGCTTTGTTGGCAACATAGATTACCTTGTTGACTAGTTCTTTGATAGCTCATACGATTTTTACATGGACTGGAATTAAGGATCATGGATGATGCTGCAACAGCCCATGGCTTACAAGGAAGGTCTAATAAGAATAAAGATGCCCGTCCACTGGAGAGATCGAGTTACTATTTATAATGTTTCCCTTTGGTAATCAGGAGTTCTTCTTATAGTAATATTGTATGTGGGATTTCTTCTACTTTTTTATGTAAAGGGTGTATTGGGGTTTGTGGAGCATAATTTCTTAAATGTTATAAATAAACCTATTATGACTTGCTTTTGCACTCTTCTAGCTTGAGAAGCTTTATTACTTTCGTGATTATCTCTTTTATTCTATGTAATCATAGATTGTCAAACCACTTTGTCTGAATTGATTTGTATGTGCTTACCTTATTTTTACTGCACATCTAAGATAAATCATGGACCAAATGATCAATATTGATACAAAAGTTTATTAAACATGCAATATACTTTAATTCTCCATTCAAATTTACTTATATATTGGATGAGAGTGATTGATCTTATTCCATTCCCTTGGAATTGACACCTGATCTCATCAGGATTTATTACTTAGCGACAATCCTATTTTTAAAAACACATTAATAAAAGGGAAATTTGGCCAAAGGTCCTTTAGAGTTGCTTGCGTACAGATTGTGGCGAATATCTGATCCCAGTGGCATATTTTGCGATTATGGGTTTTTAGTTTGATTTTACAAATTTTATTATTTGATTTGCAATTATAGCGACCTAAAGCTGGCTTAAAAAATAATATTAGTGGGTTTAATCAAGGTGAACTTGATAGGAACTTTGGGCTTACAACAATTGTTATCCTGTACTTTCTAATGAAGTTTTCCTTTGTGTTTTTTGTTGTTGTGCAGTTTTAGAGGATATTTGTTATCATAAGGTCTGTTTTCAAGCATAGCACTCTAGAAAGCCTGAAGATCCATCCTGGGCCACACAGCAATGCCCGCTTGACTGGAGGATGCATTTGTAAGCATTTTGTCTTAACAAATGTAACCACCAATTCTTTGGCAAGTAATTAATGTTTGTCCTTTCTAATGCTTGTCTTTTCGGGCAATTCTTTCCATCTATGTTGCATATTTATTGTTGTGGTGCATATTTAACCACAACAATTTTCTAAATGATAAAATAAATGAGGACCATTGGCCAATTTTTTTTTTTTTTTTTTAAGTATTAACCATTATTTTAAAATATTTTGAGAGGACTTTTGGCATAAAAATCTTCTAAATGAGCTATGAAAAACTGTGACTGCTTAAAAGAGTCATAGTTTTTTTCGGTGACATTTTTGAGAAATCGTCCGTTAGATCACCGTGTTTTTTGGCTATAAATTAGTGTAACATTATAAATGTCAAATTTAAAAAATGTGTAACTATTTCGTACAAAATCCATCACTCACATTACATGTTGATGCATAATATTGTCTTCTGGGATTATTTTCACTCCATGTTAGAACTACACATATCCTATGAAAACTGCAGCTCCAAACCCTTTTTGGCCATAAATTCGTAGAAGATTCGCTTCTTTAAGATGACATTCTCTTTCAAAAATTAGCAAACAATAAGTACTGATCCATATGACATGAAAAAAAAAAATCCAAAAATAAAGAATTTTAAATAAATGAAAAATAATTAAAAAAGCACAAATTCATCAAATCATCCTTGATTCGGCATATACATGCACAACTACTGTGAGAAAAGAACCATTACCACAACAACTGTTCAGATATGTCCATTAAACCTTGAGGCTAAGCAAAGTTTAAGTTCTAACTTCATCTAATTCATGTGCTACAATATAGTCCTAAACTTTCCATCAAACATTGAATTTGTACAATTTAGCATAGAAATAAGAGCAGAATTAGATAGTATATCTAATTCGTATATTTGAAATCACATTTGTCACAATTTGTATATTTAGAATATACATTAATAGTCAATAGTATAACCATAACTACATAGTATATCTTTATTGCAAGTTCACAGTAGGATAAGCTTGCACTAAGCTAAACATTATCATTGCTCATTTTATGCTCAAGTGTAGCCTAATAAATTTAGCCAACCTGGTTTGCTTTAATTTCAAATTAGATTTAGTTCAAAAAAGTAATAGAGGCAAAGTATTTAGCCAACTAAATATTGACAAAACATGGGACTGGTTGGAACCATTAATAGGATTCAATTTTAGGAATTTAGGTTGACATTTTCTTTCCTTAAAAACAAAATATTCTACAAGACTACAACTAAGCATTTTTTTTTTAGGAAATTTTGAGACCACCCCACCAGCATGTGCTCCCTTAATTGTTTGAACTAAGAACGTCGATTTCAAATTAGTCAACTTGATACAAATGATTGGCATAACCACCCGTGGGATAGAGATATGGAATTGTTTTGATGAAGAATTTGAAGAAAGTTATTTGATAAAAGAGTTTTGTAGAGATTCCATTTATAGGGGATATCGATTTATAATGAATATAGTAGGAGGATATATATCCTACACTAAACTATTTCGATCGAGTGGAAATTAAAACACGTATTTTTACGACTATGTTGAAAGTTTAGAAAAAGTAATTTATTGTATGGTAGACATTCTTATTGCGGAGGAGCAAATAGTCCTTCTTTTTTTTTTTTTTTTAATGGCTATTGGACATACTGGAGGAAATAGAATGTTGCAATAGCATTTTCAGCAAATGCGCTCTTTAAATTTTTTTATATTTCTTTTTTCTAAATGATTTTTAGAAAATTCATTCCAAAAATCATTTTATGTGAAGAACTTCCTACACAGTGAAGGAAAATAGTAAGTTAAGCGAAACACTATCTTAATCATTTACAACAAGCACCATATGACGATATTATACACCTTCATTTCTCTTCGTATGCACCCGTTCTCTTAACTATATTACGCCCTTGTAGAACCAATTAGAGACCGCTCTCACCCAAATGAGCATTTCAATTTCACCATGTGTTCTCGATCTGACGGTCACCCTCCAAACAGTTCCTTTCTATCACTATATATATACACCTTGTCTCTCTCTCTCTCTCTCCTTCCAACTATCATAGCAGAACACACACACACACACTCTCACTCTCTATATATATACACACACTATAAACATGTATTAAACATGTAATATACAAAGCATATAATAAAAAACACATGCAATATGTAATTTCAAGATCGAAATGTACCCTCGTTGCGGAAGAACTTGGATCCTATATGCTGACTTGTTACTAGCCCTCTGTCACAACCTCCAAAACCCTCGTGTAGTCCTTGCTTGTGAGATTTTGGGATGGCTACTAGAGTTGCCCACAAATTCCACGACCCAAAACCCAAGAGCTAGGAATAGCTCTATTGGAGAGAACTTTTGAGAGAGAAAAACCCACACACACATAGCTCCACTTCTGATATGTAACTTACGTATAAATTGATTATCTCAGGGAAAGGGCAGAGTTATATCCACTTGATATAACTAATCTCATCTGATAAGGGATGAGGGAATATCTCCTAATTTGAATTTAAACTAGGAGTTTAATTCAAACTAGGAATACTTATCAGCTGATCCTATCCCCTTTGTGGGTGGATCCAAATACGGGTTGGAGCGATTCGACCCATCATTTATTAACATCTCCCACTCGCCCATATAGGGTGAGATAATCATTTTGCTCTCCCACATAAGGTGTTACAATTTAATCAATCTTTATCTATCTCTCATATTCATCTCCTCATACAGGAAATGGGACGTGCGACCTCACGAGAAAACACATACAGCCTCAAAAGCACAATTATCAAGCCATCATTTGACCAATAAGAGCACATCACTAGAGGGTTTCTCGATTATACCCCAGACATCTTTGATTACACCTGATTATGCACTTTTAATCCCTATTTTAAAATAAGCAGTGCTATATCCCAAAAATATGTGATGTACTCATGTCCTATATCATAAACACATTATGACATAGACGCTGGCCAGCTATGAGTCACATTACATGGTGTATCATCAATTAGTTTTCCCCAAGTCCTCATGTCAATTCAACTAGACTCAATTGCTTTCCCAGTCATGCCCCGTCAGACCGAATCTCTCATGATCCTCGGTTTGCATGCTAAAGTAGCAACACTGAGCATCCTCTTCATGACATAGTCTCAAGTCAACAAAGGGTACAGATAGGATTATAAATCCTTGTGGCTCACACAGTAACGAAGCAGGGATCATTCATTACCCCCAATCATTACTCCCACTGTTGGTCTGCTCAAAGAACATACAGTATGAAATGTATGCTATGGCGTTGTCTCATAGAAATGAGTATGTCACTACAAATAGGTAAAAACACCGTACGAATCCAGGTCTAGTCGCTATGGAAGCGCCTAACCTGAGAGTTTCAGTTCAGTCACTTTCAAAGCGCCTGCCTAAAATCTCATATTCAGCTATAATATAGGCATCATAGAGTTATGGCAGTTTCTCTATAATTGACCTTTCAAGAAGGACTCATCTTAGATCTTATCTAAGGCGACATGTCAGTATTAAATATATCTTGTTCGCTTTTTGTACGCCAAAGATATAAATGTCTTTGATCGTTGTCTTAGCGCTTTAAGATATTTAAGTCTCATCTTGCTCGCTATCTAAGCGCCAAGGTGAATCACCCGTGTGAGTGGGTTAATTCTTGCCTATTAACATATAATTAAGATGTGTTATCAACAATAATCTACGTAAGAATAAAGCTAATAAAATGAATACTCATATCATAAAACAATAAATATAATGTCGGTACAAAAACCAAAAGGAAAAAAAACTAAACGCATCATATCTTATGTAGTCCCATGCTCCCAATATAAGAAAAGAACACATCTCTAGCAATGGGCTTGGTCAAAGGATCAGCCACCTAGCTTTCAGTAGATATATGCTGTAAAGTCACCTCTCCTTGCAAAACCATGTCTCGAATGTAATGATACCAAAGCTCTATGTGTTTGGCTTACTTGGGATCTTTTGCATATGCTAGTGCTGATGTACTATTAGAATAGATCAATACAACATCCTCAGAATGAGCTGTTACACCTAAGCATTACAAAAATCTCCTTAGCCAAACAGCTTCTTGAACAGCTGCTGAACATGCCACATACTCTGACTCCATAGTAGATAGTGCAATACACGACTGTTTCTTACTACACCAAGAAACAGCTCCACCTCCTAGTATGAATGCATAACCTGAAGTGGATTTGCTTTCATCTTTGTCACTAGCCCAGTCAGCATCATTGTAGCCTCTCAACCTCAGGTCTCCGCCATGATAACATAAAGCATAATCTGTGGTCCCACGGAGGTACCTAAGAATCCTTTTGATCGCTCTCCAATGAGTTGGTCCAGGATTACTCTGGTAACGACTAACCATGCCAACTACAAAACATATGTCTGGTCGTGTACATAACATGGCGTACATCAAACTCCCAATCACAATTGCATAAGGCACCTTGGACATTTGACTCTTTTCCTCATCATTCTTTGGACATTAGTCTAGGCTCAAAATACATCCCTTTCCCATTGGAGTGTCAATGGGTTTGGAGTTATGCATATGAAAATGTTCAAGAATTTTCTTTATGTAAGTCCTTTGAGACAAACTAAGAAATTTCTTTGAACGATCTCGTGTAATCTTAACTCCCAGCACATAATTTGCTTCACCCATGTCCTTCATATCAAATACTGAGGACAGCCACTTCTTAGTGGCGACAATGGAATCCAAGTCATTCCCAGCCAACAAGATGTCATCAACATATAATGACAAGATTATGATGCACTTATTAGATCTTTTAAGATACACGCAATGGTCTTCTTCAATCATCTCAAAACCAAATGAGGTAATGGAATTATGAAATCTTAAATACTATTGCCTAGACAACTGCTTAAGACCATAGATGGAACGTTTGAGACGGCACACTTTGCACTCATGTCCCTTAACTTCAAAACCCACTGGTTGAGTCATATAGATCTTTTCGTTTAGTTCTCCATTGAGAAATGCTGTCTTAACATCCATCTGATAGAGTTCTAAATCCTGTTGTGCTACAATGGCAAGGATCAGGCGTATAGAGGAAAATCTCACCACTGAAGAGAATGTATCCTCATAGTCAATACCCTCTCGTTGGGTATAGCCTTTCGCCACTAGGCGCGCCTTGTACTTGTCAATTGAACTATCTGCCTAGCGTTTGACCTTTAAAACCCATTTGTTTCCAATAGCCTTATGCCCAAGTGGAAGTTCAACTAACTCCTAGACGCCATTCTTGTCCATGGAGCTCATCTCATCCTGCATAGCAGTCACCCACTCTTTACTAGCTGATAAAGAAAACGTTTCACTAAAAGAAGCAAGCTCATCTTCGTCCTTAGTAGCATTTAGAAGAATATTCCCCTCAATCTCAAAATGACGATGAGGAATATGACCTCTATTGCTAACTCTGCGTGATTGCGAATCTGGGTTTAGCGTAGCAATCCCATATGGAATACTCCCACTAAGTTGAAGGTCACTCCCACTATCTTCAACGGTCGTTGGATTAGGAACTATTTCCCTATCATTGCTTGAAGATGGTAAGAGATCTTCCTGTTCCTCTATCTCATAGAGATCCAGATCCTTTTTAGCATCACCTATGCTAGGATAATCATCCTCAATGAAATCAATATCACGAGACTCTATTTCAGTCATTCCTCCATTTGGATGTTCACTATACATCACATAACCTTTTGAGCTTTTAGAATACCTTATAAAGATATGCTTTCTTGCTCTAGGGCCCAATTTCTCATGCCTATGGGATGTGCTATGTAGAAAACCAGCAGATCCCCAAGGTCATAAATGCTCCAAATTGGGCGTTTCACCTTTCTAAAGCTCATATGGGGTGGAGGAAACCGACTGAGAAGGCACTCGGTTAAGTATGTAAGCAGCAGTCAACAATGCATCCCCCCATAAAGATATATGGAGGTTTGTCTGTGCCATCATTAACCTAACCATATCTAAGAGTGTCCTATTCCTTCTTTCTGCAACACCATTTTGTTGCGGAGTATCAGGAATAGTGAGTTGTCTGTGTATCCCCTTTTCTTCACACAGATCCTTGAACTGATTAGATAAATATTCGCGTCCCCGGTCAGTTTGAAAGGTTTTTAGTCTTTTATCTTGTTGATTCTCAACATCGGCTACAAAACGTTTGAAAGAATCCAAAGCTTCATAACGGTGAGCGAGCAACTGAACATAACCATATCACGTATAGTCATCTATAAAAGTTATGAAATAAGAGGCGCCATGACATGCCTTTACATTCATAAGTCCGCATATATCAAAGTGAACTAACTCCAGAGGTTGAGTAGCTCTGACAGCCTTACCAAAAGGCTTTTTACATGCTTTTCCAGCTAAACATGGTTCACATATAGGTAGGTAGACCTTAGCGAGTAAGCCCAAGAGGCCTTCTCTAGCTAGCCTGGTCATCCTATCTTTTCTTATATGCCCTAGTCTAGCATGCCATGTAGATGAATTAACAGTCTTATTACTATCAGTTATATAAGCAAGTGAGGATATAAAATCAAATAAATCAACTTTAAATAAATTACCCAAAACCAAGCCTTGTCCAATAACTACATCATCCAAAATAATATCCAAACCATCCAAATTGAAATTAAAAATGTATCCAAACTGTAATAAAGATAAAACTGATAATAGATTATGAAGAACTCCAGGCACATAGAGTACGTCATGTAGAAGTAGAGTACGCCCTGTGCGTAAGTGGAGCTGGTAAGAACCGACACCAAGTGCTTCTTCATGACTACCATTTCTCATGTACACAACATGGGTCCCTACTGGAACTTTTCGATAATCTACAATTCCCGCTCGCTCACGAGCTACATGTCTGGTTGCTCTCGTATCTACAATCCAATCAGAAATGGATTTAGCAAGCAATACATGTGAGCATACATAAATGCTAACATGATCAAGTGAAGTGGTTACCTGTTTCGGCTCAGTGCAAGTACTGGCGAAATGTCCCATTTTATAACAATTGTAACACTTCACTATGGATAGATTTTTATTTCCACCTCGTTTTCCCCTTTTTCGTTTGAATTTGGAAGCATCAGCGCTATTCTTTTCCTGCCTTGCATTTTTGCCCTTACCTTTGCGCTTAGGCCCATTTGGTCTGTGCTTCCCCCCTTGGGCAAGCAAGGCTACAGATTTGGTCGCCTCTTGGCGCTCCCCTTCTAGTTCCACATGACGAGAAATATCAGAAAAATTCTTGATATTCTCGTTATGGGTTAAAATACGTTTCATGTTGACCCATGAATCAGGCAGAGATTGAATGACAGCTTGCACTTGCTGCTCATCAGTAAGGACATTTCCAGCAACTTTCAGGTCACGAATCATCCCAAACATCTTTCGAAGATGTTCGGTCATCGTGTGCTTAGTATCCTTATGATACACTTCAAACTTGAGCACTAAGCTCCTCAGTCTTGTGGTGGAAGTGCCTCCAAAGTCAAACTTAAGCTGGTCCCACATGTCTTTGGCAGTTAGGCAAGTCTCATACTCACCAATAAGATTATCGTGCATGCTGCTCAACATAATAAAGCGCGCACTATGATCCTTTTTATACCAATTCTGGTAGACCTCCATATCACGACGATGTTGGGCCGTTTGCCCTTCATCAGGTTTGGACATCTTACTAGTCACAAAGTCCAGGAGCTATGGCTCATTAAGAAGATATTGAACCTACTTGTGCCAAATGTCATAGTTTTGGCCAGTTAGTTTGTCGCCCCTAACTAGGTCTGCTACTACATTCTTAGAAGCCATTGTCTACATTCAAAAATGCAAGATTTTTCATTATTATTTATTGCACACATATTCTCTATTTATTCAAAATTCAATCAATAAATATTATCTTTTTCTACGTATCAGAATCGAAAAATCACTATGCTCATAATCACTCCCAAAAACGTAGAATGAGAGTATATTTATTTATTAATTTTTGAATAAATTTAAAAATTAGGGGTATCGGAACCTCCCTAATTAACCATATGATTATTTAAATTAATAGATAATATAAAAATATCATTTATATTGCGTCATACAACAAAATGCTCATGAATTCCATATGAATTCAAAATTTGATAACTTTGGCTTATGTTTTAAGAATCTCTCACATATAATGCTTGGCACGAAAACACATCCCCTTACAAGTATCCCTAAAAAAAAAAAATATTACATCACAGTTGTAAAAACCTATACAAATCATCTACTGACATAAATGTAAATGAGATTATAATTGGGGATGCCGCACTTCGCATTTTGTGAAAATTTCTTAAGACATACAACACATATAATACATAAGCCATACAAGAGTTATCAATTTTTATTCTATCCATTAAATCTAATATAACATGCTAACACATAACACATAATGGTCCTTTAATTAATGGATAGATAGGCCACACTTAACTCATGTAGGAGCGTGCCAAAGTCTTACAAACCATGGCGGGTAGGTAGCATTGAACACAAACTAATTGTGTAATGCAAATAATAATTAATTAACCTTTTTAATTAATATTAGGGTCAAAAAAATATGTACAAGTGATGATCCAAGTCACAAAGAACTTTAAACAGCGTACTCCATCCCTAAAAGGGTTGAGAAAACATATAAGTAGTATTATGGAATTTTTCTTTTAATTTTTAAAAACAAGTTGATTAAAAAAAAATAAAAAAAAAATTCCAGAAAGTACTGGGGAGAGTACGTAGGTCCAAAATGTCCGTAATAATCCCTGAAGGTTACACAAAATATTTGGGATCAAAACTCAATCAAACGAATCTGTAGTCTCACGATGAAGTTGCTCCAAATAGTAATTTAATTTCCAAAAATAAAGATTAATTTTCTGACCGTCAAAAAAATCTGAAAAAAAATAACCAAAAAATTGGAAATTAAAAACTAAACAGTTTAAAAAAAAAAAAAATTGGAGCAAAACGACCTTGGGAAGTGCACACACTTGCCCACACTCTCTAGGACCTGAGAGTGGGCTTCGTGCGAGCTGCCCATGTCTTCCTCCTCCTCATGACTTCATGATTTTGAACTAGAAAAAAAAAATGAAATAAAAACTTGCAATTGGGATACTTTCTGTGCTTATATTTCCCTCCACAGAGGTCCAAAAAATTCGTGTGACCTACCATTTTAAAGCTTATGTAACAAGGATCATTCCTATACCAGCCAAGTTAACCCATGTGAAGTCTAAGCTTATAAAAAAAAAAAAAAAAAAAAAAAAAAAGCTCAAAGTTTCGGGTTTTAACAAAAAAACGTGACTTGGGTTTGATTTTTCTCCTCAACCACAACTCCATTGAACCTCAAAATTTCCAGGCATGTTCCTTACATCATGGGAAACAAAACCCTATAAAAATTTTGAATGAAAAACATCTTTTCAAAAAAAATGAAATTTAAAGGTCCATTAATGGTGTTTTTAGAGAGAAAAAATTCAATCCCATGGCATAAGGGCGAATCAAGCCAAACTAAGGCTCTGATACCAATATAAACATGTATTAAACATGTAATATACAAAGCATATAATAAAAAACACATGTAATGTGTAATTTCAAGATCGAAATGTACCCTTGTTGCGGAAGAACTTGGATCCTATATGCTGACTTGTTACTAGCTTTCTGTCACAGCCTCCAAAACCCTCGTGCAGTCCATGCTTGTGAGATTTTGGGATGGCTACTAGAGTTGCTCACAAATTCCACGACCCAAAACCCAAGAGCTAGGAAGAACTCTATTAGAGCGAACTTTTGAGAGAGAAAAACTCACACACACATAGCACCACTTCTGATATGTAACTTACGTATATATTGATTATCTCAGGGGAAGGGTAGAGTTATATCCACTTGATATAACTAATCTCATCTGATAAGGGATGAGGGAATATTTCCTAATTTGAATTTAAACTAGGAGTTTAATTCAAACTAGGAATACTTATCAGATGATCCTATCCCCTTTGTGGGCGGATCCAAATACGGGTTGGAGCTATTCGACCCGTTATTTATTAACACACACCAATCATCATTGCATAATGTCTAATCAAAGCGATGGCCGTTGATATGATCCGCAGCAGTGGCAACCGGTGAGAGCCACGTCCCAACGAGGTCGGGGCCGAACCTCCGGCGGCAGCTACTCATCTCCTGCGCCGCCAACACAATCTCGTCCTTCATCTTACGGAGCCGGTTCGTCTTCGTCTGCGCCAGTCGGCAACGCTAGATGCGATGTACAGCAGCGGCTCACTTTGAAATCTCCGGCGATGCAGCCACCACCAGCAACGTAAGCTCCATCGCCGCCGTCGGAGTGTTCAAAGGTTGTGAAGTTCGCGACGAGACCGGGGTATGGTAAAATCGGAATGAAGTGTGTGATAAGAGCGAATCATTTCCTCGTAGAACTTGCTGACAAAGATTTTCACCACTACGATGTGAGGATACTCTCTTTTTTCCTCTTCATGATTAAATTGTTTGGTTGCTGAGAAAACAAAGGAAATAAGAACAAGTTAAAACTGTAAAACCTTTGTTTTCTCGTCAACCAAATGGAAAGTTGTGTAGGTACCATATTTTCTGGATTCGTGTCCATGCAACATACGTCCAACATTGCTAGATTCGGTTTTAAGTATTTTCTAATTAATTCTATTAACATACGGCCAGTAAGCAAAATAGAAAATTATCCAAAAGTTCTTGAGTTTGGAACTCTATACCGTGAAGTCTAATTTTATAGCATGCGGTCCATAAAAATTTCTTTTCATATTTGTTATGTTAAAAAATCCTTCAGCTTGTTGGTATAAAAAGCTCGGACTTATGGGAATGTCACCCTAAGCAAAATACTACATGAACCCTAGCTTAAATCATATTTTTAAAACTAATTAATATGGAAGCATGATGCTAGATTTTTTTTAAAAAAAAATTAATTTTAGAGTGCATCTGGTTCATTTTTATCCATTAATGAAATATAATGATAGGATTCTAAATGATAATGAGATCCACATCAATAAATGGTAAATTAGGTGTCCGTCATCACAAATGGTAATGGTAAGCTGTCATTTTTTCTCTTTCCTTAATTAATACCGCTAGTAAAAAAAAAAAAAAAAAATACTAGATGAACAATTGCTTAAACCACATTTCAAAAACTATATGGTGGAGAAGCATAAAATGTCATGTCATTTAATTTGTATAGTGCTTCCGCGAAAGTAGAAGCTTTGCCATGCTTTCATATTAGGTGATTTAGAAAATGTATTCTAAGCAGTGGTTCATTTAAAACTACTCGATTAGTAATAATTTGGTAAGTCAAGTTATTTAAAAAAAAAAAAAAACCATGCTATTTCGCCCACCTTTTTTCAACTATCTTAGTTGGCATTTAATGTGTGGTTCACATCAATAAATATAAAATTTTTATTATTTCAAGATCATAAAAACACTCCATGTGAGGTGAGTGAAGTAGCATTTTCCTATTTAAAAACTGTATTTTAAGCTGCAGTTCATTTTAGACGTGCTACTTGACTAGTAATAATTTGATAGGTCGGGTAATTTAGAAAATATATTTTAAGTGGCCATCCATTTAAGACTACTCGACTAATAATAATTTGGTATGTCAGCTCTTTTAAAAAAACTGAAATTTAAATGTACTCGACTAGTAATAATTTGATACATTGCTGGAAATTTTTTCTTTCATTTGAAAAAGGAAAATGCTATGCATTGCTAAAAAAAAAAAAAAAAAGAGGGATTGCTGTGATTTAATTTCTAAAACTGTTCAATGGTGAATTTTCAAAACTACCCATATTTTTTCTTCATTTTCAAAACTTCTTGATCATATTTATTTCTTGTGATGAGAAAGTTCTTTCTTACTTTAATTAATAATTTAAAAAATATATATAAAAACTTTTATTCATAATTTACTGTGTGTTAAAATGATTGATGGACAAATAATCTATACATCCATTTCTATATCAACTCCATTATGGATACATGTCAATGTTTTTGTATCCACATATCTATATGTCCACGTGCCTTAATAAATATAAATACATGTATATATAGAATTATAATAAGATAAGGTTGTCATTACCTATCTTATCGTTAATTAGTCCACCTCCATTGGGAGCCATATGATAGGTATTTTGAAAAACCAATTATTGGATTAGACAATCTTCTTATGTATGTCGTATCTGTCAAAAAATATAGTAATCCAACAATTGATTTTCAAAATAAAATTTGTGAAATACTCTAACAGTATCTACCATTGGATGCTCCCACAGTTGCTTAACATTATGCATTTTGAAAACCAACTAGAGGATCATTGTGATTTTTGGTAGACATGACATGCATAAGAAGATTATTTAATCCAATGATCAATTTTTTAAAATACAAAATCCAATAAAAATGAGCTAACAATAAAACAGGTAACGATAAAATAGGTAAGGACGTCTTTATAAGATTGGGACCGTACTTATGCGTATGTGTGTGAGAGAGAGAGTGAGAGAGAACATAATGTAAATGGCGTCCACATGTTTAAAGGTGATTCTTCTTCATTAATGAGAAGGAAGGTAAGTACCTATTACTATAATATATGCCAAGCCCTCCTTCAATGGGTTGAGTTGGCAAGCTCTCCAATTTTTTTTTTCTATTATTAATTCAAACTTTCTCTCTCCATTAAAAGCTCCTAATAATCTTTAAACAATGCACGCGCCACAAATTTCTCTTTATCCAATTATTATCTCTTTTTTTTTCTTTTTTTTTTCCACTCATTTCAAATTCAAATTTCAAATGTATATTTAAAAAATAGTAAAGCTCTCTCTCACATATTTCTTTAAATATTTATATTTTTTTTATATATAAGTTTCTTAATGTTTCACTATTATTTTTATATCCGGGCATCGCCCGGGGTTTATGCTAGTTATTAAGAGAAAAGGAAAATGCTATATATTCCAAAAGTGTATCCTAAATGATTTGGTTGAAAATTCAACCTTCCTCTTATTTAGTAAATCATTTCCTCAATAATAATAAAGGATTACAATTCATCTGGGATACTTTTTTGTAACATTTTTTTTTTAAATGTATAACATTAGTCGGGAATTGGAAAAAGAGGTCGAACATGAAATATAGTGTGGTTATTAGAGTTATTCCTTCCTCTTGATGGTTTTTTTATTTAATTTTATTATTACTATTTGAGTTGCTATCGGCAAAATTTGGCATCAACATCGAGATAAGTTGCTCTAGCTAATAGTGTGTCATTTTAGGTACCAAATTTTGATAATGTACATAGATAGAGTTGTCAAATTATGTACCTCAAATACAAATGTCATTTGTGTCATATCATACTTTTAGTTCAAAAAATGAAAAATACCATAATATAATATTAATGCATTAAAGCACATATATGTCAAAATTTAACATTAATTAATGTTATTCGGTGTCATTTGAGTCAAATATATAGATTTTAGCACTGGCACATCAATTGAAAAATACCAAATGAACCAAATTTTAGACCAAAATTTTTAAATCAAATAATGTGTCAAAATAACAGTTTTGATTTATGTGCATTTGCACAAGTAATATGAAAATTTTGGTGTAAGATTTGTTGAATCTAGCATTACTCCATCAATTAGTATGAATGCATCAGAGATGTTAAAGCAAACAGGACAACCAGTTTCTTCTTTCATCTGCCAAGTGCCAACAAAACATGACAGAAACAGAACAGAGGGGCAGAGAAGGAAGAAACCCATTAGAGTTATTCTTACTCCTTGATTACTTCGAAACTAGAACTTTGAAACTACATATGAATGATGATTGATGATTGTAGGTATCAATCACTCCAGAGGTGACATCAAGAAGCATTAACAGGGAAATTATGAAACAACTTCTTCGTGTACGTGGCAACACACATTTTGGTAATTTGAAA
>JAESVK010000087.1:107222-147789 GCA_017140935.1 Hamamelis virginiana | reverse complement strand
ACTTAGATCCTGTTCTTATAAGCATATATATACTATAATGGATATATAAAAACTATAGGATAATGTCAATTATCAAATAATGACAACCAAATATTCAACAAGGTTATCCAAATAATCACTCAATAAAGTTTGACATTTAACAAGAGATTAAAACAAAGTATTCATATGCTCAATTGAATAAACAAATAAATCAATCAATGATTTGTAGCTCCCCCTAACAATATGCATATAAAGATATTAAAGATTATCATTTAAAGTATATACATATTTTAGGTAAAACAAATCCATAATGCAAGAATAAGTCCATGATACAAAGATACAAAGATCATCATGAAATTTACCACAATTCATTGTTGCAAATTTACACAATATGCAAATCAAATAGAATTACAATACAATGATTGTTATCATCAAAATCAACCAATAAGGGTGGAAGCCATAAGGCTAAAAGTGTGTAATTTCATAAACCTTCTATCTATAATGTTTGTGTAATTATCAATACCTCAAAGAAGACAAGTGCCATTTTCCAAATCTGAATGTAACCAACATTTTAAAAAATAAAAAATAAAAAATTGGTTCAATGGAAGGACCTTGGCCTACTCATACCCCACCCATCTTGATACTGAGTAGAGTCATTTCCATCGCTTTCAAATCACCGTTGCTTGCAAGGTTTAATTGCATTTTCAGCATAAAAAATGGAATCATTTCATATTATACTACTTATTGTTTAAAACTATATTCCCAGTTATACATTAGGATTTATTCACACTTGTTAAGGCCAGTCTCAAATTAAATAAAGAAATGTATTTGTCCAAATCCCCCACCACCAAAATATATATATATATATATATATATATATATATATATATATATATATATCTCATTTGAAGTAAAAAACTACACTGAAAAGTTCCTTCAGCTTACACGATACAAAACAGAGCACTGTAAATAGAGATGCACTCTTCTTCTGCTATAACAAGTTACTCAGCAGACACCCATCCCTAAAATCAAGCTTACAGATCAAATAAAAAAAATCAACCAAATGTCTTTGTTGGGGAGGCAGAGAATAAAACCCCACATGTCTCAGAGACAGACCACACATAATATAAACGGAAATCAAAAGCCTAACAAGCTCTGTCAGAGAAAGAGCATGTATATTAACGAGAAACAAAGCAAATTTAGAGATGTAAATCAATAAATTTTCAATGGAAATCTAGAGAGAAAACTTGAAGAGTAAAAGATCATTTTTTTCTGATCACATAAGAAATCTTCTAAACACACAAGAAATCACAGAGAAATATCATTTTCTGAACACACAAGAAATCTATAGAGAAAACTTGAAGAAAAAAAATCGAGGAGGAACTCACCTCTTTCCATGCTTGAAAAGTGCTTGAAGATTTGAAGATGAGACCTTCTAAAGATGATAAGAGTCCTTTGCGTGGAAGAAGAGTGCTTGAAGAGAGACCGTTTGAAGTCTTGCGTTGAAGAAGAAAGTTTTGAAAAGGCTGACTTCTGTTTTCATTTTTTTAGAACCGTATAAGGTTTTTGTGAAAACCAGCTATATGTGAACCCGCCACCGAGCGCGCCCGCTTGTTTTGGAATTGGATTCACTATCATCGTAGATTGTAGATAACTTATTATCATTCTCTATTTATCCTTCTCTTTTATCTACTTGTTTATCCTTCTCTATTATCTACTCAAGATCATCCAATCCTAATCATCCTTCTTTATAGTGGGAGCCCACTTAGATTGGGTTTTGAAAAAGGAAAGGAGTTTGAAAAAAACTAGGAGTCGCCACCTTATTTTTTAAGGAATAAAGAAACCATAAAAAGAGTTTTATTTTCAATAAAACAGTGACTCCATATTTTGGAAAAAGCATAGTCTTCGAATCAAAGTAGGATTTGGGGGCTAGGTTATGAAGTGGGAAGGTTCCAAGGAACTCCTTGTAGGCACCCACCTCACCCTAATTAAAGGTCTCTTAATTAGAATGGGCTTTTCAAAGTTTTATAACAAACAATCCTATCATATCTAAACAACTTGAGAAAATAGTATATATAATACTAGATAATAATAGTAGATAATAATAAAAAAAGAAACACAATCCTAAAGACCTTAGGAGACACACAATCATCCTAAGGGTGGACTTGTGCCCTATTGGCTGCCTACGTACTTTACTAGTGTCCTGATAGAGATCAAAGTCCATCGTATTTCGAATACCTAGGACTCATCCTAAGATAGGGAACTACCTTCAATTATCTTTTAAGATTTATCTAGAACTCTAATCTAAAGAGATTTCTTTTTCAAACAAAACTCATTTCAAAGGAAAATTCTTTTCTAATCACACTTCTTTTCCAAATCAAATTCTTTTCTTATTAAAATACCTTTCAAGAGAGTCTCTTCTAGACTAAAACTCTAACTAAACCAAAAAATTGACTTTTGAGGATAATCCCTTATCTCAAGGGAGTTCTAAGGAGGTAGGACACCTCGGTCTCTAAAATACCTTTCCTACTTGTATCTAGACTCTAACACTAACTAAAACACTTCCTAAACATACTAACAAAAATGAACAGCAACTTAAACACATCTAAATATGCAAAACAGTCCTAGAATGATACAAAAAGTGATCCTAACCTTTGCTAGGTTGTCCTGTAATCAATTTCTAATCTAAATACCTAAAAAATACATTAAACTAGTTAAAGGATGTTTAAGCTGCTGGACAGCGACTTAAACATACCTAAAAAAAACACTTTAATGTAATGTCAAAACATACAAAAATAATCTAACAAATGATGTGTGCTTCCTATAATGCAAATATGTGATAAAATGTAATAACAGCACAAATTCTTGCTTATATATGAATATCAAAACATCAAATGCCTCAAAGATAATCACAAGGGAAGAAACTCACCTTGGTAAGCTCCCTTGAACCATTCATTAATCAAACAATCAAAGCACAATATACCAATGATCATATATACTCACGTATAAACATAAATATGAAATTTTCATGCTTGAATCAACATAAGACTATGCGAGACTCTCTATTTATGCAAAAAAAAAAAAAAATAGTAACTAGACACCTACTAACCAGGCTTGAACACAACAAATAAAGCTACTTTGAATATGGTTCATAGTATCAAGGATTCCCATGATAAGCCATAGGCTAAATCATGTAATAACCCATGATTTTATGATCATTATACAAAAGACAGCAACTTCAAATTATTAACATGCACTCTAAACATGAAATAACTAATGAAAAACAACCCTAAGACATATTCCTAACATGTATACATAAACTAACAAGACTCTAATATGGAAAAGACCCTACCTTTAATCATGCAATATGACTCCATAAACCATATATACAAGATTGACCCAAAACAGAAAACTAATATGCAACCTAACATATTCAATCATGCAAGAATGATATAACTACTATTAACACATTTTAATACAAGAAGCTCCTAATCTAAACCATGCAAGAGACTAGAGGAAAACAAGCTAAGCATGCTAAACTTACTCTATATATGCAGAATTGACTAAAAAAGAACTATAGTATGTAAAATCCTATTCTAAGCAAGATGGGATAGGTAGGCTTACCTTAGGTCTTCTTCTTCCATGCTCGTAGCTCTATTCTCCAAGATCCCATGGCTTCCAATTTCGTAACTAAGGATGGTTGTAGCTCTCAAGTCTCCAAAAGTGGTCCCCCAAAAGTCCACTCCACTCAAGTAAATGAGATGTTCATATAGAGAGACTCAAAAATGATCAATGGCTGAGCTTAAAACCCTTAAGAATGATCCAAGGGTTCCTAATGAGTCTTCGCAATCCCCTATGATCATATTTAGTCGTCCAAACAGATCCAAATAGGGTTTGGGAGAGTCCCATCATGAAAAGAACTCAAAAACTCGAAAATAGGCGAAACTGGGGAATTAGCTCATGTGACCATCCTTCCTTGGATGGTCAACCGTCCAGCCTGGACAGTCAACCATCCGGGGAGGGTTGGTCATCCGAGCCACCTTTCAATTTTGCCCATTTTGGGCTTATCTCGACCTGTTTCGGCTGTTTTCGGCTTTTCGGGCCCGTTTCAAGTCCAAATTCAATGATTCAAGTATCAAAAAGATCGGGATTCGATTCTCCATGTTTCTAGAAGAGTTTGAGGATGAAAAACCTTAACCATGGTCAAGGGGGTTGAGAGAAACCAAGCCGATTAGCTGTTTTGGGCCTATCAAGCCCTTTTAGGGTTTTAAAATCCACTAACCGATTAGCCATAAAAACCATTTCTACTTCTCGAAACATGTTTTGAAAATATTTTGGAAAACATTTTGAAGTGTTTTAGAGCTTTATCTTTGACAAAACAATCGAATCCCGGTCATTCCCGGTTGAAACCCTAATTCTAGCTTAAAATTCCTTTTGGGCCTTAAGAGCCAAACATGAGCCCAAAGGCTCAATGGACTTTGCCACTGATCAACTTAGCTACCAAACACACCCTAATTATTCATGCCAAAGTCTCGAGACAATCCGAGACCAACTAGAAGGCTTTTAAGAACTTTTGCGATTCAACGGACAATACTGCCCTTTAAGTCACAAAAAACCTAATTACCTATCAAGCTTGGCTCAGAATGCAGTGAAACTTGACAGGGACATCTATGGACTCCCTAAAAACCTAATGCAAAAAGAACTGACTCAATCTGACATAAAAACCTACATGCGATGACGACTTCTATCTAACTGTTCAAAAGGGGACTACGGGCAGCTTAAGGTTTCAACACCCTATTTCACCTCAAATCACAGGCAACCATCCATGACTCTACTCAGTGTCAAAAATGGATGTCTACACTGTACCCTTAGAACAAGAGTAACCAGCTTTTTGCCCCTAAGTTTCAAGTGAAAGATCAAGTCTAGCCTTTAAGTTGAAAAACATTCAAGTCTTCAAGTTTAAACTTCAAGTTAAAGATCAAGCCTTCAAGTTAAAAATCAAAAGCCTTCAAAGTGATGAACATTCAAGCTTCAAGCTGTTAAACAAGCTTTCAAACCCTTCAGATTCAAAAACAAGTGATCATCATATTTGAATCAAAATTTACCAAGAGAAGAATCGGAGAATTTTGTTTATTGTTTATAGAAGCCAAACAAAGAATTGTACCCATTTTTCACAAATCAATACAATTTGTCCATTTTTTTTTGTTCTTTAATTTTAGGACACGAAATTTGTTTGTGCAATCATCTCTCTCTATCTTCAATTTTGATAGATTATCCAAATAAAAATAAAAATAAAAATAAAAATAAATTAAATACAAAGACCCAACCAAAATCATCTATCTCTAAAAATTTTGATAGATTATCTAAATCAAATAAAAAAAATTAAACACAGAGACCCAAGCAAAATCATCTCTCTTCAACTATGATAGATTATCCAAATCGAATAAGAAAATTAAACACAGAGTCCCAACCAAAATCATTTTTCTCTTCAATTTTACTTTTTTTTAGTGTTGAATTGTACTTGTGGTTTGTGGTGATTGTCCGAGTCTCCTAAGATGATCGATCTATCGATCCTTAGGAACTTGACCCGCCTAATCGGGAGCCAATCTAGCAAACGACACTCCACGCATAACTTCCATCACCCTTGCTGAGTTCTCCAGTGTCAAAGGAACAATTGGTCGACTCTCATCCTCTCTGCAAGCTCTCAATATTTCCAACTCTCATCTTCTATGGAGAGAGAGAGACGAAAGGAGAAGGAAAAAGGGTGGAGAGAGAGAGAGACGTACAACAAGAGACCGTGAGCGAGAGAAAGAAAGCTTGATCGACAGCGACGATTTAAGCACGATCCCACGAGCTCCTCTGGGGTTCAGCAAGAATGGGTTAGGGAAAGAAAGGTGGTTTGGGCATAATTATCAGACTCGACTAAGGGAGCGGTCCACTAGGTCACCGATCGAGCCACTGGTTCAATGGTTGAACCATTTAAAAATAAAAATGTATTATTTTAAATATATTTATGTTTAATATAATTGTACAAAACTAATATACTTCAATTTTTATTTTTTTTAACATATATTGGTAAAAAAAAGGTTGGATTTGTGGTTAAAGGCAGTAGCTTAAGCCACATCTCAATGTGGTTTAGAGTTCAGATTGCAGGGGCTGTAATGCTCTCATTATTATTTTGAATAAATAAATAACTGATCAAATAGGTTAGAATCGGTCAAGTTGCTCAAAAATTGATCGGTTCATTCGAGTTTTATTAGGCCAATCTGGTTCTTATCCTTGAACGATTCAATGCTTGACCTAGCTCGTCCAAGAGCTCGGGTAACCGGTTTACCAGTTCGACAGATCGGGCCGGCTAGGTCTGATAACTATAGATTTGAGTTTTAGAGTTTTATTTGATAATATTGTCGCGAAGACATGAAGTGAATGGCAAATTTCGGCTTATAAATAAACTTAGAAAAGAATCGAATAGAAAATGTGGGACCCACTTGGTTAGGTGGCAGTTTGACTTACTTAACAACAGTCATTTTTACTAATAGTTTTGCCAATAGAGTTCCTTTAATAAACAAAACCTCAAAATCAGCCCCTCACTTAACTTGTTAGTGAAAATTGCCGGTTTCAACCCTGCGTGACCGCATGTTGATGTTGGAACTATTATTTTATAAGACTTTTTTGAGAATTGGGTCTTGGAATGTAATGGAAAATTGTTTCTAACACCATGACGGACCTACATGCTGAAACTAACATTGGTATTGCTATTGCGAGTGCATTTTGTCTTGGACTCATTCAAAGTTGGTGATGAAAAATGAAGATAATTAACTTACTTAAAAAGAATAATCTTTATTATTTTATGTAAAAAATCTTGTATACTTTCGTAAAAATGTATTGGCATTATGTGATTTTACAAAACCAATTCAGTGCCCGTTTGGATCGTGAATCAAAAGCCGGAGAAGCAGCTTATCTTTGGCTTCTGCAGATTGTGACCCGTTTGGCAAACTTTAAAGCTGCTTCAACAATCACAAAAAAGCCAGTTAGATGATTTTGGGAGAATCCGGTCCTTGATTGATTCACAAGCTGCTTTTCTGCTTTTTGATATCAAGTATTTAGCTAATACCAAAAATACCCTTACAAACATAACTTGAACGACTTTCTTCCCCTTCATATCCCCCACATAAATAAAACTTAACCTACCCACAACTCTCCATTTCCAGCATCCACAATCCCATTCACCGTCCAAGGAAGATCGGCTATGTGAAGGCTTGAAGATCGGATGTTGAAGGCTCTTCCGATTATCTTCAGGTAAGTATTTTGTCTCCCAGATGATGATGTTTACATACTATGGAATCATTTTTTTTGGTAATATATATATATATACCCTATCTCTTTCTGAGCGACGAGGCACAGCTATGGACAACAATCTATCTTCATCTTATATTGGCATTGATTTATTTATTTATTGTACTAATAATTTGGGGCACTGTGTTTTGTTAGTGCCCAGCAACTGTTTGAAAAAAAAAATTGAAAGAGAATTTTCTCTTGTTGTTAGCTTATAAATTAGCTAAAAGATGAGCAACGTGACTATGTTGTGTTGTTTCTATCGTCTCTGTTACTCCACTTGTTCCATTGGCTTCTAACCTCTTCATTTTGTCCTTTTTGTGTAATTTTATAATCTTTTTTCGATAAGTAACCTAGTCAATTTTCATCATAGTATATATTTTGTGATCTTTATAAAGTCCTACAAGTGCACTATATTATTTGAACCCAACACCCCCCCCAAAAAAAAAAGAAAAAAAAAAGGTGGAAAATATTTTTTGTCTATGACCACTTCCGGCATGCTGTGTGACCTCTATGAATTAATTTGTGGAAATTATGTTTCATGATTAAATGTTTTTGCTTGGGATGATAACTTTGCTTTATATGATATCTTGTCTTCACTTAGTTATTTCCATTAGATTCTATGATGAGCGGCCATTATTCTAATTTTGAATATGTGATAAAATTTTGTTGTCCCAAAATTGTTCATGTTTTTCAAAATGTGAATGTGCTTCAGAACAAATTCATGGAAGGCAAGTGGTAAATTAGCTTAAATTCTTTCATGGCAAAGTTCATTAGACTTATTTTGATGTGCTTTTGCCTCATCCTACATTGCATGGATGTGAATAAGTAGGACTTTTGTTTTGACATATGAAGCTTGGGGGAACTATCCAGAATATTAAATTAAATTACTTTGACATTGTACACATGCCTAACATTACTCAAACATGCAACACACTTTCAGACACTACTTTTTCTTTCTTCTTTCTTCTTTTGGGAATATAGAAAAAGAATATAGTTGTAAAGAAAACAAAGTTAGTAAGAGGGGAAGTTGTAGTTGTGCTTTTTTATGTTGGTTTATATGTTGTGTCATTTTCATGTTTGTATCCATGCTTGATGGGCCACATAAATTTTGTCCTTTAGTTTGTGGTAGCTATAGTGGCCCACAATATATTATAATATTATTTTCAACTGGCTTTAGTATCAAAGGGATTCACATAGACCACTCTGTGCAGTGGTGATTTCATTTTTTTGGCCTTGTGGTAGATTGGTTGTTATTTTTTGCTTTTGGAATTGTAATATTTTTAAAGCTGAACTTTGTAGTGCTCCCAAGGGTAGAAGCGAACTGTTCATATCTTTTTGTATGGTTTGGTAAGGCAGTTGACTTGTAGTGTCTGGCCATGTTAATAATTTCTTCATTTGTGTTTGGTAATTTATACAACTACACTTTTCTATGCAGACGATATGGAATTCTGTCCACATATTTTGTATGCTTTAATATGGTAGGTTAGTGTGTAACTATGTACCATAATTCACAAGGTTTGCGTTGTGTCTTGCCAATTCTTTATTTAGTTGCTTGTTAAATCTTTAAATAAATAAATAAATAAAAGAATAACAAGTAAGTCAACTAGTTTATGATTGTTATATAATTCCCACGCGTCCCTGTCCTTCTATGGTACCAATGTTGTAAAGATACATTGATAGGTTATGTATTTTCTAGTCTTCTATTACACGGAAGAATATTTATTATTTAATTTCTTTTTTGCGAAGAAGAATCCATATTAAGTGCTAGTAATTGACTTATCCTTCTGTTGTTCTCACACTGTCCTGAAATTGTTTTTGGTGGCTAGTAGTGGTGGTTTTATAGAACAAATTGAAGTAAAAATATCTTTAAAAATGATTTAGTACTAGTACAACTATTTATCTTTTGTTGTTCTCACATTGTTTCACAATTTAATTTTTTTACCCTTTTGTGATTAAATCTAATTCTGTATCCAGATTTATTCTGATTATCATTGTTAATTATCTAAATGTGTCCAGATTTCCTTTTTAAGGGTTTCACTTGCAATTTATTTTATTTTTACCATTTTGTGATTCATTTAATTTAATCTTATCACCCAAGCTTCCATATTTGGTGAATCTTCAGTACTTGTGACCATTATGAACCAAATCCATGCAACATTTCCTTTTAAGCAGATACCCATGTGACTAAGAATGCTATTTAATATTGCTCTTATATGACTTATGGCCTTTTTGCTATTTAATATTGCTCTTTTTATTATATGTGATTATAATATTATTATTTTATGCAGTTATTAGAGATCAGTTACCATCTATATTACATGGCAACCCAAAATGATCAGGGAAAAGGAAATGCACTAGCAAGTTGGGATTCTCAAACAAATAAAGTACTTATAGACTGTTGTGATGGAGAAGTGAGAAATAATAATAGGGAGGGGGGACATTTTAACCGTATTGGTTGGAAAATATTGTAGAAAACTGTAACAATGCAACAGAAAGAAGTTATGATAGAAAACAACTGAAAAATTGATATGATACCTTAAGAAGGGAGTGGGTGTTATGGGATAGTCGTGTGGACAAGGAAACATGACTTGGTTGGGATCCGCAAAGAAAAATTGTTCAAGCAGATAATTCATGGTGGGATCGAAAGTTGGCAGTAAATAGTATTTAATTATGTAATTAGTATTTACATCTTTTATGTTTTTAATGTGTATTCACTTTTCACATGGTTTATTAATTAATGTTTTTAATGCGCAGCAATTTCCAAAAGCTGCAAAATTTCGTATAGCGGGACTGGAGAACGCTTTTGAGTTAGATGAAATATTTTGTGATGTTGTTGCCAATGGAGCCAAAGCATGGGCACCTACCTCTGGGTCAGTGCCCCCTCTATACGAAAACACTACTTTAGGAGAAGATGATGATGTTCACAATGATGACAATGATTCTGAGGGTGACAGTATCCAACCCACAATGCCACTGGATAACATCTCTGCAGGTATTAATATAAGTGTTGGACAGCAGAAAACTGTTAATAAAGATAGGAAAAGGAAAAAGATGTCTGCATCTACAAGCTTAATCAAATATGTGATGCTGTTGAGAGCAGGACTAGTACCACTACACTTCATATGGATATCACAGGTTGCAGCATCAAGGAGGTTATTAACTATATGAGTACAATGCCTGAATGCCCTAAAAGGAGTCCACTGTTCATGGTTGGAGCCAAACTATTCAAGCAGAAAGAGAATAAGGAGATGTTTGTTGCCTTGGGAGATGATGAGACTAGACTTGAGTGGCTAAAAGATGAGCAACGTGACATGGAAGCACTTGCTAAAAAATTTACTTTTTTTTAAGAAAATTGTTACGGTGTGTTATGTTTGTTTTAGTTGTTATGTTGGGATAGTGACTATATTGTCTTGTGTTTTGAACAAACTTTTCTAATGTGTGTTATGTTATCTTATGTTGGATTTTATTTACTCACTTATGAATTGTTAAAACTTTCGTTGGTCTTACTTATTGTTTGAACTTATGCGGTTCTAATTATGTTTAATTATACTACAACTAGGAATATGGAGAATGAAAACATTGAAGAAATGGAAGCAGCCTATATTGAAGAGATGGAAGTATGGGAGAGGGAATTGTATTCACTTTTCATTGCAGATTCAAGTGCGGTAGTATCATATCACAATAATTACTTACTGAAAGAACCTTGTAGGGACTCTTCCCACACGGGTTACAAATTTATCATGGAGATACTTAATGGAAATGAAAGACGTTGTCATGAAATGTTCCGTACGGAAAAGTATGTATTTCAAAAATTATGCGTCACATTAAAAAACAATTACAACTTGCATGGAACTCGAGGAATAATATTGGAGGAGGCAGTGGAAATGTTTTTATTAACATTAAGTCATGGAGTTGAGAATCGAGTGATTCAAGAACAATTTCAACATTCAGGGGAAACAGTTAGTCGGCAATTTTCCAATGTATTGAAGGCTATGACTAGATTTACTTGTGTGATAAAACCAATTGAGAACTATCATGAAGTTTCCAATCATATTCGTCGAAACACAAAGTATTGGCCGTATTTTAAGGTAATTAATAATTTACTGAAATTTTAATATGTAATTCTAAATTAAGATGTAATAAATATGTTTTAACATTTTATTTTTAAATTGTAGGACTGCATTTGGGCATTAGATGGGACTCATGTTCAAGTAACAATTCCAGTTGAGGACCAAATTCCCTACATTGGTAGAAAGGGGTACTCTACTACGAATATAATGGCAGCATGTGACTTTAATATGTGTTTTACATTTGCATGGCCAGGATGGGAGGGAACTGCACATAACACGCGCATATTTTATGAGGCACTGCGCAATCCATCTTTAAATTTCAAACAACCCTTGGCGGTTAGTATTATGTTTCACATGGATTATTTCATTTTGGGTTGAATAAAAGTGAATCATGAATTTAGTTATGTTTGCAGACAAATATTATTTGGTTGATGGTGGCTATCCAAATATAAATGGATTTTTAGCTCCACATAAAGGAGAAAGATATCATCTTCCTCAATTTCGTCGTGGTAGACAACCTAGTGGTCCAAAAGAAATATTTAACCAATTTCATTCATCTTTACAAGTGTGATTGAACGGACATTCGGTGTTTGGAAAGCACGATGGGCAATACTACAATGCATGCCTTATTTTAATTATAACAAGCAAATAACAATTATTTGTGCTTCAATGGCTCTTTATAACTTTATTAGGCAAGAGGCTATGGCTGATATGGAATTTCAAGCATATGATGAAGATGAGATTACTTGCCTGGTGGTGTAGATACCCAAAATGATGGAGATGATCGTCTAACGATGGATGATACTGAAATGTGAGCTATTCGTGATAGGATTGCTATAGAGCTAGTAGATAAAAATATTTGGTTGTATTGTATTTTGTAAACTTGGCACTTAAATTAACTAGCTTATTAGTATTTAGTAGTATGAAATGTTGCCATGACATTTATATTAATATTAATATGAAACATAGTTAAATTTACTAACTTATTTATTATTTTAGTGATTATAATTTTATTACAAATAAACTTAATAATTATAAATAAGATTATTTAAATTATTTAAATTATTTATTATTTATATCATTCATATTATTTATTTATTAAAATAATATTTTTCATATTATTTATCCTTAATTATAAAATTATTTATAATTCTATTGCCAAGGGTAATTGTGTCAATTCATAACTAAAAGCAACTTCTTCATATAGTATCCAAACAGGCAGTAAAAGCACTTCTAGTGCCAAAAGCACTTTAAAATACAGTATCCAAACGCAACTGGCTTCTGCTTCTCTAGATTCTGCTTCTCTTCTGCTTCTCTTCTGCTTCTGCTTCTGTTTCTAAACGGGGCCTTAGTGTCAAAACAATCATTTTGTAAATAGTTTTAACATTAACTTTGACAGAAATATACCATGTTAACATTATGAAAAATAATTATAAATGGTCCATTTTGATCAAATTTAATGCATAAACTAATAATAAAAAGATAATTTAGACATTAGATTCTTATATGGCCTATTTCCCATCAATTTCCTAGGGAAAATAGACAGAAGGGAGTGAAATGTCACAACTTAATAGTACTTTAGGGTTATTTTTTCGATTTTATAGTTTAGAAAATTTGGAAAAAAACTTTAAGTTTTGGGGAAGAGTTCATGCAATTTATCATTTTACAAATTAGGAAAAATTTGTAAAAATTAAAATATAGAGAAAATAATTCATAAAAATTAAAATATATTAAGAAAAATCATGAAAAATTCAATGATATGCTTATAGTAGTTTAAGATAAATACTGCACAAAAAAATATAACAAGTCTAACATCATTTTTAACAGATAGAAGGGGCAATTTGTTACATTAAAATAGTTTAGGGAGCACATTGCTTCAAGAGGGCAAACTGTATTTTTCCCTAAAAATTAATAATAACTGTGCACTAATTCCATTAATTTCCTTTTTGAAATAATTCAAAAAAGTTCTGGAATTCAGAAACTATTTGGATATCTTGGAATAGTTGGGTTCCTCCATTAAATCTCCTCACAACACCAGGCAATAAATATCAATAAATTTAGCTGAAACCAAATAAGCAATTGGTTTCAAAATGAAATCATTCTCTTGCTTACTATTCTACCAACACTACTACTACTGAAATCAGAGTTTGTCAATAACTCAATCAATTGGTAAGATGATCCCTATAGCAAGGAAATTTCAAATGTTACTTCATAAATAGAAATGCAGCTAGTATACTGTAAACAAAGAGTCGAAAGACCTTGAAAAAATGTTTTTAAATGGCTAGAAATAAGAGAAGGTTCACTGATGTTATCAAAATCTTGCTCTTTGAGAGCTCGAGCCGCGCCATAACCTCTACCCATAAATATCTTCAGGAATGCAATTTAAAATTTTCAGTTGACAGCAACCTCAGCAGATAGATAACTTGGATGAAGGGCTTCTTGGCTGGATACTTTGGTCTTGGAGAGCTTGAGTACCTGAACAGCTTCTTCCACTTTTGCAGCCAGAGACTCAGGTGACTCCAACAACAGGAGCAGTTCCGAGTTGTCCATCTCCAATAGCATCCCCGTTATCTTTGCAGCAAGATCAGGCTGCACATAAGAAAACGCCATTTAGGATTAGTATAAAAAGCCTTTGAGTTCTAATTTCAAAGAATAATCATTCTAATGAAGGATAGCATGATTCCTGAGGGCCAATTTACGCCTTATATATCAAGAAATAAATTAAATTTGAAAATCAAATTTGAATCCAACTTCCAATGATACTTGCTTCTTTCCCAGATAACTCATAATAATTCTATTGCACAAACTCATTAGAAATATGTACTTATATAATTTCCATAAATATGCTTCAATAGATTAAAGAGAGGGAGGGGGGGAAGGGGGATGTGTGAGTGGGTTGTGTAGTAGTATTACCTTGTGGTTCTGGACAAGGGGGTAAAGACGCTCGCCAAGTATCTGTTTCTGCTGCTCAGCGGAAGCAGCTGCAAGCATGCTACTCAGCATCTCTGATCCCTGAGAACCAGTTCCAACAGGATTAGAAGCAGTAGACAAGACTCCAGATCCTTTGCTCATCTCACGTGGACGCCCATTGGGCACATATTTAAACTGCCCAGCCCGCTGCAATGCATGGCTCACAAATATTAGAATTTGAAGCACATAAATGGTAATCTTTACCTGTTAATGTCATACGTCACAATTTCAAAAGAATGAATCTGAAATGGTTAGCATCTACCAGGAAACCATATAGATAACCTTAACCTTATCCTTTATTTTTTTTTTTTTTGTGGGAAAATATGTAGATAAGCTCATCAACCGCATGATTAGAGAATCTTTCTTCTCTGGTGTGTGTATGCCTTCATGTGCATTTCCATAAAATGGAGTCAAGTGAAAATTGATTCAATCTAAATGTTGTGCTAACCGTACTGCAAAGTGGCATGTCTAGTTTATAATTAACAAAGTTTTTATCACAGCTACTAGCAAATCAGTTTTCAGAAGAGTTTGATATCACAGCTCACAGTTCCTAAAAAAATTTAGCTCTTTGTTGTTATACAATCTACTAGTTAATTTACAAATTGTAAATGAGCCAAGATAAAGAGACTGCCCTATGATGAGAATGGTAAAGACAAAGAACAGAGCATGCTCATGTCTAGGGAATCAACAATTAATTGGTCAATAGGCGTTTAATGTATGAGACAGAGAATATAAAAAACAAGTGTCAAACTTCATTTTTTTAATAGGCATTTCTAGTTCATTACCACATGTATTATTAAAAATGGTGTGTGTTTCTAGACAGTACTTGATTACAAGGTTACATAACCCACACTAGAGGTGGAATAACCAACATCAGGGGTGGATAGGCCGAGAAGGCTAAAAACCTTAGCCACATATTTCCGTATTTCAGATCCATTCATTAAACCATTATATTGGTAGTGAAGACATCAAACAAAGGTCTTCATCAAGGTAGAACATATCCTAATTCCGTAGACCATAACACAAAAATTAAAAAAAATCCTCTTATCTCCAACTAAATCTGAAGGCATGACTCTTTTTTTTTTTTTTTTCCTTCTTTTTTTTTGTTACAATTGCGATGAACCCTAGATTCCACCCCACCTGGTGAAGACAATATTCAAGCTCCCGAGGAGACTTGAACTCGGGTCTCTAGCATGACACCCAAGAGAATTTTATGGCCAAAACTTGATGGCATCTTCAAGGGATGACTCGAATAATGCATGGAAAAGATCAAGGCAATATCTTAGAAATATGTGTTCCAAGAAATCTATTTTAGACAGATTAGAGTCATATGGTCACTATACAACATAACAAGTGACCACTGGACGATGCATTAACATACTTAATACATATAGAAAGCACAAATCCTCATTATATGAAATATGAGTGAGTGCAATTGATTATGCAAAGGAAGAGACAGCAAACCTGCTGATTGTTTGAGTCTTTTGATGAAGTAATTGATTGAGTGGGCTGTTGCATATGAGGCATAAATGAAATAGAGTGACCACCACCCTGTGGAAGCATATGACCGTTTATCCTGCCCCTATTTTGCCGATGTTGTCTTGGAGTATTAGGGATCTGTGGAAGGAAATTTTGAGTAATAGCAAGTTTAGTATGTGTTGACCAAGAGAGAAAATTGGCATAACCAACATGTATACTTTCCAAATAAATCCAGGATAATTTTTCACTATAAGGATGGTGTACAATTTGATAGAAGATATGGCGCTAGATAGGGTAAAATGGCTGAAAACAATGCGCACAGCCAATCCCAAGTAATCAGGATAAAGCTTTATTGAGTTGCCAAGCGAAGTTTTTTGGCAGATAATTAAAGATTGCTTACCACAGGAAGTGGAGATGGTTGAAATGCTGGTCTAGCTGGAGGTGCGAAGCTATTGGCCCTCCATCCTGGCCTCAAGCCCAGAGGCTGGTACATTAGCCCTGGTTGTGGAGGTACTGGCGAAACAACACCTGGAGGAGCTGTATAGTATAAAGAAGGATATCCACCAGGGATAACAGCAGTCGGAGGTCCCGCTAGTCCTGCCATTCTCTGTGCATACTGAAGCTGCAATTGCGCTTGCCTGTCCTCTTTCCTTTGAGCAATAGCCACATATAGTGGCTTTCGATAAAACATGTATCCTGTGGGATACACAAGGATGATTTAATTGAAAACCTCGAAAAGAATTGAAGGTTACTTCTAATCCATATAAAAGACTATCTTTTCAAAAATAAATACATGGCAAATTACAGAGACCTTCCAGAGCTTTTGTGATGATAGTATTTCTAAATTATTTCGTCTATTTCATATCTCTAAAATACCACTGACCTTCTCCATCCATGTTGTAAATGGAATGGTGAAAACAAGAGAAATCACATTAACAAATTTTCCAGTCATCTTTTCAATAGGGGAGAGCCTCTTACAGATAAGCCTCATGCCCAAAATGAAAAAACTTAACGGAAAATAGATGGTAGACACATGGAAAATGTAGAATGGAACAAGACAACCCAACGAAACCCATTTAAAATAACAGGTAGGCCATAAATAAGCAAGACCTGTTGATTTAGAATCTTATGCCAGTAAAATTTTTCAGACACTTCTTTGAATATTCCCACCAAATAAACTCAGATACTGAAATTAAATTGGATCATTTATGCATTACGTTCCTGCTCTCTGCTCCAAGGCATACTTAAGTGATTTTAGAAGCTGATGAGAATCATACAATTTGAATTTTCCTCAAATACTAGAATTTTTTTTTAAGTCAACTCAAATGACCACTAAGGAAGGATGGATTATATATGACAGATGCAGTTTCCCATTTGATGAGAGTGACAGCTCCTCTTAAAAAAAAAAAAAGAAAAAAAGAAAAGAAGAGTGTGACAGTAAATGGTGAGACATAGCATGTGAAGGAACAGGCTATGATGAATTCTGCAAGTAGGATGCCAGACATCTCAAAATATGACATCACCCATAAGCAACAAGCCTACAGGTCATGCATTTTCCTTCATTTTGAAGGCAAAATAGTTATTAAAAAAAAAATTAATGATTTTGATCAAGGGAAAATTGCCATTATTTATGTCACCAAAAAGGTCAAGCAGGGAAAGTCAAGTGTAATGCAAAACAAAACCCAAGAGAAGTCAATGCTATTTAGAAATGTAAGCGGTAGTCATTGTTAGCCTTGAAACCCAGCAAGTTTCTGTAACTATAAAATATTTAGGAGAAACTGAACAAATATTTTGAAGTCCTTACAACTGGGAATGACACAGAGAGAAATTTGTAAGTTGGTATCCACTAAGCAGGTTCGGTTTTATACACACAACTTTAAATCTTAAAAAGATCCCTTCTAGAAATCACTGACCAATAGCAATGACAATTTGTGTCCATAAATATTTATCCATTAGAAAACCAGCAAAACAAGCAAAAATTAATGGCAATATATTTTTTAACTACGCGACTGAACTAAAATTCTAAAGATTTTAATTTTTTTAAGATTATTTGCTTCAAAGATTCTATGATACTATAACCCCGATACCATCTCTTATTTTAATTACATGAACTGTTTTGTAATAGGAACCTAATGAAGTAAAAAATACACTCTCTAATCTTGGAAGCACCCCAGGCCTTAAATATTAAAATTATAGCAATGGTATTAATTTGAAGACACATGGAAGTCAAATAAAAAACTCACACATGCACATTATACAAGCTTTTTAACTTTTAATCCAACCTCAATTTCAGTTGTGCGCTTCAAAAGTGGAATTGGTTGGTAAAATCGGCAACATGCAATCCTAAGTACACAATCCAAAGCACGTACCACTCAATTCAAGAACATAAATGCCGCAATCCAAAAAACTACTGTTTTTTTTCCTATTTTTCTTTTTCTTATAGAAGTATTAAAAACAATGAATTAAGACCTACTAAAATTTGGGTGTTAGGATTTTAAAGGATGCTCTTCCTTTGGGCCTCCTTGCATTTTACAAGTATACTCCCTGTATTGTTGGCAGTAAATTGCTTTTATGATCTATTATTCTATTCCTTATAAATAGACTTCTAGCCTTTGTTTTTCATAAGGGACTTGAGATTGGGCACTACTTGATGGGTTGACCCAATTGATTTTACCATTGAATTTGCGCTAAACAATTGTTGATAAATAGGAGGGTTAATTGAGATATTAAGAGAGTGTCACGGAAGGAGAAAGAGCAAGGCAACTTGGGGGGAATCTTGAGGTGTGGCAGGAAAAGAGGATTCAAAGAGAAAATGCTCTGTTCTTGTAAATCCCAAATTTCTAATATGAATTTTCCAACCCCTTAAAATGAGCTATGTGTCCAATAGACAATGTGGAACTCGTTCCCTTACAGTGACCAACGCAGAAGGCATGCTACCCTGATAATGGGGCAAGTCGTTCACTAGTTCAGCTAGCAGTTGCTTCAATTACCAATCCAGGACCCTCAAGATATCCCAAAACATGGACTGGGGTAGCTTGTTTCAACTCCCAACTAACACCAATCCCTATTTAGATCCTTTTCTGGATCCTACCACTAGCCTAAGTAGATGCTAAGCATAGGGGTGTAAATAATGGGCCATGAGGTGTCGAATTATCTCAAGCCCAAACCAAGAGGGATGCCTTAGTCCTGGATAAGCTCCTATTGAAGGAGAAGGATTAATTAACATTAGCTACCAAATATTTTCAAGTTAAGACGCCACCACGTATTGGCTTCTTGTTAAACATTTAGGCCTTGAAAACAATTAATTAAATTGAAACCAATCTGACCCAAACCAATTATTTTTTGGTTTGGTTTTGTTTGATTTGTAGATTATTGGTTCGACTCTGGTTCACAAATTGTTAAAACTGACTTGGTCTGTTTGGTTCTATTTTGAGACTAAACCTAGTTGCACCACTACACAACATCCTTCATTTTCACATCTCTGAGGCTACAAAGAAGGGACCAAAATCTCTGTTTTACACGAATATCCAATATAATAGCAACCGAGCAATTCCTACAAACAGCCCCAATTCCACCTTGTCCTTGCTCTAGCTTAAAAACACCTATCAAGAAAGATTGCCCCTAAGAGTCCTAGCTCTAGCAGTAGTAATGCTTCAAGGAGTAGAACACAAAACAGCCCAATCTTTTAATATATTAAAAAGAGAAAGCCCACAGGATTCTTTTTTACCAAAACACCTAAAGTCAAGTGCACTTTTATGTATCCTTAATCTCCCAATATTGTAACTTTCTCCGAAATATTATTTTCTTTGCATTCGTCCCAAATAAAGTGCTTTTTCTTTGGAGAAATTGCCTTTTTCTCCTCCTTTGCAACATATTTCAAGTGTTGATATTCTCAAGACTCATGAGGAACAAACAAAGTCACGTGGCAGGATGCTAAAGAGCTACAAAATGATCCATGAACAAAACAGTAAGGATGGCCCCAAGTTTTCTAAAGTACCAGGGAAAAAAAGGTTTTGCACTATAGGACCCATAAGAATGGAGAGACTATATACTGACATCAAGAAAGGAAATATATATGAAAAGATCGTTAGGGAGATGGAGAAGAGGGGCCAAATCATCAATTTCCCAAGTCACCAAAATTTTATCAAAAGTTAATTCCCCACTCTAAACTCTAGAGTCTAAAACAGTAGGAAAATTTCAGGAAAATTCTAAGATAGTTGCTGCTTTAAAAGTTAATAGTGAGAAGCAGCATATAAAATAAAATAAAGGTTGTCTTCCCACCAAAGATTGGACCAAAGTTTTATGATATTTCCATTGCCCACATTATTTACAACCATAAAACTTCATTCATCTCCCTCTATGCATTAAAACCATAAAAAGTTTGCAACCCTTCACAACAAGAGCAGTTCTCATTAGAAAGTCATTTTCTCCATATCTAGCAAAGATGGGAAATTCTACAGTATTAGATAGCTATAATCATATAATTTAATTCTTTTTGTCAATATTGCAATTTTTTTTTTTTTTTTTGGTGGGGGGGGGGGGGACCCAAAACCAAAACCAAACTCAACTCAACAAAACCTTAATCCCAACTATAGGGGGATGGTCACATGAATCTTTTTTTTCATCATTTAGCTCTATCAAGGGTTATATACTCCGATTAATCCTAAGCACTCATTTCCTTTCTCACTACCTTTAACCATGTTATATTTTTGGCCTTCTTTTTGTCCTTTTAGAACCTTCAACTTGAATCAAGTCACCCTTTCGTATTGTTGCATTCCTAGGTATTCATTGCACAAGATTCTTAGACGATTTTCCCTCGTTTTCAATCGGGAGCTTTCCTCTTATTTAATATCATACATATTAGGATCATTATTAGTCATTCTTATTGCACAAGTACGTGATGCACTATAAACTATTTCATCATCTTAACTTTTTATTAGTCTGATCTTTTGTTAGTCATACATAATGCATTACCATTTTGACCTTCAAACAATTTCAACTTTTCAGTTATTATTTATGGTTTTATTCAATGTGACTATAAATTTAATATCAAACCATTAGGTTTGAGCAAAATTAATAAACATCCACAATGCATATTATTAATGCTGTGTTTGGTAGGAGGGAAAAGTGGGAGGAGGGAAAGGGGAGGAGGGAAAAGTGGAGGGAAGTGTAAATTTGAGTGTGTTTGGTATGGGGGGAAGGGAAAAGGGGAGGGAAATGTGGAAGGAAAAGGGGAGGGATTTTGAGCCTCTTCTCATCCGCCCAAAGTTGGGCGGAAAAGTGGAAGGATTTATGTTTTATGGGGTGAAATGACTTTTTTGCCCTTTAAACATTTTGAAAACCCACAATTGCCCCCCTTTATTCTCCAAGCAAGCACCTATATATATATGCCCACGCCCACTGTTTTATATATATATATACACACACACATGTGCGCGCGCACACGTGAAGGCTTCCAAATTATTTTTAATATTTTTATAAATTATTAAAAGCATTTAAAATATATTTGAATATGAGAGGATAAAATTGTAATTCAATACAATATATCATTTCCCTCCCCCTTGTTTACCAAACACATGGAAGGAAGGAAACCACTTTTCCATCCATCATACCAAACACATAGGAAGGAAAAATGGTTTCCCTCCCCTGAGGAAGGAAAGCTCATCCCTCCTATTTTCCTTCCTTCCACTTTTCCATCCCTCCTACCAAACGGAGCATAATAGTTTTTCAGGACCCTTTACCCATACTTAACGAATAGTCCAACCATAAGTATGATTTATTGACATCAATTTGAGCAAATAACTTCATATCTAACATAATTCCCATGGCAAAGAACCCTCCAACCCCAAGTACCAATTGTATATCTGTGATTCATTAAGAAAAAAATAAAGAATTTCTTCCCTTCATCCACCTCGAGGTAGAACCTTAATTGTGTGAAATGAAACTATTCATTGGAGATACAAGATATATATGTCTAAATACAAGCTAATAATCACACATTAATTTAATTTTTTAAACCACAAAACTGGAGTTTATTTTCAAGATCACGAACAAGGAATTAGTGTAGGGTGATGGCATCTCAAGGCCCAACATATAAAAAACCCCAACGACCTGTCTAAACTAATGTAATTTAACACATCTAATTTCTACTACATTTTACTCACATATATAAGCTTATCAACTTACCATGAAAAGTGTTCACAGCTTTACTGGCCTCCTCAGGGGTGGAGAAACAAACAAATCCAAACCCCTTACTAATTCCTTTGTCATCTTGCATAAGTTTTGCAGAAGTAATTGTGCCACATTGACTGAATAGTTCTCGCAGTTCGTTATCATTGACATCATCATCTATGTTCTTCACATACACATTTGAACCCTATAATTGAAATTAAAAAATTCCAAAATAAGAAAAATATACAATTATGAGTAAATAAATTTCGGGGAGAGAAATGGACGCAGGGAAGTACCTTGTATTTCAAGATTTGCTCCTTGCGTTTCTCTTCAAACTGACGACGCAAAATTTGCTCACGCTCTGCTTTCTTCTGTGCTCTCGCCACATACAAAACCTTTGAACCTGCTCAATACAAACCACAGTGGGGAAAAAAAGGGGTTAGATATTGGAAAGTTTTCTGCTTCGAAATTGAACACCACAACAGAAATATAACCGACCAAGTCCTGATCCATTCATAGCTTCCATTGCCCGTCTGGCATCATCTGGGTTATCAAAGTTCACAAAGCCAAAACCTCTTGAGGTCCCATTGTCATCCTTTGCGATAAACAAGCTTGCAATTTTGCCAAACTCAGAGAACTTCTCTTGCAGAAGTTCTTCTGTGATGTCTGGGTCTAAATTCTTCAAGTACAAATTTGTATACTTAGCATCAGGGCTGGGGAGAATGCGATCATTTTTCTTTACAAATTTACCAACATATCTGTGCCATATATAAATAAATATAAAAATGTAAACATTCAGAGACCAAAAAGAGGCATACGTAGACAAGGATTAAACAAACGCAGTAAAAAAACATATATGAAAAGATAATGGATAGTTAGATTTTTCAACAAAAAAAAAAAAAATGTTTACAGGAAGTTAAAATGAAGAAAAGAGCTGAACATACATCTGCTTGCCTCCAACAGTGGAGCCATTTAGCTGCTCAATAGAAGCATTTGCAGATTCCTCAGACTCAAACTGGACAAAGCCATAACCTTTACTCTTCCCATCCTCAGACATGACGACTTTGCAAGATAAGATGTTCCCAAATTTCCCGAATATATCTTGAAACCCCACATTATCGATCGAATCACACAAGTTCTGCCACAAATACCCAAAACCCATTTTATGTTTAAAATTGAAATCAGAAAAACAATGCACAACAGAGATATTCCAGTGTCGATTATCTTTTATTCAAGAAAATAGAGATGTACCTTCACAAACACATTCCCAATTCCACTCTTTCTCGCATCAGGATCACGATGTGACCACATAACCCTTATAACTTGCCCACTCAGCACAGTGTGATTCTTAGCCTCAATAGCACAAATTGCTGCTCAAAATGAAAATAGTTAAACAATTAATGAGACCGAAATTAAACTAAAATTCAATTTGACAATGCAAAACATATGGGAATCCACCCAAAAATGAAATAACATAAAAATGAAATTTCATTTCTTCATGGCCAGCGGGCAGATCAAAATTCCTTATTACCCATACCCATACCACACACTCGATAACAGAGTATACTGATCCACAAAAGTAAGGGACCCATGCCATATAACTAGCATTGTAATGCATAAATTCAAGTCCAACAAAACTACAAACTCTAAATAAAAGAGAAAAAAAAATATACTCTGAAAAAAATTTTCATCCAAATTCAAGAGACCCACCAAGATCAAAAAAAATAATAATAATAACGCTCTATTTCGTTGTTGAAAATGAAAGAAAAGAAAAAAAAAACAAAACAAAATATCAAAATTTTTAATCTTATTTTTATTATTGATAGATTTCTGAGAACAAAAATCTCTAACTTAACTAAGCCTAGTAATTATATTATAGGTTCAGTTGACTAAAGGTTTCTGTTTATTGGGGACCAAAACTTTGAATTCCATTTCTTGGCAATCAAACAGAGCATTGCAGAAGATGCAATAAAAAAGAGATCAATAAGAAGAACCAGCATTATAAAATTTCGAATATCTATGTTTCCAGTACATTGATTTCAAAAACACCAAATCCTCAATACAACAAAGCAAAATAATTAATTCTACTACGCTCAGTTAAATAGAGTATTATGTTTCTTCGGGTCCCAAACAATAGAAAAATCCAAAATCCAAAATCTAGACTTCACTTATTTTCCAGCATTTTCTCAGAAACCAAACAGATTATTAAAGAAAATATAATCAAAAGAATCAGCATTACGAAAATTTAAATTTCAAAATTTGGAGACTGCTTTAAAAAAAAAAAAAATTGAAAATCTCAACTAAATCAAACAGATGTATTAGACTCAAATAACTAAAAGCTTTTGAATTCCTATCCCTTTTCCTTTATTTTCTGGGGAACCAAACGGAAAATTAATCAAAAAATCATCAAAAAGATCAATCAAAATTAGAATAAAGGAATACGATGAGTACCGTCTTGGGGAGAGATGAAGTTGGCGTAACCATAACAGAGAGACCTGCCAGTGGAGGAGTCTCGGCAGACGCGTACGGACGCGAGGCTCTTGAATTCGGTGAAAGCGTCGAAGAGCTGGCCGTCGGTGACGTCAGGGTGAAGGTCGCCGACGTAGATCGACGCCGGTGCGGCGGTAACCGTCGGAGGAACCGCCATTGTCGATACACAACACCAATGCTATACTACTTAGAAAAAACAGAAATGGCGTTTTTTTTGGTTTTTAGTTATAGTAAAAACATATAAATATAGTAAGAGAAACAGATGAGAGAGGAGAGGTTTTTTTGGTTTTTTTTTCCTTGTTTGCTGAATGAATTTTGGATTAATGGGAGAATTTAGGAGTAGTTAAGGAAGGAATAGAGAGAGTGAGAAAGAGATTTGAAGGAAAACGGAAATTTTACAGATATAGATAGAGAGGAATGTGACGACTAGAGAGAGAAAGAGGAGGGGAGAGAGAGAGAGAAGTGTTTTGTGCGGATTTGCATGCAAGCAGAAGGTCGGGGCGTTCACTATAAGGATGCGAAAGAGACGTATCATCGGTCACGCCCACGCGCAAGCGTGGCGAATTAGAGTATGCGACGCTATATACTACTTAGTCGGAAAGTGTTTGGGAGGTAATGTTACACTATCCCAAACTTGGAACCCAAAATGAGTATTTGTTATATTTATATATGAAGGGGAAATTGATGTTTCCTAGTATTCTTTTTCTACAAGGATTGTAATTCGACAAGTCTACCTTACCATGACAAATTATAAGTCTAACTAAACTTGAAATCTTATTGAAAAAGGAATAGGACTCAACATTTCTCCTACAAATGAGTGTCAAATCTAAAGTTTGAGATTTTAAAATGATCTAGATTAACCCGAATTTACTTGGATGGGTCCATGGCTTACATCACATTCTAGATGCATACCCATTTACTTTTTTTTTTTTCAATGGAGTTTGTAACTTGTGATGATAGAAGTTGGTATTGATACTACCCCTATTCAATATATATATAAAATCTAACCTAATGCTAAAAAGCTTATAAAATACTTTACTTTAAAATCACTTTTCAAAATAGCTTATAAAAAACTCGACTCGTCTGGGAATTTGGCTCTTTTGCATTAGTAGAATTTTTTTTTTTTTTTATCACTTTTCAAATTCAAAATCCTACTTGATTTTGAGAGATGGGATGATAATCTCATCTAGAATGGTAAGCAAAATTTTTTTTGTTTGAAGTAAATGTAGCAAAAAGTAAGAAGGCCCCAACTTTTGTTACTATCTTTGGCATATGAAGTTATGATTTGAGCACAACTTTGAAGATAAATATAAAGATTAATGATTTTCCAAACGTGATTTTAGAAAACACTGAAATAATATTATATTTTGTTGACTCCTTTTTCAACATATAATTAATTTAGAAAATTATGTAATCTGTATAGAATATGGTAAAATAGTGAAGCCTACAAAAATAAATTATTTATTTTTTTCAATGGTTCAAAATATTATATGGGCTTCCCCTTCAATTCAAGATGGTAGTTTTATTTCATATAAATGAATTTCATTTTATTTACCCAATATTGAGCAAAAACTGATAAAAAATTCTGAAGTCAACTTAGGGCACTGGGTCAGGTTATGATATTAGCAGAGCCAAACGGACAATAATGGGAGGATTAAGGAACTCAAAATAGTCTATATTGTGATTGGGGAATGTAACATTCCAAGCAACCAAACAGACCAGGGGAGTGACAGGAAACACTTCTGTGCTGTAATTTATGATAGAAGTCTGGTTATAGGCTCAACTGGCGCGTGAGCATAGTTCACACGTGTAACAAAAAGGCCAAAGGTGTGTGTCTGTATATATATATATATATAGAGAGAGAGAGAGAGAGAGAGGGGTGTTAACAAGGGTAGGGAAGGCAAGACCTTAGACTGCTTCAAAGTTATGAGTGTTACAGTTTCACAGGGATCGGCTGATTTCACAGCCAGACCTTAAGGCTTAACCTGAAGGAACGCCCCAATCCACGGACACAAGCCCCAATTCGTGTCCTCTCCACCACTTGTTCTCCTCATATATTTCTGTTTCGTTTGGCTGGGAGAAACTATAGGCACTTAATTAATTTTATTTTTATTTATTTAACCAAGGTCAATTGTTCACCTTTATAATGTGACAATTTGATTGGACCTCTGTGTTAATTTTTTAAAAATTAATTTTGAAATACTATCTCTTCACATATTTCTTTAAAAGGTTAAAATATATCTTCAGATATTAAAATTTTAATACTAGAATGAGATTCCTTAACATTTGTCCCATTCACTTTTAAATTGTCTATAAGTAATTATTACTCAATCTCTTAGATCAAATACAATTTTGAGTTTTAAAAATGATTTTAAGAAAAACTAATGCAAACGAGATCTAAGGACGTGTTTGGTTCAAGGATTTTTGGTGGGATTTGGAATCTCTAAATCCCAATCTAATTTTGAGTAGAAAATCAAGATATTTGATTTGCAAATTTACCTACATTCAAGAATTTAGATTCTAATTTAAAATATGCATTTCCATATATATATTTTATTTTTGGAGTTGTTTTTTCCAACTCCAACTCCAACCAACTCTAGTAGATTTGCAAAATTGGAAGGTGGGAAAGCAAAAAATAAAATAAAATAAATAGATATCTTCACATAGAAACAATAAAAGTGAAGCAAGAATCTTCTCCTCTTGTTAAGCTCCTCCTCTTCACCATTAGATTCCTCACTTTGTAATTGGAAAAAAAGTGAACCATACCATTCTAAGAATTAATACTTATACTACACAACAACTTCTGGTGGATTAGGAAAAGGGAGATTTACTTGTCAAAAAAGGAAGATATGGTTCACTCACAATCCATGGGCTGGGTTGTGGTCTTGTGTGGGAGTATGGACC
Source organism: Hamamelis virginiana (assembly GCA_017140935.1). Classification (NCBI taxonomy): domain Eukaryota; kingdom Viridiplantae; phylum Streptophyta; class Magnoliopsida; order Saxifragales; family Hamamelidaceae; genus Hamamelis; species Hamamelis virginiana. The sequence continues at coordinate 120,388 of JAESVK010000087.1, read as the reverse complement.
ACTTCTAGAAATGGTAGCCCATTGGAAAAAGTATCACAACTGATTATAGATAAATTTAGATAGTTGTTAATTTTAGAATTTGAAATTATAAATGTACTACTTGCAACATCAAGATGAAAAATCAAGTTATCCATCCCTGACACCCACACATGGAGAGAGCAAATAGAAATTGCTGGGAGTTGAAACTAAGATCTCCGCTGCATAAAATGCAGTTCTCAACCAACTAATCGAACAAGTGGATGTAAGTAAGTTCTCAATATTATGACACAACATTTCTCTCCTCGCCCTCACCCCCACCCCTACTACAATTAGTTGGTCATGGTCAGAATGATGGTAATTTGATTAAAAACTTCTAATGTCAGCTTTCCTCTTTAGATATTTCACTGATTAAATATAATATAAAAAAAAAATAATCTCAAATTTTTAATATTTTGTTAATATTACATCAACGATGAAAGAGTGATTCTATATTTTGCCTTTTGCCTTTAATGGCATACTTTGACTAAATGAGCTGGTTTTTTTAGTTCAGGGCTAATAAACTTCGTAAAGAAATTTATTTCTAAGTAATATTCATGTTAGATCACTTAGATGGTTGGATAGCCAGCTCAAACTCTCTACCCACTTACTTGCTTTACACAGTAAAATCTCCTTGGCTTCGTTTGGTACCTGAGAAACCAAAGGGAAAACGGAAGTTCAAACCAAATGGTTTCATTTGTTTTGATTCATTGAGATTAGTACATGTATATGACCAAGTTAAGTTGGCCTTTTCATTCTCCTGGAAACTAAACAGAAAAAAGATTTTACAACATAACATTAATTTTCCTTGGGCTTCTTAGCAACCAAACAGATTATCTGTGTAAAATAATATTGAAATTGTTACAAGTGAAAAAAATGAAATTGAAAAGAATAAGCAGATAAATGTTATTTCAAATGATACAATAAAAGCAAAATAGTCAAGAGATGAAACAGTACAAAGGACTAACTTGTTTTAATGCCAATATAAGGCTCATTCATAACAACAATAATCTACCAGTAAGTAGAAACAGGTTGATAGTCATCTTCATATATATCATTTTTGGTAAACTTCAAATTACACTTTTAAACCCAGAAAGGGGAACACATTTTACAGATATTAGTGACCTGTAATTACCAAACAAACCCTACAAAATTTGACCGTGGAACGTATAATATTTTCACATCTACTGCTAACTCAAAAGTCAAGAAGTAAAACCATCTTTTCTACTTCCAATGGCCACAGTTTACTGCTGCAACCCTCAACCAAGTAGTACGGAGATAATTTGAGAATCCTTCATGGGGTGATAGTCGAATTTCTGGTAAAGAAGAAATGACTATGCCCCACTCACCGGCAATCAAAACCAGATCAGAATTATATAGCATGGGAACTTGCTAATCCATGCAATCTGAATAATACAACAATGCTTTGCCAGTCACTGTAAATAAAAACCGGCTAAGCCAATGCACATTGAAGAAAGAACTGGATATCAAACCAAACCGCAGGATGTAGTTACGAAACTAGGAATCCAATGAATGCTAAAACATGCACAAGGAGAGATGTAGTGCTTGTAGGTATTAGCTCAAACAGCAAAATTCTTGATGAGCTGCTCACACTCAGCTGTCCAGCATTGATGAATTCATCCTTGGTATAAGTAACAGAGACATTTACAGACAATGAACCTGCATAATAGAAATTTAAATAAATGGCACAGGAATCTTCTTTAAATAAATAAATAAATAAGAGTTTAAGTGCAATCACTGTCAGTTGAACATACAATCATAGTCAGCCCATCCAATCCTTTGACGAGCTAGATCATATACAAATATCTTATCTTTCATAATAAGATCTGCAAAAGAAAAAACCAATGAGCTTGTTAATCTCAATGTCAAAAAGGCGCAGCTGTCAAGCAAGCATTTTAACCTTTGGACGCTTGATTTGTAAGCTTTTATGCAACTAATTAATGTGAAACATCAAAATGGTGCAGTAGAAATTAGAATATATGTTTTGAGTACAGTTTAGAAACCAAATGATGTCTGATGATCAACCCCCATTGAGGGCTTCAATTTCAACAAATTATTTGCAAAGTAGTGATGAGATCAGATTACTTATTAACAGCTCCTAATCCCTTGCACATCCAATAAGAAAATACAAACAAGAGCTTACATAATGTTTAAAAACCTTAATTGCATCAAGAACAATAAAGGTATTAGTCAGCAGAATGTCTACGTAAAAAGAATCTGTGACATGGACCCTGAATTTGGTTAGTGTGTGGGGTGCACGTCTTAAAATTAAGGCGAGCAGAAGGCAGAAAAGCATGAGGTCTATGTGAAGCTCACAATTTTTAGCAAAAACATCATAGGATACAAACCTCAAATGCTGAGCCTCCACACATTTTTCTTGTACCAGAACTCAGAAGTCACATATGCCATTCAAAAACCATGGTTTCTCTTAACTTGGAATTAAAATTATCAGAGATTCTCTTACAGGGTTTTTGCACTACAGCAGTAACAATTTGCAACATTTCCATTTGGAATATTTTCTTATACATCTACTTCTAGCCAGTAGACAGTATTATCCTAGTGTTATAAGACAATGTCAATTGCATATCGCAGGATTAATTACAGTTTTCAACACATGAAGGTAATAGAAAACAAAGTCACTTCATTTGCTTTTTCCTTGGAGGAATATTATACTCCAACAAGAAGAGAAAATGTGCTTGCCAAAACTCATTATTTTCACAAACCTAAAAAGGTTGTCGATTATCATAGATAAAAAATTGCAGTTCCCCTTTTCAGTCCCAAGCTATTATAAAAAAAAAAAAAAAAGTAATAGAAACAAAAATTATTATTACTCCTGTGCTCAGGTACAAAAATGACTCAAAAATGGGTCTCAAAATCTTAATACCAAATCACACAAATTCTCCAAAATGGGAAGAACTATATTCACAGTTGGGAGAAAAAAAGCACCACTTCCAAGGCTTGATTCTAGCACCATTGTGATGCCCTCACCACCACCATAACTCCCACTTCAGCAGACCTTATTGAAGTGGAAGCGGGTACTTACTAAATGCTTCAGTTTTCTACACCTCAACTTACATGCCTGCTCTTTTAATATGCACATTAAAACTATAAAGAAAAATTAAATCTTAAAGCATCCATCCATCCATGATTATTATAAAATAAATATAACAAGAATCCGCTGCGGGCAGAGCCCACATAATATAAATGGAAAATTCACATATTCTGCAGTATATCACAGTCCTATTGATAACTTTAATAAACATGATTATTCAACTATCTTACAATACTATAAAATGCTCATAATGTAAAACATACATACTTACATATGCAGACATTAAATGAATTCTATCACAGATTTTAAAGGGAAGGTATGCCATAGAGATAATAATAGCACTGAAAGAAATACAATTTAACTGAAACAGAACAAAAGTTGGCCACACAATCAGTGGGAGCAATTCACTGCAACCCCCATTCTATATTTAGGCAGCTAACAGTCATCTCATGTAACACATACGTAGTGTGAATTGACAAATATCCTTAAATGTCAATGGAACAGCTAAACACCCAATAAATACTACTGACATGGCATGATTCCATTGGGGCTTGGAGGGTCCTTGCCCCAACCAATCTGCAGCAGGTTTTGTTCCATTGAAAAAAGCTTCTTTTTTTTTTCTTTTTGGGTGGGGGGGAAGGGAATCATAGAAAAATGTCTACAGTTCTAGGGTCCAACCTCCCAAAATTGTTACCCCGTGATCCTGAACTTTCTGAAAGCCAATGCACCACATTGCATCACCATCCTGCAATAGCAAATTGGTACATTTCAGCTTAAGTAGTTTGATGGCATGACATATTTCACAGGTGATGAGTGAAAACAGAATCATGTGCATTTAAAAAATATTTTGAAAAATAATATTAAATGGAAGGGGCGAGTTGAACAACTCACTGCAAAACCCATATGTACAAGGTAGTCTTCTGGTTTTAAAACCATGGCTGCACCACCCGCAAAGTTTAAACTAACTGGAGGAAATATATCGTTTACACTGAATACAAAGCAGACATGGATCTCATTCAGATTTGAAAACAATCATACAATTATGGAGCTTTCTTAAGAAGAGGCTATGCAAATAAAAAAATAATTGGAAAATATTATTATGGATGGACCTGGTGGAGACTAGATAACATCGGTTTCCTTTTGAAAGGATGGGAGTCACATATTGTGAAACAGCCACAGTTATCTGCACATTAAATAAGCAAATCAACTTCAGAACAAGCTGACACTAATCTACGGAATTTTTTCTCACACAAGACAAACCAACTTGCTGCAAGTGCTTCCAAATCATTAGAGATGGGTAAACTTGTTATCTTCTAATTAGGTAAATTTCTCCATGGAATAAACACTAATTTGTATTTCAGACAATGCAAGCACCTCAAGAGTGATCTCTTAAACTCTTAATGGTAATTAAAACCCATACAATGTTTCAAATAGAAAAAATAAAATAAAAAGAAATTTGAACTATTGATGATGTTTTGATGGACTGTTTGGATAGCCATGTCACCATCAAATTGGTGAAACACCATTGTTATGATAGGAGCTAAACCTATTCCATGCCTAAATAATGTTTCCATTTATAGAAACCTCATTCTTAAGATGATGAAGGCACAATCAAAATGGTCTTAATTAGAGAATCCTCCATCACATGGAAGGGATTTTCATTGACCACCTCATGTTTCACATGACTACATCACAAGTTATTATAGGAATTAAGCTTGTGTGGTGAACTATAAAAACCTTTTCTCTCAAGTCCTTACACATAAGTGCTGATTATTTGCCAATCATAAAAAATTTTCCACTTGACTTATTATTTGACAAAACCCATACTGCTGCTGCAGTGCTGCCATCCCAAAATTTTCAACTTTTAAAAAAATTGAGGGAAGAAAAAAACTAACTCACCGCACTGACAAAAGGATTGTAAGCTTCTTCCACAAGGTATGCCAAAGTTGTTCCAGAATCAACGATAGTTCCTTGGTTGCTTGAAGTTGCAAAAACTGCCTGATCAATTGGCAACAATTGCCCATTGACGGCAATGCTTTGCAGAATTAAATTATAATGAGGCCTGAAAGTTTTGAGATCAAAGCAGTCAAACATACTGCTGAATCAGTATTCTCCATTTTCAAATATCTACAACTTTTCAAGCATATGAACAATCAAGTGTCACCGTTTTCTGAGTAACAGTGGAGGACCCCGAGAAAAAACATGAGATAATATTTGAAACCATATACAAAAAGTCCCCAACAACAATAGTTTACTAGTGGAGAAAACTTTGAGATCAAACTCACTTTAGTAATATGAATAACAAATTACCACAACCAATTCCAGCAACATAGATCGCCACCAAACATTTGCAAATTTCCACAGAAACAATCCACTAGAATACACTAGAATATTTTCAAATTTAATGGCAATGGCTGAAACTTGAAAAAGAACAATTACACATGATTTGGATTGCCATGGTTAATGTAGCCAAGGATCAAGAAGCATGTTCCAAAATTCCAAAATTTGTCTCTAGAAACCTAAATCTATAAGAAATTAAATTTCAAAGGTAATAACTGTACTCAAAGGGAGGCTACAGGTATAAAGCAAATATTTGTTTTGAATATATAAACTACCAATTAAGCCGAACTTCCTCTACTACAAAATAGTTCGGCTATTTCCTCCCACAAGTTAACGATGACACTATCAAATAAAGCCAGAAATGGCAGGTTGGCCACACAACAAATGTTGAAAAATACGGGAACCATAATGTTTATGAAGATAGTTATGTAACAAAAAGGACATAATTCATACCTTGAACTGTTGTTAGGGCTGAGCCTATTACAATAAGGTTACTTTGTGAGTGGCAATCACAGTAGGATACACCACCATATTGATTCAAATTGCATAGTATAAGAGTTTAAGCTATGGTTGGCAAACAGCTTTTATGTGCAGTTGTGTATAAAATTAATCTGAAGTGAGCTGCCAATTATAGGTCAATAATGGGACATTTCTACAGTACCAAATATCCATCCATTGTGTTCAAAACCTATTACAGAACCATTATACAAGTGACCAGAGCAGGAATGAACAAAAAGATATCCTTCTTAGTGGCCAATGAGGCCCCATTGTAAAAACGATCCTTCTTTCACTGTCATGCACAGTCAAATATAGGCTCCATACGACCAAATTTAGCCAAATGGGCGTGGCTTGATGGACCCTCACAGAGAAAACTAAAAATTTTAAATCAGATTGCACTGTGTGGCCAAACTAAAATGGTGTTTGCATGAATAAAGTCAATAATCGTATAAAGAAAATAAATAGATTTAACTGCGACAAACACATTGAATCAAAACGTACGTGTGTAGTATTAGTAGGTTTCCCACTTCAAATGAATATAATCACATGGCATGTGGTGGAAACAAAAAAAGAGCATCCCATACTGGAAAGAGGACATACTGTGATGGGACAAGCGGACTATAAACTATACTCGGCTCCAAAATCTCACCGAGAACTAGTATACCCCCACCACTGCCCTCTCCTTTCAAGCAGTGGGAGAACACTTTTGGTGTAATTCCCCGTGATGATAATTGTGATATAACAGACAGATCCTGTTGGCCAAATCCAAAGATCCCATCAATGGCTCTCTCCGTCTTAGTCAAGTCCCCAGACTGATAAGTGCTACACCTGTTTCCAACACCATTAGCCAAACTAATAAGCTTCAACCAACAAAAGCGAAATGTATATTTAAGTGGGATCATCGGAAATTAGAACAAATTAAAGAGAAGAGATAGATACAAGAATGAAAGAAACACGCAGCTGCTGATTCTTTGCATACAAGGTATACTTCATCAAGAGTTAAGACCACTACTCCCCTTTTCCCAACTTTTTTTCCTTCATTTTTTTGGGTGTGTGAGGGGAGAAAGAAACAATACAATAAAGGTAAAAGACAACACCACGAGGCAAAAATACCCTGGTAGAATCCCCTTATCCATCTTTGTTCTGTTACATAAATAATCCAGCAGTACCCTAATTAAATCTGCACCATCAATTATCATTGCTATATGTCTAAATTTAGTTAACATTCAAGTATTGGCTTGATTCTCATAATTAATGATTATGCTAATATGGAATTTGTCCTATTTAATTGTAGTAATTGTCATTTTGGCTTGATTGTCGTAATTAATGGTTATGATTACATGAAGTCAAGTTAACAATAGTCATGACAGTTTACAGTTTGTTAGAATAACTAAGTATTATGCTACTAATGGTGAACATAGGGTCATTCTAACAGAAAAATTAATACAGTTGCATTTCTTCTTTGAATCTTCTGCCCATCTCTTCTCCTTGCATCAATGTTTGGTTTCAATCCCACACCAAATACACACAATCCAGACACCCTAATTGCACAAATCATAACAGCTCACCCAAAAACAATAGAAGCTGAAGAGTTAGCAATGAAAGAGTTCCCCAGAACCATGTCAAAATACAACATGTCCGATACATAAGAACCTGACGTCCCACTTCCATCCCCGTACTGGAACGCGTAACTGCACTGATTGCTCTGAGGAGAGCATTCAGCCGCTGTGGTTTGAACAACGGAAGTGCATATCGGGTCTGAACAGGAGACCTGCGATGCAGTTGATGAGCTGGCAATATCAAAGAAATTGAGCTCAATCTGTGAAACAAAAACAGTATGAGTAAGAACTCGAACTATATATTGTCTCTTCATTCTACAAATTGTTAAATTCAATAAATTCGAGGGCAAGGAAAGAAATTTTACGCCGAGTTCACTAGATTGGGGGCAATTACTGCAGGAATTGCAGGTAACCCACAAGATGTCACTTCCAGTATCAATCTGCACATTGAACACTCTTGGAGGAGAGCCCAGTTTAACTCTTGTAAAATAAAGCCTAAATCAAAATCAAGAACCCAGAACGGAAAGTTTTAATCAATGCCATAAAAATCCAAATATTTAACTTGAAATTACAAGTTGCCAATTAGTCCCAAAAGAGAGTGCGAAACTGAAGAGAACCCATATAAAGTAAAGAAACAAGAACACCAAAGATCGATCAAATTCATGAAATTAAATGACAAAATGACTCCCAAAGACAAAGAACAGCTAAATCCAAAATAACCAACATTTATTAAAAGAAGAAGAAGAAGAAGACCGTCAAAATTCATAAATTTCATGCAAAATAAATCCCACAACACCCATAATCAAGAATAATATTGTACCAAAGAAAAAAGAAAAATATATCCATGAATTATATATATATATATATAGATATATATATATATAAAATAAAAATAAATGCAAACCCAGGTTTAAGAGCAATATTGACAAACAAGCCAAAGAATTATTAGAACCACAAAGAAAAAAGAAAGAGTAAAGTAGAGATGACAAATTTACCCGACGACGTATGGATCGGATGAGCCAACAACGGAGAAATCGACGACACCGCCAACGACACCTTGCAGGAGTCGGGCGTGGCGAGCCCGGTCGCGAGCCTTGAGCACTTCGAGTTCGACCCGCTGGTTCGCAGGAAAAACCCTCTCAAGAGTAAGAAGACTCGCCGGAAAGGAGCAGTAGACCAACGACGCCGGCACTACTACGGCTACGAAGGCCAAGATCAGGGGCTTCACCGCAACTAAGTGAACTAACGCCGGCATTTTGGTGGGTTCAACGGGAAGTACTCGCGACAAGAAGATGTTCAGTAGCGAAAATGGAGGTGGTGGCTTTTCTGCATTTTTTTAGAGAATGCGGTGAGATTTATAGAGAGAGAGAGAGAGACTGTGCGTGCTGTGATGGAAAGAAAGAACAAAGAAATGTGTCAGACCTGAGAGGACAGAACAGTTGATAACAAAATTTCAAAATCGGATTAAATTAAGTTAAAATTCAAAGGATAAATTTACGGCTAATTAAAATTTAAAATGGAGATGAAAAGTCAAAATTAACCCTTTCTTTGGAACATAGGAGAACATTTTATATATATATATATATATATATAGTCATTCTATTATGAGGCCCACCTTACGCAAGGTTACATAAGGTCCCCTCCATATAGCCAATTTTATATGACAGTTCGTAAAACTGACCGTTGGATTAGATATCCATCTTCTGTATGTCATGCCTACAAAAAATCACAGTGATCCGACAGTTGATTTCTGAGAAAAATGACTTTCAAAAAAATTAAAATTATATATTATAAATATATAGAATATGAGTTTTGGTTCAACAATTCATATCTCTATCTTTATAAGTTGAGATTCTATTGTTTATGAATGAGAATTGACCTATTTATTATTTTTCTTTTTCAATTGATAATTAATCACTAACTCTACTAATGTAAATCGTTTGACTTTAAAAAAAAAAAAGTTGGAAAAAAATTATTAATTGGATTAGTAATGAAATTCGGAACTTAATTATATAAAGAGAAATACATGAACTTCATCCCATAAATATTATTAGTTGATAAGATGTTAAAAGTTATATGAGTTTATCTGTCGGGACAATTCATGTAATTAGAGATCTTTTCTCATAAATTGGAGGTCATAAAATCGAATATTATCTATGATACACTCTCTGTTAACAAATAAAAATAGAAAGAACTAAGGTCTTCTCAAATCTATTAATTTTTTGCTATTCAATCCTAGCAATTAAGAAGCATATATCCTCTAATTAATCTACAAAATTAAAAAAAAAAAAAAAAATGAAACATGTAAGCACACATTCTCAACTCACCGTGAGTTGGGGGTGGAATTAATTACGAATGTGATCGAGCCCACCATATGAGTCGATGAGTGGGCGTGAATTAAAAAACGTCCAAAAAGAGTTTAAAAAGAGTTTGGAAGGAGAGAGACAGAGAGAGAGACTGCGGACTACAACTTTCAGAGTTGGAAAGCATGCAATGAATGCGAATATGGGCCACCATGAAAGCTATAGGTGAAGTCTACGTACGCCATATATGGGGCATGCATATCAGCATATGTGCTGTGCTCATCATACCTACCTCTTTTCCTTCCCTTCATACCTACTTGTTTTCCTTCCCATTAACCGCGTATTATAGGAGCAGTAATCAAGATTAAGACTGTCTCATTTCTTTCCCTAAAAAAATGTTACTTTCACTGTGGCTGGCAGGCCAAGAGTGAATGAAAGTGACTCATATTTATTTACATGCACACTTTGATAAATGGGCTACATATCTAGGCAACACGTTAGTTTCTTGAAAACATGGGCTGGCAGTGATCCAGTGTTAATATATTGTGTACGTTGATTAATTAAAATAGACTTTAATTATATTACCTATATATTCTGTAATTTAAACATTAATATGTTCCTTTTATTTTTTTTACTTTTGAAATAAGACTTACATCTTGCTGTCTGGCTCCGAATATTAGCAGTTAGTGAAAATCGAATACGGAATCAAGAAACTTGGTACGTCTTTAATCCTACTTGCTCTACCATTGAGCTATCCGGCCACTCAGGAACTGTCCCTCTTCTTTAGTTCAACATCATAAACAAGTGAAATTTTTCCTGATTAGTCATTTTAATTGATTTTTTATTTTATTTTTTAACATTGTTTTTAGGGCATGTTGCTAGCAGGATTTCAATGCAGACACAGGTTGTACCATGAGCAGGAATCTTGTTAGCAGAATTTCCTGCATTTTCATTACTTTCATTATTGGTAATGTTGAATTGTTAATTACGCAATTGCCATTTATATATATATATATATATATTCATGTTGGTGGGGATAGGGTCAAGCCCAATAAAGTGCTCCTATGCTCACAACAATTTTTCAACATTTTCTCTTGATATTTGATTTGACTGGTGAGATGACAAATTAATGATAATTAATATCATTATTTATAATAATTAATATCATGTTAATACCATATTAATTGATATGAATTAATAACATATATAACATACATCAGCTGATAAAGAAAAAAAAAAAAAAAAACTAGGTAGAAGTAATTAATAAAGAGATTAACATTAATTTCTTGGCCAAATACCAATTGAGAATGCAGAATTTGAGATCAAATAAATCCAATGTTCAGCCGACATGCACTATTGTAATGCATTGGATGGTCTTGAGAGTCCAGGGTGGTTGGATGGTTTTGATTTCAGCTTTTTGTCCAACCGTATATGCCTGTATAGTCCCTTTTTAATTCTTGTTTCTTTTGAAAGATTGCTTTTCAAAAAATTTAAAATAATAATAAAAAAATTAAGTGGTTGATTTAATTTGGTCATACACCTCATCCTCATGTTAACATGAGATAGTGTGGACAGAAATCTTAGTCTAAAGTAGAAATTAATGCTCTCAGCAAAACAATAATTCCAACCCACACTCCATCCAAATCCTTTTTCTTTACCAATTTTCAGCCGGAGAACAATGCGTACTCTAAGCCTTAATTGGTAGCTTCAAGTTTCAATGAAAAAATAGTTATCCTAATTTTTTAAAAAGTCTATTTACATTGTAACAAACATGTATAAAAAGTTTATTTACATTAATTTCATTTTCCTCCTTTTATTTTACGTTGAAATAAACGGAGTCATAATAAAAATTTAGATGCGAGAATTATAAATATAATAATATTGCCAGTGATGTAAATTTAATACGATAACTATAATAATGCGGGCTTCACTTAAATTGCATGATCAAAATAATTAAAATAATTAATTAAGGAAGATATATGCGAATGTCTAACTCAGATATTAAAAATAAAAAAATAAAAAAAATAAAAACAAGCTTCATGCATGATTAATGCTTTGCCCAAATAGTTGAAAACTTATTTTAGCAATCAACCTCTTTAATAAAGTTGACTGAATGTCACGTTCCAATCAATAATAATGCGATTGCTTTTCTTGCTGAGACATCCCTTCAAAATTAATATCGTTTTGGTTTTTTAATCAAATTGTAACATTTATTTCCTCCTTCCTAATTCATAGACTCAAAAGTCTATTTCACGTTGGTATATTATAACAGGATTAATCCAATTTTAAGTAGGGAAGAAGCCTCTTAAATATTTCAAAGTTTTTGAATATGATATGCATGGAGATAGAGGAAATATGAGATGCAAAATGCTGCCACGTCAATATAGACTCTCCTTCTTAATATATATATATATATATATGTGTGTGTGGAATGCTGACTTTCACGAAAGTCAGCATGAAGCTCATAAGAAATTGTGGAATGTATATTTTGAAAAACCGACCATTGGATTAGATATCCTTGCTATAGATGTCACGTTTGCCAAAAATCACACTGATCCAATATAAGTATCTCAAAATACATACTTGGAAAAATTCTGACCGCTGAAAACTGTCACAATTTTTTTCAGTGACATATCTGAGAAACTGACCATTGGATTACTGCGATTTTTGGCATGTCTAACATACATGTGCATAGTATCTAATCCAACGGTAAGTTTTTCAAAATATGCATCCCACAATTAACTATGAGTTTCAGGCTGGTTCGCGAAAGTCAGCATTTACTTACTAGATAGCTAGGGATTATATATATATAATCCAACGGTAAATTTTTCAAAATATGCATCCCACAATTAACTATGAGTTTTAGGCTGATTCGCGAAAGTCGGCATTTACTTATTAGATCGGGATTATATAGTTCGACTCTTTGATATTTTTTAGTTGTCAAATATTGACTTCAAAATTTTCACCATCTGATTTGCATGCGTTTTGTTATCTTGGTAGGCAAAACTCTTGGCAATTGCATTTCTTGTTAACAGTTATATATGCATTGGACAGTTTTGGTTATGGTCATTAGTTTTGGAAAAAATTTATGTTGAGCCGGGATGTGTCCTATTAATTAGAGATAATATGCACCCTATTGACTTTGGTTGCGCACATATATCCGGCTCACACAATAATTTCTTCCGCGTCCCAGCTAACTTTTCTGACCCATATAAGTAGGTGATAAGAGCATCTCCAATGGAGCTGCCAAATGATCTGCCAAAGCCAAATTTGGCATTTGGACCCAAAACAGTTGCTCCAATGCAGCTGCCATTGCTCATGTCAAATTTGGCTTTAGCAGCCCAAGCTGCCAAATTTGGGTTTGAGAATGGCAGCTGC